>JASAOG010000030.1:3760000-4260000 GCA_030265305.1 Biomphalaria pfeifferi | reverse complement strand
TAGCCTGTCCTGTGTTACCTAAAACAGGATGTTACACTTTAAGGAAAGGTAGATTTAATAATGGTGTGTTGACAGTGTACATAGCATCCTAAACAATTTTCATATGACGTGGTTTTGTTCTGAGGTAGACAACTTAGAACAGTTTTCTTAATTTTAATTGCATCCTTTAGTTCTTTGCCATCATCATAGTAAGCAGAAAGGGCGGTAATTTTTTCTTTTCTCATACTCACCTCTGTACTTGAAGAGTTTAAGGTAGGCTGATTGATTCTCATTTTAATGGATTCGTTCAGTGATTTAAAAATAATTTTCTTTTTTTTGTTGTTGTTGTTGCTATAACGTATTTTATTTTACTCAAACATTTAAGAGTTCAACTTTAAAAATTATAATTATCATAAATTCATAATCATTGTAATTGTATGGCATATTTATGTAAGTTGTAGAGAGCTATAAATGATACATGTATTTCTACGGTAATATGTGCCAACCGTAATCCGGATGGGCCGTGGGCTGTAGGTACACTCAAGCTAAAGCCTTCTCAGGCCAACGCGGTAACAACTCATGTATCGAGCAATCAAAGAAAAAAAAGGAGACATACAAACAGACATACTAACAGACATACAAACAGACCGAAGATACTGTATACAGTGTATGCTTAGAGACATGTGTTTTTTTTTAGAAAACTTCTATCGACTCTGTCTGTCTGTCTGTCTGGTAAAAACGTTTGAACATGTTTTTTTCTCCTATTTCCCATTCTCGCTTCAAGTTCAAACTTTGTACAAGTATTTATTGTACGATTGGATAAAAAAAAAATATTAACCAGAAAGGGATCTAAACCCTGCCAGTTTAAGATAAAGGGCAGTAATTAGTGATTCGTATCCTTTGATATACTCTTTTTTTTTAAAGTAATATATATATTTTTTCTTTAGTTTGTTTGGCATTTGGCCTTTTTCTTATGTAAGTGGTGACATTAGTGATGCCTAAACTTTGGCCCGCTGACTTTAACCGGTCCTTGACGCAGGTTTATCTCGCTGTCGAACAGTGTATAATAAAACCACAGAGTTTCGGAAGAATTGGTCCCTGACAAAAGTTTAAGAAATGTATATCTTATCAACAAAAACAAACAAATTTCTAGCTTAGACAAATCTCTATTTCCAGAATTGTCTACAACAGTATGAATGTAGTTTCATTATGGTCTATTGGATTTGCACTGCTTTGTATGTTCACGTGTAAGTCTTTTTAAATTCTTAAACTTTATAAAGTCATATTTTGAACCTCTTCTGAAACCACTGATGTTAAAACCATCTATACCAAAGAGCAGCTGTAAAAAGTTATTCACATTTCAATATGTATGTTGAAAGTTATTATATTGGTTCTGGTTACATTAAATAGGCTTATCAATAATAGTTATAATACTGATAAAGGGACTACAATGAATTTTGTTTCTCTTTATCGGAACTCAACCCTGGCTGTGTCGGAACATGACTACTCTTTCGTTTCTAACATAATAATAATAATAATAATAATAATAATAAAAATAATAATAATAATAATAAAAATAATAATAATGTGGGTGAGTCAATTGAACACATAATGGCGGGATGTTCAGCCCTATCGGAATCTGCCTACCTAGGTCGCCATAACCAAGTTGCAAAGCTAATACACCAGCACTTGGCTTTGACACACAATTTGATCGGTAAGGATACTCCTCTATATTATAAATACTCACCACAAGAGGTTCTCGAGTCTGTACTGGGATAGGCCTATTTTGACTGACAAACGGTAGATTTTAATCGCCCAGATCTGCTGTTCATCGACAAAAAAGAAAAAACCGCTACCATTATCGATATCGCCGTACTACTGTCTCATAAATTAAAAAAAAAACTGAGCTGGAAAAACAACGAAAATATGGGAACCTTGGCTTGGAGATTAAGCGTTTATGGAAATTATCTAAAATAACAATATACCCCATTGTCATATCAACCGAGGGAATAATAACAACTGACCTCACAGATACCTTCAAGGCCCTTGGCATTCCTAGGAACATTCTCGTTGCTTGTCAGAGAGCGGTAATTCTGCAGACCTGCCACATCACCAGAAAATTCCTCGGTGGAAACTGATAAAGGGACTACGATGAATTTTGTTTCCCTTTAACGAAACTCGACCCTGGCTTCGCCCGAGAATGAAGACTCGTTCTGTTATAATAATAATAATAATAATAATAATAATAATAATAATAATAATAATAATAATAATAATAATAATAATAATAATAATAATAATAATAATAATAATAATAATAATAATAATAATAATAATAATAATAATAATAATAATAATAATAATAATAATAATAATAATAATAATAATAATAATAATAATAATAATAATTATGTATTCTTTTAAAATTTCTTTAAACTTAGATTTAACCTTCTATCTTTTTATGGTCAATCTTGCTTTCTTTAATATCATTCATTATTTTGTCATACCGTCATATTCATCACTATAATTCTTACCAATGTGTATATCAGATATCACATTTCGATTCTTTATCTCCACTAATCTAATTGAAAATATTTTGAAACAAAAAAAGGTGGCGATTTTTTTGCAATATTCGTATCTATATAAATGGAATGTAAATAATTTTAATTTTTCTATGTATACCTCTCCACTTCCAGACACCGTTCTCGGCTCTACAATCAACAGTCTGCGATTAATAGAACTTCAGAACTTCACTGTTGAGTGTCCTCACGAAAATGTCCAGTGGATGGTCACTTTTGGCAACTATAGGTCTCGAGCAGCATTATGCCAGAGAAACTCCACCTATGTGGGTTGTACTAATGAACTGGGCTCTAGTAAGACTATTAAAAATAATTGAATTTAATATATAAAATGTAGTTTTCTTCTGCATGTTGTAAATAATGTATGTTCTATTCACAAAGCTTCTATTAACTCAATCTGTCTGTCTGTATGGTAAAAAGTTTGTACATGTTATTTTTCCCACACCCAATTTTGGATTAAGCTGAAAGTTTACCTGGCAACACAAGAATCGGCAAAAAATTAACCAATTAATTTATTAACTATTGCTAATTCATCATTTTGTTTGGTATCTTTAACTAGGGAAAGAAATCGTACTTGACAGATGTGGTGGTATAAGTTGAATTAGTCCCCTTGAGGACTCATGAGCCCTGAGTGAACATTTTTTTTATGTATTAAAAAAAAACGGTAATGTAGACATTCACCAAGATACCCCCCATTCTTTCTCCCCCCTTTCATAACTGGTGATTGGATCATACTATGCATTGTGGGAAAGCTGAAAGATAACTATAACAATTGTCAAAAACATCTATATTCGTACAGATTTTTTGTGTCTAGGCAAGCCACGCATATAATTACAAGACTGATACAAAATATTTCACACGATGCACTTATTATAAGCTTTTTTTAAAAGTATTCTTTTATGTTTTTCTTGTGCTTAAATTAAACATTATAAATTATAAAAAGTCATTTAGGATAAATACAAACTCACGCTTCACATCTTGAATGATACTTAATGACTTAATTATATCTCAAAACATGTTTTAAAAATGATTTTGTATTTATAATTACTGATATTATACAGATTCACCTTCATCTATCTCTCAATTTGTTTTCCTGTTGGGGCACCAGACATGATCTGTCGACGTCTTTCTCCCATCTACTTTGTCTTATGCCTTGAATGAAACTCTTTGAAAGACATCCGGTCCATACTGACTTCATAATGCTTCAATTGTTTATTATCAATCGTAAATGTATCTACACAATCGCAAAGGATCGCACATACTATAACGTGATGTACTTTGTTGTGTGTGTGTGTGTGTCACTGCGCGTGTGTGTGTGTAAATACTCTATATGTATTTTTTAAACAGATGTTATTGTCAGTTATAAAAAGCCAGAAGAATATAATAGTTCACATACGGCAAGTCCAAAAACATCATATTTTCACGTCATTAGAGTGGACCCTTACCTGAAACGAATAGAGTGCCAGGATTATAATTATAACAGTCTTATGACATGGATTGTCAAAGTAACAAGTAAGCATTTTAAATATTTGATTACCTTATAATCATTACCTGGCAATCGATAAAAGCACCATAATATACCACTATATTTGACTACCTTTTAACCATTACCTGGCAATCGATACAAGGACCATCATATACCACTATCTAGTGATTTATAAACAGTGTTCAAACGAACATTTGAAAAGCAAGGAACTGATAGTCTCAGGGTGATCAAAGATAAACAAACTATCATGAGCATTATCTTGTGAAACAGACGAAGTATTGAACCATTATACCTGACTTACAGTGAACCACATGCTCATAAACAATAGGTTCATTAAATACTTATAAATATTAACAATGTAATAATAATAGCAATAATAATTATTTTGCCCAGCAGACGTCTATTTCGTATGCAGGAAGGATCCCGGCATTTTATAACTTGCAGTTAATCATTTCTGATATTTGGGGTGAAAATACTGAAACCTTGCTTTGCTTACCAAACTGGGGACTAAACTGGGTGGACCATTTGGGAGCCGCCTCTGAGTTTGTGCAATAAGTCTTTTTAACTTCTTTTTTTTAAAGTTATATTATAGAAGTTTAGATTGTTTGTAAGAAGAAGGCCATGAATCAAACTGCAGCAGATGACGAATATACTATTGGCATGAATCGTGAAGCAGATAGAAATGTTACATTTTGGGTCATTTGTCATACTCGCAATAACTTGATTAGCCAGGGATTACTTCCAAGGGAAATAACTTACTTTTTTAGCAGCCGAAAATTTCGACCGTTGGATGTAGCTGTGGTTCACTTTAATCAGAAGTCAAAGCCGTTGAGATGCTCAGATCATGCATTTCTGTTTCCATTGCTAATCCAGCTTAGAATTTTAAAAGTACTAAATAAGAAGAAATAAAAAAATAAAGTTGATGTTTTTAAAAATCTATTCCTCCTTTATGAAGCTGATAATAATCAATACTTTCTCATTGTATATACATCTTTAAATGGTAACTGTTGATGTCTCATATGGCTAATTAGGTATTATATTGTACGATAACCTATGGACATCATCTCCACGATATTAATTGGAAACAATTAGTATGAGTGGTAGGTCTCCAATTAAACAAATAGAAGAGGCCGAAACGACCACAACAACAAAACAAAAAAAGAGAGGCCCTAAAATGGAAGAGTAAGTCCATAAAAGAAGCATCAATCCATAAAATTGAATTTTAAAAAGCTCTTTTATTAGACTAAATATCTCCGATATGAATTGGAAACAATTCATATCGGCGGTAGGTGTCCACCAAACAAAACAGTATGAGGCCGGATAATTAAAAAGAGGCATGAAGCCTCAAAAAGAGAAAAGGTTCCTCTATTAACTGCACATCTCTTATGTATGCCTTTGTGCAGAAACCTTCAAGCAGATCTATTGATGAATTCAACTTTTCAAAGTACACAATGAAACAATTGATTCAACCGGTACAAGAAATAATTGTGCAGATTTCAGCTTGACATTGGGGATTTGATAAATAACGTGTAAAAATTTTTTTACCAGACAGACAAACAGACAGACAGAGTGAGTTGATATTAGTATTGCAAAATCCTTTTCTTTTTTTTTAGGAAACAAAAAAGCATATCTAAGGAAAAGAACTCTACACTTAAAACTATATATGTCATTAATGTTTAAGTTATTTCCCTTATTCAATATTAAGCAAAGAAGAGAAATAACACGTTCAATTACTAAGGGTACAAAACCCTACATATTTAGCAATAGCTGTGAATACTGAAGGATTAAGTTTTCATGTTGGTATTAAACAAAATAATTAATTACCAGTAATTAATTGATAATTGCTTATTTTGTTTCATTGATTTATGTCTTGTCTATACCAATAAATAATTTTGCAAAGTTTCAACTTAATCCGTGAAAGTATGGCGGGAAATAACGCGTACAAACTTGTATTGTAAATCGGTAGCACTAAAGCGTCTAATTTTTTATTGCCATTGTCACAATGCATGAACTATCTTCAATAGAGCTGATCTGTTTAGTAAATCCTGATTTTTGTTTCCCTTAAGATTTAGATGTATCTGTAAACGGGCTAACTACCACTGATGTATTGATCTGCGAGAATCAGGATGTCACTGTGACCTGTCAGTCAAAGGGAAGCTCCGACTCGGTGTTGACTGTAATGTACGAGAACTCAGAAGGACTATTTGACAGGACAGTTGGCAGCTCGTTGAGTTATACCTTGACCAGGGACACCTACAACGTATACCATGAGCCACAGGCGTACGTTCAAAAGTTAGGATGCACTCTACAAGGAGGGCTAAATGTTACCAAGTTGATACAATTGCAAGTCATGAAGTGTAAGTATATTTTGTCTTTCATTGTTTTTATACAATGTAGAATAGTCGGTTTTATTTATACGCAGAGTAGATCAAGTATTTGTACAAAAAGGGACGAACTAATATCTTGAACTAGTCCTATTTGGTAGGAGGCGCGGTGGCTGAGCGGTAAAGCGCTTGGCTTCTGAACCGAGGGTCCCGGGTTCGAATCCTGGTGAAGACTTGGATTTTTATTTCGGGCACCTCTGAGTCCACCCATCTCTAATGGGTATCTTAAGTTGGGGAAACGTAAAGGCGGTTGGTCGTTGTGCTGGCCACATGACACCCTCGTCAACCGCAGAATCAGATGACCTTTACATCATCTGCCCTATAGACCACAAGGTCTGAAAAGGGGTTACTAGTCCTATTTGGTACTAGCTGAAATACCCGTTATGTTATGATTGTGGTAAGAGTCAAGTCAATGACATTTGGAAACATAGAAATCTATGTCCATGACATTTTCGTTCCGTCGACCTGTCTGAGCCATTGATGGTTTAGAAGAGATGTATTTTTTTTCCATCTCTCTGTTACCCATTGATCATTCATCAGAGCCTTCGGGGCACACCGGGAGCCTCTCCCATATACCGTCTCTGTATCACATCAGCCGTGCAGGTCTTAGAATCGCCCTTGGGTTACGATGTGTGGATAGTTGCAGAATTGTTAGGGCGCCCTTCCATTCGGCCTGTTCAACAGACTTTCGTTAAGTTCGTTTTCCCTAACGACTGTTGCCACTGGGCCGTCACGTTGTGGCTGAGAAGCATTGCCCATGGGCAATATGTTCTAACATATCCGACTGTCACCTCAATAACCTAAGGAAGATTAATGCCAAATTTCACCTAATCAGTTATGCTTATATAGGTTGACACATACCTGAATATTAATAATATATATGCATTCAGACAACTTACAAATGGCTTTAATTATTAGATCTGAACTAACTTATTGTGGTAACAAGAGAAACAGTAAAAAATAAATACTTTAAAGAAAATAATAATAAAGCTTCTATTAAGTGTACTCGGGCTTCTCAAGCCAATACGGATTGTAAAAGATTGTATTATGAACATAAAAGATTGTATTATGGACATGGAAGATTGTATTGTGGACATGTCAGATTGTATAGTTATTTATTGTTTCTATAGACTCGTCCTATTTTACATGTTTGTGTTCACTTAGAATCAGGCGACGACCTATAAAGGGGACTAATTCAGCTTATGCCAACACTTCAGTCAATACAATTTCTTTCCCTTGTTCGAGATAGAAAAAAATATATTACCATTAGTTAATTAACTAATTATTTAATTATTTACAATTGTTGCTAGGTAAAAAAAAAATTATAATTTCGCGAAATTTCAGCTTGATGCGAGATCGGCTGTTGGAGAAATCATGAGCTGTTGAGCTCCTCTTATTTGTCGATTTGTTTTTGATGCTGTTGAGCTCCTCTTATCTGTCTTATCTTATTTCATTATTTACTTATATAAACTTTTCACTAAACAGATCGACAAATATGAATTTATATGAACTCTGTAAAAACAACAACTATAACAGAAGTTTTTATGACAATGAACCTGGTACTCTTTTAACCTTTTTAAAAAGCTGGAATTAATTCTTGAAAACACATTTTATTATTGTTTTATTGTTAGTAATACTTCTTAGTGTTAAAACCTTTGTCAATGTTCAACAGGTTTGAACATTGAATCACAGTCACCGAGAAGATCAACTTCAAACTCAAGTCGGTTTAGTACCATCGGGCTGCCTGTAGCTATCGTCTGCTTTGTCATCATTGTTATAGTCATACTAGTCGTGTATTACAGACGCTCCAAACACGCAGCATCTGGGAGAGGACAGATAAGAGGAGCTCAACAGCATCAAAATGAGTCACCGTCTTCGGATATCCAGCCTTCCGGAAGTCCAGCGATGCGAATCTCTGCAATTACTAACCGACCAGAATCAATCTTAGTAAAGGACTCTCCACCAACACCTAACTTCTCAGCTCCGCCCCCCTCGTATGAGGAAGTTGTCTACCTTGGACGGTGACATCGAGAACACACCTGGCAAAATTAAATTGTCTGGCTGTTAGTTTTAAGCTTATGTAAATTCATAATTGTATTAAATGGTAAGCATAATAATATCTTAATTATAGGACACCTTTTAATCCTTAATTGTTTTTATGAAATAGTTATAATCTTTATAGATTAACTTTATTAATTAATTAACTTTATAAATATTAACTTTAGTTTATAATTTTTAAAAAAATAATCTGTTTAATTTAAAAGCCCCGTTGTGAAAGTGTTTTATAGAATGATCTTTGTACTTTAATGAAAACAAATAAAAGCTTATTTTGAATATCAATCAGTGCCATATTAAATTTTGACAATTGTAAATTACTGTTTTAAAAGTATAGTTATAACAACTGATCTATTTTAAGCATCTCTCACTAGAGCCGTCGATGATTAGGCCTAAATACGAAAATTTTAATCTCTTTTTTTCTTATCATAAGCCTAGGACAAATAAGCAATATTCAAGATCTAAACCACAGGGGTTAAATTTGCCAACCAAATTCTTACAAACTATGTATGTCACAGCCGAGATTTTGATCTCTAAAGTTCAAAATAAATATCGTCTGCTTATGCACACTATTGTTTTAACCTACGTTCAGCTTAAAGACTGTGGTCAGTGATAATGTGTAGAACAAATTTTAAAACGACTAGATTTAGATGTACAACTATGCTTTATTGTATAAAGAATAATTTAAAAGTCCTACAAAGTGTCACAGTTAATAGTAGGGCCTTTTGAAAGTGTGAGTATGCGTGCGTCTGTGTTTTTCCATGATGAATTTTTATGGGGGTGTAAAACTACGTCTTTTAAAGATGGTTAACTGTGGACTAAGTTGTGAATAGAGGTATTATTGTACTACTGGCTGGACTAAGTTGTGAATAGAGGTATTATTGTACTACTGGCTGGACTAAGTTGTGAATAGAGGTATTATTGTACTACTGGCTGGACTAAGTTGTGAATAGAGGTATTATTGTACTACTGGCTGGACTAAGTTGCGAATAGAGGTATTATTGTAGTACTGGCTGGACTAAGTTGCGAATAGAGGTATTATTGTACTACTGGCTGGACTAAGTTGCGAATAGAGGTATTATTGTAATACTGGCTGGACTAAGTTGCGAATAGAGGTATTATTGTAATACTGGCTGGACTAAGTTGCGAATAGAGGTATTATTGTAATACTGGCTGGACTAAGTTGCGAATAGAGGTATTATTGTAATACTGGCTGGACTAAGTTGCGAATAGAGGTATTATTGTAATACTGGCTGGACTAAGTTGCGAATAGAGGTATTATTGTGATACTGGCTGGACTAAGTTGCGAATAGAGGTATTATTGTAGTACTGGCTGGACTAAGTTGCGAATAGAGGTATTATTGTACTACTGTCTGGACTAAGTTGCGAATAGAGGTATTATTGTAATACTGGCTGGACTAAGTTGCGAATAGAGGTATTATTGTAATACTGGCTGGACTAAGTTGCGAATAGAGGTATTATCGTAATACTGTTTGGACTAAGTTGCGAATAGAGGTATTATTGTGATACTAGCTGGACTAAGTTGCGAATAGAGGTATTATTGTAGTACTTGCTGGACTAAGTTGCGAATAGAGGTATTATTGTAGTACTGGCTGGACTAAGTTGCGAATAGAGGTATTATTGTAGTACTGGGTGGACTAAGTTGCGAATAGAGGTATTATTGTACTACTGGCTGGACTAAGTTGCGAATAGAGGTATTATTGTAGTACTGGCTGTTCAACTGAATATACAAGGGGCGTTAATTACAAATAATGTGTGAAGACTACAACTGATGGGCCTAAGATGTGTTTGTGCATTCTCAGTAATAAGGGTTTGAGGGCCGTTAGAATGGAGGATGAAAAAGACAAAATAAAGGGCGTTTATAGACTTTGAGGGTTAGAACATTTTGTTGACCATGATTTAGCTTTATAAAGCGGGCCGTAATATTGATTTACAATTGTTCATGGCGACATACGTGCGAGAAGACCGACCGTTGATCTTGTTCACTTTTGAACGTTGGCGGGCTCTGGTTGCTTGGGAATCACCCTCCAAGTTTTATTAGTCACACACTGCAGACGCTCTGAGCGTGCAGCAACAGCAAGAGGACATCTTCACGAGCCGGTGCAACACCAAAGTGCTGCAGCGCCACGCAGTGTCCCGCTGTTCCGATATCCAGTAGCGCAGTGCTCTGATACAACCAACCAAACAGGAGCACACCTCCCCTAGCTTCGCCACCCCTCTCGTATTATCAAGTTGTCAACAACAACTAGACGTAGACTGCAACGTCAAGTATTTGAGCTTATATCCCAGGCCTTTAGGGTAAGGTCGTATGATAAATGAAGAATTTAAGAATTCAAAAATATATTACCAATAATTAGAGGTGCATCTTATCTTATATAATACAGAAAAAAAGAAGATGATTACGTCCTACGCGTCACGCATAGGTACATAGTTAGTGTAAATATTTTACACCACAAATTCGAAAATACAAATTGATAATAAAAAAGCTAGTCTTCGAATTCCAAGATTAACAAGAATGCAATATTTCCCGTGATTATGCTGCCCAAGCCGCGACCTACATACTTTGCCACACTAGACCAGACATAATCATTTTCAGCCAGTGGTAAAGTTAAATTTTCTTTTCGCCGTCTACGTCTGTCCTCATCAGTAAGTAAATTTACCTTTCACACCTTGTGGTCTATAGGGCATATGATGTAAAAGTCATCTGCTCCTGTGGGTATCATCACTATCATGTGACCAGCACAACGACCAATCGCATTTACAGTACCCAAACTAATGTCAGTCAAGAATTAAGAGACTATTTAAATGCATATACTGTTAAACTCTATACTTCATTAATACACATGCTAGTACAGGTTATTTCCTTTTTTTGCTATCTAACTCAGTTGTGGTCCCAGTTTACATTCTTTCAATCTACATCTAAATATAACCTGAACATTGAATAAAAATCTTAAATATTGTTTAGAATGAAACATGTTCAGCTAGAGACATGGAGAGATAGGTTAACAACGTTGCTTGTTTGAGTATTGATTGATTGATTTATAGCTTGAATGGCATTCAAAAATATAATTGTATTGTATTCATGCATCAGCTATACCTCAGAATAACAAAGTGTTTACCGTATTTTCATGCAACTCTAATACATTATTGTGGAGATTTTCAAGCGTTGAGATAAACTGATACATAGCGAGTTTTTTTTTGTTTTATGTGGTGTACAGATTACAGAATTAAAATAATAAAACAACGGTTTTTCTTTTCAGTTCAGCAGTTTAGAATCAGATTTCTAGGTTCATTTGCTTGTGACTAAAAGTAACTTTTGTCATTCGGTTAACAGCTTGATCTTTTGAAATGGTGACCTGGACATTTTGTCTAGTTGTTTCAAAAACTCTCTCAAATTTCAACATTTTATCATTTTATATGCGTACATTTCTGCTTTTATTCAAATTTCTCTCTATCGCTTTTTCTTGTTTATATATATACATATTTGATTTGGTTCAAGTATTCATGGAATTATTTTTGCTAATGAAATTTCATTCTGTATTTAAAAAAAAAAAAAGATTTACTGTGAATTTAGAAACTACATTTTGTATAAAAATGCAAATTCAATATTTATTCAAATTTATTCATTTAATTAGCAATAATGGTATACCGTATGTCGGACCGTAGATTTAGAGGCTAGAAAGAGATTAGTGATGCTTCAGGGCTAAACGATTTACAATGATAGAACGAAGCATATGGGCAGACAACTCTGCCAGCTTTAGTTTCACTTTTGGTTCTTCCTATTTTATTTGTTCCGTTTTCTAGATTTTCTTTTCTTTGATTAGAGTGGCGAGACACAGGATCTAAAGAGCTGACCCCTTGGCATACTTTCAAGATATCTTTCACCTTCACCTAGTTGACCGTCTTTCTTCACTCATTTCTGTCTTTGACCTTGGATGGAGTCTCTTTCAATGGCAGGCCAGTCCAGGATATCCAGATGACATATAAATCCAGTAAAGAGATAGCCAAATGCTAGAGGTCAAAACTATTAAAATTAATTAAATTAAATAATTTTAAAGTAAAACAAAAAAAAATAATAATAACGTGTTCTATTTATGCCCGTTTCGTTGCTCTCTCCGTTATACATATATATATATATATATATATATATACAATCTTAGTAAAATGTTTGTTAGGTTTTACAAATTTGAATATAACCTTCACTCACTGCTCTATTTAAGGAATATCGTCAAAAAGTCCATTCATTATATATAACTATGTTTTAAACTATGTTTTAACAAATACAGATCCAAAATTTGTTTTCCTGAAAATCGTCAATTATCTTAATTACAATAAGCAATAAATAAATAGATAAATAATGAAGTGCCAATAAACTCGTAACATATACATGTATCTAGAAACATTAGCACAGGATAACTAGAAACTATACATTATGAATGTTCCAACTCATTTAATCCCCAATAATTCAATGCCCCTTTATTGCTGGACTAGAATGAAGTAAAGATAAATTGAAATGTTATTTTAAAGTAACATGTGCAGAAGATGTAAAAAGCATCTGTTTCTGTGGCCCACCTTTAACGAGGGTGTCCTGTGGCCAGCACAACGAGGCCAGCACAACGACTAACCGCCTTTATTTTCCCCCAACTAATGTCAGGTACCCTGTAGTGCTGGGTGGACTCAGAGGCGCCAAAAGATCCCGAAATTCAAAATCCCATTCTTTACCAAGATTCGAACCCTGGACCTTCAGTTTGGAAGCCAAACTCTTTACCACTCAGCCACTAGTTGTTTATTAAACACAGTATTAAATCAAGACCATACGTTATAGAAGGCCTGAACACAAACCTGCAACGTCACAACCTGTGGGCAGTTTAGACCATTCGCTCGTTGCCACGTCGTACAGACCTGTGACCTGGCAACAAGCTATTGGTATAAACTGCCTACAGTTTGTAACGTTGCAGGTCAATGTTAGGTCTTCTATAAAGATTTGTCTCGATTAAATTCACCTGTTCTTTTTTTTTTTATTTGCCCATCTCAGCGACGCACCAACACATTTCTCCCAAGCTGAGGTTAAACAAAGTAAGATTTTAATATTTGCCAAACTTCAGTCTAGAATCCATGTTAAATTTGACATATATAACATACAAAGGGATAAGAACATATTTTTGGTTATAATTAGATGCCGATATATACTAAAAGTGCGACAAGGAAAATGCTTACATTGAAATAGCAAACATGTTTAAAAATTGGTAGGCTAATTACGTATACTAATTTATGCTTATTTAAGGTTACTGGAATTATCTATCTAAGCATAAAAATGTATCTAGATTTTAAGGATTATAATTATAAGCCACAATAATAAGATATATTTACACAAAAAAAAGTACATTAAAAAATCTTTCTTTTTCTGCTTTTTTTTTATGTAAGATGTATTATTTTCCATACCACCAGTTGTAAATACCTTTACCAACGCTAAACAAAGGTTTCGCATAAGGGACAAAACTTGAAGCGAAGTCTGCGGCATTTGTCAGGATATCGCTTTCTCTGTTCTCTCGATGGCGCTCTTCTTCTTGCTCTAATTTTCGGGCCTGAGCTTCTTTAGCCTCCAGCGCTTCCTTCCTTAATCTGGCTTCACGTTCTTCTTGCAGTTTGCGCATTTTGTCAATCTCTAGTCTGTGTTTCTCTTCCTCAATAACCTCTTTCGGTCTCTCAATGCCTGTCATTCGCTCCATTTCTTTTCTCTGCTGCTCCAATTTTAATTTCTCTGCTTGGAGCTCTTCTTTTTGTCTTCTAGCTTTCTCTTCTTCTGCAGCCAGCAATACTTTTTGACTTCTCATCATTTGCAATGGCTCCAATTGATTTTAGTCTTTGAATCAGTTCTTCCATTGCGCCTGTGTCACCATCAGTTTCTTTCAAGGCTTTTAGTAGTTGGGAATCTTTATTGTAAGATTTTTTCAAGGGGAGAAATTTTCATCTTGTGGTCATCAGAAGATTGAACTTTTTCTAATTTGTCTAATAGATAGCTGGTCTCAATAAAACTTTCTTCCTTAACTGAGGCAAATTTATTTTCTTGTTTAAGTTTTTCTCTTGAATGTCTAGCATTTCTGAAATTCATATCAGTGTATCTCTCACCTCGACTGCCAAGTTGGGCAATTTCTTTAAGTAATTTCAAGATTTGCTTACGTTTAACGTAACTGTCTTTGGTAAAATTGTCAAATAGAACAATTCGTCACACTCGTCAACAAGTTGTTTAAATTTTCCTGTCTGTCTGGAGCACCAGTCCTTAAAACTTACTCCTTCAGATTTGATCTCGTATTTAAAGATGTCTCCAACAAGACAAGATCAAAATGCAATAATCCCTGACGAAATTTTGGCCGAAAACTTGTTTTAGGAAACTCAGTGTCGCTATTTCCTCCCCCGTAAATCTACTTCCAAACTTTACAACCAGAGCAAACGCATTATTTCCATCAGGGCAAAGATAGATAGCTTGTTGCAAACAGTTGACGACTAACTCAGCTCCTTCTTTGCTCTCTAGAGAGTTATCGCACACACCAGGGGCGTCGACAACTTTTAATTTTACACCGTCGAATTTTCCGACCTCAACGTCAACTTTGTTTGTTACTGATAACGCGCTTCCACTAGTTCGAAAGCATCTTCTTCGTAGTATGGAGTTTCCGGTGGCACTTTTTCCGTTGCCAATTTTACCAATCAACAATAGATTTATCTGTGTGCAATGTTCCATTCTGAAGAAAGAAAAAAAATCATATAAAATATATTCAATTCTAAGTTAAACTAATGACTTTTCTCTCTAAATTGTTTATTTAATAGTAGATACTACTACCATGTAGGGCCAATACTTCTGACTAACTGAGGTAAAGCTTAGTGACTTAAGTTTTTACACTAGCCTTTTTAAAAAGTCATTTAGAAAATTACAATGCTTTCAATTCTTTCTTTTTGTAATATAAAATTAAAAATTAAATTATAGCTTTTATATGGCGCTTATAGCATGCTGAGAGCGCTTTGGTCCAGTCTCAGGGAGGGGGAGGGGGTATGTTAGAGAAGGTTTTCCGTGCTGCTTTTAGGCGCTCGGAAAACACAACTGTGCTCGAGTCAGGTTTTGAACCTCGAGTCCCCTTCAGAAATAGCCAAGCCAAGTTCAAGCGTACATAGCCTCTCGACCGCACACCCCACGCTCTGCCTCTCATAATTTCTTGCAATAAAATATAAAAGTAAGACTTAAATCTAGAATTCGTCCGATCTCTGACTGACTGTACATTCTGCAGAGATTGTTTGCAAATAATGTAAATAACTGTATCACTATAGTTAAGAGGAAAAAGAAAGTTGACAGATGAAAGAAGCTGCCCTCTCTTGCATTGCCAGGAGAAAAAAAAAAAATATTTCTTGAGGGACTGAAAGAAAGTTTCACTCTTCAGGAATGGGCTCTTGCTAAGTAAGAATGTGTACGTGTGAATCGTGTAAGCGCCAGATGGCCTCGCAAACTCTGAATCCCAACCTGTACTACCTGGTTACAATACTCAAAATGCGAAATAAAATGTTAGAAAACCAAAATAAAGTTACCTTAAAATTTCTGACACATCGAAATTCAGATATATTTTTAGATCTCTTATAGAGTCCCGAAGGCTATAGCCCTGCTGCCCTACTTTAAATCCGATCCTGCTGTCACTTGTTATTCGTTTCAGAGAAAAATAGGATATCGAGTTACAGAAAAACCTAAAAGTTTTTCTTAAATACTTAACATTTCGTAGGAGTTAATGCTTTTTCTTTAACAAGCAAGTTAATGAAAAACTACAATTAAAATTATAGCTTATACAAAACTATTTTGATTAAAAAAAAGAAGATACCTAAATGTTCCCAAATGATAATTCGAAATTTATAAGTTACCTGAAGCGCACTTCTCTTTTTCATGTGCATGCTTTACAATGGAACCTGTCTGGCTGGAAATGTCCTTTATACTATACAACACATTTAAAAAAAAAAAAATAGAGTAAAAGATAAAAATGAACACTGTAGCGCCATCTTGAGGCCGTAAACGTTGCTAGGAGACTATACCCGAAAAGTATTGATTTATTGACAACATGTTGATTGATTATTATCACTATAATAGGGCCCGTAAGACTACTTTTGTTATTCAAATATCAAAGAAGAAATCTTTGAAGAAACGTCCTTGAACTTTTTAAATGGGCTGGAAAAAAACCAACAGAAGTAAGGAGGTTTCAATGTTGTAAAGACCAATGCAAGGTCGACATTTGGATTAAGTTACAGATTCGTCTTTGCGTGACGAGAACTGCTGGAAGCTCTGTTGAAAGGATCGGTGTCAAAATATTCGGGTAAAAAAAAAATGCAAGTTACGTTTAGTCTAACTCGTCTAGCTAAATACGTATATGACATATATAAAATTTACATACAAACAGAAATGTGTTTTATAGTCTAAAGAAATGTGAATATAAATTAGTTTTAAAATAAGTTTTAAGAAATTTGAATATAAATACGTTTTAAGACATTTTTTTCAGTTTTCGTTGTGGTTACAAGTGCCCTACGTCCTCATCAAGGTAGGCTAATGACATAGATGTTTCATTTTATAGCCATGCTTGTTTTCTATTTCCACATTTAGTAATGAAAATAAAACTTTGACTAAATCAGTGTTTGGTTGTGCTAACTGTTTACATGTCTTAGAAGTAATAGAAATATCTTTTTACGAATGTTTTGAGCCAGTAATGTAGTTTTAATGTGCCATCGTTTAGAGCATTGTTTCCCAAATTTTGTCCTTAACGGAACACTTTGCCATTCTGGGTGTTTTTAGAGAAGTTAATTCACGTGGTTTCCTAACCGTTAATCACTGAGTTCGCTTGTAGCAAACCTGTTTGGACATAATACCGTGTAAAGATCTGCTGTCGTATTTATTTCGGACTAACCAGATAATAGTTAATTTCCCGATTGCATTTAATAAGGTAAAAAAGTGGGCTATTAGTTGTGTCACAGAATAGTAAAAAAAATAGGTGCGTTATATAGACAATGGATTCGTTAAGACTGACGATAAAATAATAAGTGGATTAGTCAGTTAAGCCTATAAGTAATTTATCTCTGCTTAAATACCTAGACGCATTTATAATTAACAGATATCAGGTCAAGACCTCAAGTAAACATTTCCACTATTTATATAGATCTTAGAAATTTAAATTCAACTAAATATTTCATTTCGCTCTACATTTTTATATCGCTATTTTTGTTTTTCACTTCGCAAATTATTTAACCGAACAAGTTTCAATACAATTTACAGGCAGTTGAATTTTAGTTACTAAAACTATCGAAAGACTTAGTTGTTATCCATAAACTATCTGAAGCTTTGCTCACTTGTTGGGTGGCTGCTGATCGTCTGGTCTGCTCGCTCAATGGTCTCGATGGTCCCAAATTCTAACTCCGTAAGTCGCTATTCGAAAAAAAGAGATCGAAAAAGAGAGGGGAAATAAAAATTGATATAAAGTCCTCAGGCCAGATATGATTGTGTTTGGGAGGGTCAATGGAAGCGGGTCGTTTCAGTTAAGCGTAACGTGTATTAGAACACACTGGCCAAATGAAGGTTTGTTGAAATGCGGGCAGTATTATTAAAAGTGTGAAAAAATAAGGAGTGGGGGGGGGCGGTAAGACCAAAGTAATATGTGAGCATTTGATGGATGTAATCAAATGGGATGTATGGAAATCGTTTAACTTTATAAGTTATAATGTTATAAATAAATAATAAGTCAATAAAAAAAGGAGGGGTCCATAGTAAAATAAGCAATATATAGCCTGGGAACAAATCAACGGCGAAGACCGTGGATAATGATAGTGAGTTTGTATAATTATTTATCCTTATAACAATTGCGAATTAGTATCAGTGACTAATGAATAAATATACATTTTTATCTAATAATATTTCTATTATTAATATGTTAATCTTTTTGAAAACAATTTTAAGCGCTTAGGTAATATATTTTGTATTTTGTGCGGTTTTTTTAGGGCCGCATGGAAACCTACGGCTATACCCATGCGGCCCGTGAGTTCTGGGTAGCCAACCACTGCTCCAAAGATCAAGTGAATACAATCATTATAAATTACACAGCGTATTTGCAACGCGATCTCAGTACTTCTAAACTTTTGTCTAAACAACAACATTAATCGATTTACTGGTAATATAATTTTGAATATATTAAATTAGATAACTAGATTTTTAAATCATGTGATTCTTAAATAAAAATAAAAATTGATAATTTCCTTTTCTTGTGACTTTTTTGTAATCCCTTTTATCAATGTTCTCTTTTTCAGGTATGGCAGAAAAATTTATATACCTTGACCTACTTCTGGTCGGCAAAACAGGACATGGCAAAAGCGCGACGGGAAATGCTATTTTAGGCCGAAAATTATTCACCAGCTCTGGGAACATGGAGTCCGTCACAAATGGGGTCGACTTTAACGTCGGTAAAATCGAAGGTAGAATTGTCACAGTTGTCGACGTTCCTGGAGTTTGCGACACTGGGGAAAACAAAGACGCCTGGATGACACACATATTAGATTGCGCTATAGCAGCTCACCCAGTGGGCTATCACGCTCTGCTGCTCGTCTACAAATATGGAACTAGATTCACAAAAGAAGAACAGGAAACGATTGCTTTCTTAAAAGATAAACTGGGACAGGATTTTATTCAGAATCATGCAATAGTTGTCCTAACTAACGGAGACACTTTTGTTAAAGAAGGGAATTCTAAAGCTGAATTTAAGAACTGGTGCAGGAAACAAGCTGGACCGTTCGGTGAGATTTTAAAAGAATGTAGCTATAGAGCGGTAATATTTGAGAACCTTACACGTAATGGAAGTATTTTAGAAACTCAAAGAAAAGCCCTTCTTCAGGTTATAGAAAATAAACTTAATGGCAAGCGATACGACCATTCTCTTTTCAAGTTGGCTCAAACAATACACGATGAAGTCATACAAGAAGTGAAGCCTAAGGTTACTGAAGATATGATTAACACTTGCAGTCTCATCATGCAAGATGTGGAAGAAAATGTCAACAATCCTGAAACCGAACAGTCTGAAAAAAGTCTGGCACATTTAATGAAAGAGACGGCCAATTTGGAAAACACTGTCAGACTAAAAGATACCTCTGATTTAAAAGATTTGTTTGAAATGACCAGGTCAATGAAAGAAATCATTAGGGAGGAGAAGAAGAAGAAGGAATCAATTAAAAAGTCAGTGAAATCACAAAACGCATCAATTGGTGAATTGGTGAAAAACTTGCAGCCAGCAAAATTTGAGGCTTTTCTGCATGGTGGTATGCAAACAAATTTCCAGCAGTTAAAAAACACTTACCGACTCACTGTCACGGATAGAGTGTTCAAGAAACTCCATCAAGGACCTATTCTAAAGCTGCAAGACGGGATTATCAGTAGCAGTACGTCGTGTTAGGGACAGTATTGCTTGGGTTGATTTTTTCTTTATTTGAAGGACAAGAACTTTTGTTGTATCTGTATTCAAGTTATGTATTCATTTTTCAAAAAAATGTTAAGTTACAAAAACAAAATGACATTTTTACCGATGTTTAAACAAATAATTTATACAGCTTGTTATCTTTAATTATTGCTTTATTTATATTGTTTTCTTTAAAGTTGTCTGCAACAGGACTTATATCAAAACGTTTAAATAATGATGACATTGTTGTGTATTAGCCAACGTTTAGATAACACACATCTATCCATCTTTTTTGAAGCCATAGTGGTCCAAGTTTTGCTGAATCTCGTACAATCCTTCTGTTGAGGACTTTTTCTCCGACAGATGTCGTCTTCAAGACATGGTGCTCAACAGCTAGATGAGTTTATGAAAATTAAGCTCTATACTGATAGATGTGCGTTACATAACTCGCACACTTCACTATATGCCTTTCTGCAGATTAAAATTATGGCCCCCTAAATTTTATCTGACTGCGCCCCCTGGCCTAACATTTTCAAGACGATGAGCTAAACATGGGAAAGAAGAAAGTTTGCAAAACGTCCTTTTAGCCGTCAATTAATTAATTAAACTACAACATTAACAATGAGACTCAAAACTGGCACCAACACTTCTGAGTTGACAATAAAGCGCCATCACTGGCAATGGTAATTCCCAACCAGAAGTACAACGCCAACACTGGCCCCCTATAAGAAATAAACAACACAACTCTAACGTCTAAACTAAAACTAGAAATACGAATCGAATCCAAATTGAAAATATCCACACTGGTATAAAAACAAAAATTCACCCTAAACTGGGGCTAATGAGTCCTACCAAAGATTTGGTGCAAGACAAGGCAGCAATACGGCTAAGGCTGTTGTCAAAGATGTAGTGATAAAAAAAATTGCTACCACACACTGTCTTGTTACCACATTATTATTATAGCTTTTATATATATATATATATATATATATATATATATATATATATTTTATATAATTAGCGAAGCCTCCCTGTATTTCGAACTAAGTCTAAGTTATCTGGAAGGGGGCTCGAGGTTCGACACCCGACTCGGGCAGAGTTGTGTTTACTGAGCGCCTAAAAAAACTCCTAGATACCCCCTCTCCCCCACTGGTCCACAAATGAGATTGGACCAAAAGCGCATGCTATAAGCATGAAAGTAGCGCTATATAAAAGCTATAATAATAAAAAAAAAAATAATTTCTACACTGCTCAAGATAATAGTTGTGATTTGTGAAGGACTTCTTAGCGGCTACTTGAGATCATGCGACAACTTTATTTAACCAATAAGAACTCGTATGTGACTGGACATTGAACCGAATATATTCACACTAACGTCGATCTCTATAAGAAAAATGGCTTTAAGTTTCTTGTTTATCGTTTAGTGTGTAAAAGGAATGGACGTCTACTAAAAGCACTATATGTGAATGTAGGGTATTTAAGACAATTATTTTGATTAGTATTACAGTTAAAAGTGTAGAAGTTTTTTTTTATTGCAACGCTTTAAAAAGTGCATTGAAAGAGAATATTATAAAAAATTTTAAAACATATTTAGTGGCATTCATGCGGCCCTTTTAATGGCCACACCGGCCCATTCGCGTAAGTGCCCATAGAGCCAGCCCGCCCCTGTCGATAAATATAGAGTCTTTGTTATAATCTTTTCTTCAACATACAGCCTTATAAATAATCTTTAAACTAGCATTTACTTATTTTATATTATTCTAGCCATATTTCAATTCTATCGCCAAATTCTGTATACATGACTTAGCTTTATTTTACCTTATCCCGTTTTTTTCTACATATTCTATATAAAAACAGTATAAATTAGTTACGATTAATTGATATAATAAGTGATTGGTTCATATTTTGTAAGAAACTTTTAGTCAGTGTACAAAGTTTCAAATTGTTCCCAAGATGGAAAGTGGGAGAAATGACGTGTACACAATTTGTAGCAGACAGACAGAAAGACAGACATCAAGACAAACAGACAGCAAGACAGACAGACACAGCAAGACAGAAGACAGACAGCAAGACAGACAGACAGAAAGAAAGTTAGTTAATAAAAGATTTAAAACTAAATAACTCCTTTGCATTTGTGTCATGTGTGGTAGCATCTTTATATAAAAAAAATAATAATAATTTATACTTATTTTTTTATTAACAAATGTTTAGTTTTCAGAAGATAAAACGTAGTCGTTGACCAGAACTTTGCAACATCAAAAAAAAATAAATCTTGATCTTGAATGTTTAAATAAACCATCTATTACGATCAATTAAAACATGACTACGGGCCGACGTAGGAACGAACAGACAGACCACATAAAATAATATAGGCTTGAGCCCTTCCAAAGGCAACTTTAAAAAAAAAAGGCTAAAAACTAAAGTAAAAGTAAAAATGGTTTGGGTTTTAGACTTTTGGCACCTGACGCGGAGAATGCGCGCAAGACAGTTAGACATGTCCTCTCACAGAATGTGAACAAAACGGTGATGGCTACTTTTGTTGTGTTGTTGAGTGCTTTTGTAAACAGAGATCTTACAAACTCAACACCCATCTCTCTAGACTCTAGACAATAACGTTAAGTCTACATTCTAATTTTTGAATAATAAGTACATGTTATTGTTTGTGTACAATAAGAAATGAAAATCGATTTTCAGTCTTCGATTTATTGATTTTAAGTTTGAAACAAAGCGTCTGGGGGAATGGTTGAGAATTTCCAGGAAAATTCAAGTTTTTTTTGTTATGTTTCTTAGTCAACCATTTCTAAGTATGCCATGTTCATTAAGACTGTATGAAACTGTTAACATTATTTTAGCAACAAGAAAACACATTATAGCATTGGCAGTGTCTTGGATTAGTAAGACTAAGAATTCGTGCAGTATCTCACGTGACTATGCAAAAAAAAAAACAATCTCTTACGACCTGCATACTTTGCAATATTAGATACTGAAAAAGTAATTGTCAACATAGCTCTATTGTGGATTTCTTTTCGTAGTCTGCGCCTGTCTTCAGGAAGAGTTGTCTTTTGGTTCTCAACTAAGCAAGAAGGTTGAAGGTTTATAAAAAAAAAGAAATTATAATCAATAATAAACATTTTATCACCATGAAAGATATACATTTAAATGTTTAAAAACATTTTGGTCCTTTTGTAAACATCTCGATGGTCCCCCCTAGTTTGAACCCACAGACATTCTAGCCTACCTGTGATGGGTTTGGGTTTGACTAAGATTAAGACTTAGACTGCTTTATTGATCCTTACGGAAATTTGTTCTGATTCCAAGGATTCTTTTCTCATATAAAGACAACACAACAGAAAAATACACATAAATACAACAGACACAACATAAAGAGTTTATTCAGCGACTACACACAGGTATCTTGGTGCTTTTCATATTCCCTGATCAATGAGTGGTGGTGATAGAGTCTGACCGAGTGAGGTACGAACGAGTTTTTGTACCGCTCCGTTCTTGTTTTGATTGACAGCAGTCTCTAATCTCTTGGTTTGTGATGCGGTATTTACATAGAATTTTGAAATATAAGAAAAGCATTTGCCTAACTTCAAAGCATTTTTTCTATGCTCTGAATGATAGTGTTACAATCTTCTCAATCAGGCCTTCCGCAAGCACTACTTATCAACACAACACAGCACATCTAACTCAAGAACTTGACAAGAGCTTCAAGTAACAAAGTGGCGATTTAATTTACAAATACATCGACAGCCAATTCAACACAATTGGCTACATCAATTCAAATGCTTTCTTGTACTTAACAGAACTGCCTAGTCTTCCTAGCTCGTACAGCTACATCTTCGAGGACTCAAAGGTACCACAAGTCCTTACTGCTTTGCTGTTCTGGACTCAACTGTCCTTGTAAACACACTGTCTCTTGACCGTGAAGGCTCTTGATCACATGACCACAACACACGTCCTACTTGCGTGAACTAGCAGTACTGTCCCTTGTCTATCGACAGCCGTTGACCCGTTGAACTGTGTGATTGGCCTGAGTCGTGTGTATCAGTAGGCCGCACACACATTAACCCTTTCAGTCCGCCACTAGATAACGAACAGATAGATTGAGAAAGAAAGAGAGAGAAATAGAAAGAGTTAAGAGAGAGAGAGAAAAGGGTGAGAGAGGATGAGAATAGGTTGGAGAATTGTGTAGCAGATATAACTATTGACGTATCTCCATAATTTCATAGTTCTTGGTTAATTTTCTCTCTGTGGTGTAAGATTCTCATCAGGTCTGGATAGATTCAAGGGCATCCCAAGTTTTCAGTTTATTTAGTCTCTTCCAGGAATCTGACTCATAATCTTAACATTTTTAAAAAGTTTTTTTTTAAGCTTCTACACTTCTTTATGTACCGAAAAGTCAATGTTTTTTTTAAACAAAAAGATTTTTTTTCTTGGCCCTGGAAGAATTGATTTTGATTTTGAAGAGACTTAACATGTAGCACTGACGGGAAAATTGACAGAATTTGAAAGCCACATTTACGATTTATTGAATTAATATATCATGGGCGTAGCCAGAATTTTGTTCCGGGGGATTTGTGGGAATTTTTTCTCCCTCCTCCACCAATATATATATATATGGAGGCGCGGTTACTGAGCGGTAAATCGCTTGGCTTCTGAACCGGGTGTCTTGGGTTCGAATCCTGGTGAAGACTGGGATTTTAATTTCGGAATCCTTGGGCGCCTCTGAGTCCACCCAGCTCTAATGGGTACCTGACACTAGTTTGGGAAAAGTAAAGGCGGTTGGTCGTTGTGCTGGCCACATGACACCCTCGTTAACCGTAGGCCACTGAAACAGATGACCTCTACATCATCTGCCCTATAGAAAGGTCTGAAAGGGGGACTTTACATATATATATATATATATATAATATTTAAACACAAATCCCCTCTTGGCTAAGCTCATAGAATCTGGTGACTGATGAATGGATAGTGTTTTATTGAAGAGGGGGTTTTATCCTTAATTTCGGAGGCGGTTTTAAAATTAAAGTATTCCTTAGCTATGCTCTTGGAATTTGGGATTGTCGTTTACATTTTTTTTTGTTTTATAGAAAGGGAGATTTAACTGCAATTCCCCCTGATTGGGGGGGAGGGGGTTAAAACTCAAACCCCCCTTGTCTTGGCTACGCTTATAAAAGTTTTAGTGTGTAACTTGCTTTTTTTTTTAAATATTGAAGAGGTATTTTTTGGCATCAAACCCACTGAAGGGGGTTTAAAATCAAAATCTCTTTGGCTACGCTCATGAAATTTTGAGTAGTTTAACTCAAAACCCCTCTTGGCTACGCTCAAAGAATGTGGTGACTGAAGAATGGATAGTCTTTTATTGAAAAGAGGGCTCTATCACTAATTTCGGACGGGGGTTTTAAAATCAAAATTTTCCTTTGCCATGCTCTTGGAATTTGGGGATTGTCGTTTGTATTTTTTTTTTATTTGTTTTATAGAAGAACCCCATAGGCTGAACTGGGGCAAATGATGGCTTGGTATTAAAATATCACCTAAAAATACACAAAATCAAAGCACAAAATCAGTCACTAAATTCCTCAACACCACTGCGAGGGGGAATTTCATTTCGGAATGGGGGAGGGTCGGGGGACCCCAGGCTATGCCCATGTAATATATATTTATAATTTTTAAAAGTTACAGTACAAACTAAATACCGTTACAAAGAGGACGTGTCATGTTTCAAAAATTTTATTTGAAATAAAATTGTACACAATTTCAGCACTACATAGAAATGAAATTATTATTTGTATTAACATCAAATCTTGTATTGGTATCAGCACAACTTTACAAATTGTTAACTAACGAAATTTGTTAATAACTTGGCATACGCAATTTTATGTATTCAATTAATTGTAATATTAATTGTAATCTTAATGTAAGACATGGTTGTTATTAAAGAACCCTGAAAATGAAGTGATTTATTCCCACGATATTAAAATTATTGTTGTTGTCTATACTATTTTAACTCCATATTAATGTAATTTAAAAACTTCAACAATTTTGTAAAAAAATAAAATTATACATAAATTTTAATATTTTTAATAATTCATTTTAAGTTTTTCTTGTTAAAATAGATGAATTGATACATTTAAAAAGTTATACCAGTATATTAATGAAAATCATAAATGAAACGCCTCATTTGTTAAACCTCAAATTTGAATATTAACTCCCTTTGCAGGTACATTCCCCAAATACATTCATAATTACAAAAAACACATTAGAGACAACATTCAAATTTAAGATAAGAAAAAATTTATGAATGAAAACATAGCTCCAATTCCAAATCTGCACGAAATTCAAGGACTTTTTCTTTATATCTTATCTTATCTTATATAATACAGACGTTACTTCAAAAAAGAAGATGATTACGTCCTACGCGTCATGCATTTAGTCATGCATATTAACCAATGACTTAAATTCTGCCAAGTCACTGGTTTTTCTGGCTAGCTCAGGCAACCCATTCCATGCTCTAATAGCACTAGGGAAGAAGGAGTATTTGTACAAATTTGTCCTAGCACAGGGGACAAGGAATGTGCTTTTATTTTTGTGTCTTTCAGAGTATTTTATTAAGTTTTGTTTTTGTATTTGAAGATTATGGTTCAGTGTTTTATGTATATATCTTTATATTCTAAAAATAAAAGCCGTTCCTATTATTGTATACACTTAAATGCACAATGATTTTCATAATACTTCACTATTTCTTTCGGATATCAGAAACAGCCACAGACAGATACAGGCAGAGAGAGAGAGAGAGAGAGAAAGAGAAAGGGAGAGTGATAGAGAAGGGGCTAGAGTAAAAAAAATTCGCATTCATCAACAGAATGTTTTCATTTGTAACCCATCATCTAAACCTTTATCTTCATTACACCTACATAAGGTGCCTTACAAAAATGAACCAATACAATAATGGAGTGCGTACAATATTCCGATCATATAAAATCATTGATAGAGTACCTAATATTTTTATTGCATGAAGGTTTGTTGACTAAGAGATTTAAATTAAACTGGTTAAATTCAAATTTCACACATGCAACCCAAAAACTCTAAATATTTTTTTTTATCTTCTCTTGAAAGAGAGTATATAATTCCCTGGAATATTCTGAAGTGAACACAAAAAGGTACTAATAAGTAAAGTTTCCCTTTCAGACCTTGCGATCTATAGAACAGATGATGTAAAGGTCATCTGGTTTTTTTTTGGCCAACGGTTAAAGCGCAGAGTGTCATGTGGCCAGCACAACGACCATCCACCTTTACTTTCCCCAACTTAAGTCAGGTATTCATTAAAGTTGGGTTAACTCAATGGGCGTCCTAAAAATCCGGAAATTCAAAATCCCAGTCGAACCCACGACCCCAGGTTCGGAAGCCTAGCGCTTAACCACTCAGACATCGCGCCCGATTAGTACATTAAACATTTGTAATTTATTCTATTTTGAGAACATTTAGCCCGATTCGTTTTGAGTGTGACATGATAAAATAAACAACTGTTATTTTTATAATGAAAAATCTCTGGTACATTTGGCAGCTATGCCAAAGTTGTCAATTTCCTTTAAAATATATGATTTTAGAAATCCCGGCCTAGTCATCCGTAGGAAGGTGTCAAATGGCAGTAGATGAAGTGACCAAGGAATGCTGCGACAATGGATAAAAACACAATAGTAGACTATGTAACATCACCAGAAACTTCCTTAGTGGACACTGAATGAATTTGGTTTCACTCTAATGAAGCTCGGCAAGAGAATGAATGTTAGATCCTCTAAAATAAAAATAGTACTAAAGTGGAAAGAGTATACTTGTACTTTTTACAATCAAAAAAACAGAATGATTAATTTTTTACTTTGCCTCTTAATTCTTATCTAGACGAAATCCAGATGGAAAAATGTCTAGTATCGAGTACAGAAAGAGTTCTGGTCAATACGATGCAATGATAAGCTCACCAGAAAAGTTGTCATAACCTTGGAAAAAAGGATCATTACATCTGCACGACTCAATGGAATTATAAATGTTAATGGATTTCATTTATTGACTGACTATAAAGGGGGATTGAATTTGAAACCCGACTCAAGCTGGGCTGTGTTTGCTGAGTGCCCAAAATAAAATGGAACCCTTTTCCCAGATACCCCCTCTTCCACTTGTCATCAAAAAGATTAGACTTGTACACTGACAATTAGAATAAAAAACTATAAACATAAAAAAAATCAAATATTTGCAATTTAGCCTACAATTATTAAAATAAAAAAAAAGAAAAATGGTCAACTAGATCTCTTTAGATATGTATTTTCTTTAACCTCTTGATTATTGTGCTAAAACTTCATATATTAACATTTTTAACATCCATACTTATTGTATCATTACATAATATCGTTAAAATTTGTTCATTTTCTTCATGAGCATGTTTTTAATTAAAATAATAGCTTCAGATCTTACAACCAAACAAACCTACGGAGTGGGAACTTTACGTTGCCAAGCAGATTTCTCACAATATCATCATTGTACTTCCTATTGGCCTGGCTGTACGACTCCGCCAAGTCGAATAGAATCATGTGTTCCAGGAGCTCTCGGAGCTGCTCCTCCTGCTGCTGCTTCTTTTCCTCCTCATTTCTCTTGACGCAAAACTTAATCTCTTGTGAGATGTTGTTCTTGATTTCTGCTGCGTGCTTGATCATCTCTTTCAGATCCCCGGTGCCTTTGTCCTGAGCAACGACGCTGGAATGCAAGGCCTCTGCTCGAACCAACAGATTTTCCAAGTCTTTTAGCCAGTTTTTCTGCAGTCTGTTCGACTGAATGTCGGTCAGCCTCTGAAAGACAAGACCAGCCTCTTTCAACATTTTCTCTGTAATGAGGGGTTTCGTGGTGGAGGAAAGTATTTTATCTTTTGCTGCTCGCGCCAGTTCGAAGTTTTCATCCGTGTATGGTTTACGCTGGGTTTGAATGTCTTCCACAAAGTGCATCAGTGTGCGGATCTGAGAGATTTGCTTGTCTTTATCTTGTGTTCTGTTGTCAAACAGAACAATTCTGCCTTTGCATTCCTTGATCATGTCAGCGAATGGACCGGTCTGTTCCTTGCACCAACCCTTAAATGTCGTATGCGACCTATCTGGTTCACTATCGAACGAATCACCATTGGTCATCACCAGAATCCCATAATCCTGAATAAAAGTTTTGCCAAAGAGAGCTTTTAGAAATTTGATGGTGTCCTGCTCCTCTTCGGTGAATCTGCAGCCATACTTGACCACGACAAGAAGAGCGTGGTATCCACGAGGGTTCAAACCTATGGCGTACTCCAGGCTGTTCTTCACCAGGTTAACGGCTTTTTCGGAATTCATCCGCGTGTCACCAATACCTGGTCCGTCCACTACCTTTATTATTCGACCTTGACTTTCACACATTCCAAACTGGATGTCTGAGGTGACTGACTGTGTACTGGACACGCTCTTAAAGGCTTTACATTGTAGAATTGAGTTTCCGGTGGCGCTTTTACCGTTGCCAGTTTTTCCAATCAATAAAAGATCAATATCAGATGGATAGTTCATTCTGATGAGAAAACAAAATTTAAGTAATTAGATATATTTATTGATTTGATATAATAACCAAAATCAATCATCAATTTTCATAAAAACTTTTTTTTTTGGAAAATACAAAAAAAAAATAATTTATTTTCAAAATATATATCAAAAAATTTTCCTTATTTTAAAAAAAATATTTTTACTTTTTTATAAATGTCGAGTAAAAATGTAGTATTTTAAATCGCAGAGGTCTCAATGGAAAGCAACATTCTGTCCTTGGCTATGCTCATAATGTAAGACACTATGGTTTATTAAAGCAATATTAATCTATAAGAAAACTAAAAAATCAAATACATGGCATCCTTCAACACAGTTTTGCCATAAAGTCAATATCGTGTGATATAGACCGATTGATGCTCTGGCGTATCAGTTATTAGTTCAAGATCGGTTATGCAACACAAGAACTCAACTCGTATTCTGAGAAAATACAATTCTAATTAGATTTTTTTTTTCCTTGACATGTAAAATGTTCGCAAAAAACTAAGTTGTAAAAAAATAAACATTTCAAATATCATAGTAGGCTGAAAAAGATCCAGGTCATCTTGCAAAGACTATTAGTTGACAATGTGGGAGTCAATGGCCCTATAGACAATATGTAACTTGTTACACGATGCTAGACATACGACGAATAACATTCATAAAATAATATTTCCAACAAATTTTACAATGTATAAGACTTATTTTTAATTAAATAACAATTTTTTTTTCTAAAAGTTCTCAGTTATCCCACGTCCTCTTGGTGAAGCTAAGCGATAGCTGTATTTCATTGTTATCAACATATTTTTCAAAAGTAATAGGATATCATCTTTTAATAAGCCATGTTAGGCATTATTACTCATGGGCCTGGGAGAATTGAACCCCTGTGACCTCTTGCAGCTACGCCACAGACTTTGGACCCAAACAATCAAACACTTAGCTTTTCTTTTACAATAGTCAAAAGGCCAACCTGACACCAGGGAAACATATGCAGAAGTACGTTCAATAGGTGTTATTACTGTATTGTTATTGACATCCTGCTGACGTAGAGAGTGTATTGTTTGAAATTCTTGAGCGGTTGTGTGTAGATGTGTATGTGTAGCCACAGCTTTAAATAACCTCTGACCTTTCTCTTTCTCACACACGTCGAGACTGTAGTGTAACTCCGAGCTAAATTCAAGCTAATGTCGTTATTTAACAGAGTCCACATCGATCTAACATATAGGACAGTTGACAGTGGAAGTGTTACGTTGGGTACCCTAACAAAATGCCCCTCAAGTATTTCACTTCATTGCTTTATCATAAATAGTCAGTCTGTTTCCTTGTCCTCCAGTGACACATCATTATGATAAACCCTACGATATGGATGCATTTCTTGGGATTTATATTCCAAGGCTTGATTTACACGACATATACACAAATAGATTTAGGTAGTGTGGGTAGGTCCTAGGCTTTTATTTAGGTACTTCAACAATTGGAGAGCCTAAAAACATTTGAATGTGAACTCTTCACCCTCCCTTGTTTCAGCTGTGTAGTAGAACATGATGATTATGAAAGCAGTAGACTGAAACATAGTTCAAGCTTGTCATGTAGGCTACATCTTTCAAGTCAAATGTTCCCTCGTTTTGACAATACGTGAATATCTACTAGCCAGTAGCATACCGATGGAAAGGCGGGCAATGTAGCGTTTGGAGCGCGGAAATAGGTATCAAAACATTGCATTAACTATCATATATATCTGTCGCTACGACCGGGGAGGGGGGCTTAGTGGTCAAGCGCATGGAATCCGAATCTAAGGTCATGGGTTCGAATCTTTGTGAATAAGGGGATTTTAAATTTTGGGTTTTCTAGGGCACTCCCAAGTCCACAAAACTCTAATGGGTACCTGACTTTAGTTGGGGGAAAGTAAAATGCGGTTGGTCGTTGTGCTGGCGACATGAGAAACCTTGCTCGTTAACCGTTGACTTAAACATCATCTGCCCTATAGACCTCATAATCTAAAGAGGCGCTACGTTCTTCAAATTCATATAGATTTAAATAGATTATATGTAAGTTTTGTATTTCTTATGTCTGATCTAAAGGAAATGAGAATTATATACACAATATAGAGATGGGGAGGCACCGACAGATCCTGAACGCTTGACACCCTAGTTACGCCACAGGAGCACATTGCATTAGCACAATAAGTTGTCGAACTGTCTATCTTCGTGGGATTCTAACCAAGCGTACCAGCAACTTGTGTGCGTTTCAGAATTAACGTTTCTGAATATGTTTTTTACCAATGCATCATTTAAGTAGATGTTTCATCATCACGCAGCTCTTCTATTTCACATCTCACTAAACCGCCAAATTGTCATTTCTTCAAACTGTTGTCAATTATTAACCCTCTAATACCCGAGCCAGTCCACTCTATTCCCTAAGGGTGATATGCATATATAGGTCCTGCATATACATCACCTTCACCTATCCATTAGTCTGTTGAACCGTTGGGGCACCTCACGAGATATACATATACATAGACATGCAAAATATGTAGGTCGCAGCTGGGGCAGCGTATCCACGTAAAATACTGCGCTCCTCATTAATCTTCGGACTCGAAGTCAAGACTTACACGTACGTCTAAGCATGCAGACACAGTGCGTACATATAAGCATCGTCATAACCATGGTGATGCTATTTCTGTATAGAGAACCGCAGCTAAAAGGGTGGCTTGTAAGGACAGCTTCAGGGCTCAATACTGTAATAACACAATAGCAAGACGCGTAGAAGTTGGGGTTTAATCGGGTATTTCCTTAGTGACGCGAGAGATCATTTTAAAAGTTAAAACGGAAATAGATTAGAAACGATTAATGGATGAATGACGACGAAGGAGACCAGCTTGTAGTATTGAGACGGCGTCGACTGTGCCCTTATTTTGTAACAAACTGTTGTTCAAGTTAATAGCTGGATTTCTTCAGTCTATACTGTTTACTTGTTCTGTTGGAGGTTGTTATTTCTGAGCTCGCATGTAACATCTACATTCAACTATAAGATTTATCAACTAACAACCATCTCAACAACCACATCAACCTTCAACAACATAACATAACTCTTAAGACACTATCAAAATTGTTGACGAGTAAAGAATATGCAGTAGAATCCAGTTAATTTGGACCATCAGTTAATCGGACCAGCCGGTTATTATGATAGAATCCTAAGGACTGATACGAATCCTGTTATACTTTCGAATCAGGTTAATCCCGCTAGCAGGTTGTTAGGACCAAAACGGTCTCGTCCATATGTGGTCCGATTAAACGGCTTTGATTGCATATCATAAACAACCAACCTCCAGCCTGACAGAAGGGGATGACAGCGAGAAGGCTTGAACTCTGAAAAGGACATCCACATTCATTGATGTAGCTGGTAAGAAAGGTCATCATATACGATGCATCGAACAGGAGTTTATTATGTTTACTTGCATGATTAAATCGCACTGTCTAAAAAAGAAATAAATGGTCTGGTAGTAAAATTAATTAACAAAAATCAACCAGCCCAACGCGTATGGAACTTGACAAACTGGATTTGAAACTCATTTTTAATATTAAAGCATGTGACTCTTTACGAGGATATAGTATAGCCAGCCCAACGACAAATAGTCAAAACGTATTGAGGCTAGACTCTGTAGTCAAATGCTGGACAATTCAGTTACTACTTCTCTAAGTGGTTCCATTTGTAATTTATAATTAAAACACTTAAACCATCTATAGCCGGATTATGCAATATCAATAAGCTGTTTATAATTAAAACAAATAGACAGACTCTAAGCAAATAATGCAATACAAACTTGATCGATTACTACTTTCTGTATAAACATTCATAACATTTCAAATGCTAGTACCATCACTGGAGAAAGCCTGGTGTAGCGAACCGAGTAAAATAATACAATACATTCACAACGGAGCTATAGTTCTTTTACAAGTAGACTTACCTGTGGTGTTACTGAGAAACTGACTACGCTTGTATGTGAAGTGTGTGGCTGAAGGTTATCGGGTAACTACACATCGGCCTAGGTGTAATTGTGTAGAACGAGAATGTCACATCATGTGATTACCTTGGAAATGATTTTCTTCCCTACGTGACATGGGCAGAAATCGATGCAGCTCTTCCCTGGCCTGCACTGAAGTGTCTGCTTGTAAACATTGTTTACTGCATACACCTGGGCGTAGGCTTTTTTTTTCACGATGTGACAATTGTTGATTGTTTTTTTCCCAAAAATTATTATAAATCGGGGGAGAGAATTAGCAGAACGAAACTTTTACAAGAAAGCATTACCTGCCCCCTTTTTTTTTGTTCAAACCGACAGTCTTTAGTACTTGCAAAGGCAGAATAAATTTTGCTGGGGTGTGTGGGTCATTCGAACCCGATTAATTGGACCATATGTTAATCTGACCAGCCACTTATTCAGACCGAATCTTTAAGTAACGAAAAAGTATTCAAGTGCAGAAACCCTTTCAGGGATCTTGCGATCTACAGGCATAGCCGGATTCAAGGGATGGCAGGCTGAGGTATAGCCCAGGAGCTTCCGGAAGAAAGGGGCCTCCAACAAAAGGAGAAAAAAATATGTATTTCGAGGGGTATTCGTATTTTGACCAACAATAATTAAAATCTGAAAGTTGGCATCACTGTCGCGGTTAATAAGGAGATTCTTAATAAAACTTTGGAAAAAGTGTTGGGGCCTCCACAAAATCCTGTCCCAGGGCCTCCACATACCTAAATCCGGCCCTGTCTATAGAATGCATGATGTAAAAATCCTCTATCGGAAGATGGTAAACGAGGATGTCAAGTGGCCAAGACAACGACCACGAGTCTTTACTAAAAGTGAAGGTACCGAAACAAAAACTTCTATCTAATGTTTATCCCTTATTGTAACAGAAATTCCGTTTTATCGGACCAAAGAACGTAAGAGCGAAAACACAAATCGTCACATTCAGAATGTTGAACTTAAGTAGGTCAAAAAATTATAAAGAATTTGTACCGCTGACAACGAGATTCATCGCTACGACTACGACGCTGTAATTGTTGAGGGAATTGTAAAGAAACACATGGAAACATTGGAAGACAAGGTTAGTGACGATTATAACGATGCAAGTGGCAATGCCGGATTTTAAGGATTTGAATGAGCCTTTTGCGCAGCTATATCATGCAGGAGATGAATGGAAAGATGTCTTATCTTATCTTCTTATCTTATATAATACAGACGTTACTTCAAAAAAGAAGATGATTACGTCCTACGCGTCATGCACTTAGTCATGCATATTAACCAATGACTCAAGGCGCTGTAACAACATTACAAACAAAAACACGGGAGCTAAAATGACAGTTAATCTAAAAAAGTTTTAAACAGATAGGTCTTAATGTTCTTCTTAAAAGTGGTGTAGCATGTTGTCTGTCTGAGATCAATGGGGAGTGAGTTCCAAACCTTTGGTACGTGAACTGAAAAAGCCCGCAGACCGTAGCTTTTAAGGGAGAAACGTGGCACTACTAAAAGCGTTGAGTCCATTGAGCGCAGGGCTCTCTGGGGGACATATGGAGTAATCAGTTCGCTAAGGTACAAGGGCATCTCATTGTTATATATACACTGATGACAAAGTGTGGCGACCTTGTAATCGATTCTCGCTTTCACGGGAAGCCAATGGAGCATGCGCAAGAGAGTAGTAGCAGAATCTTGTCTAGTTTTGTTAAGGACTATTCGAGCGGCGTTGTTCTGTATACGTTGCAGCTTGGCTATTTTGTCATCAGGTATACCTGCTAGCACGGCGTTGCAGTAGTCAAGGCGGGAGAGTATGAATGCCACAGCTAGCGTTTTTGTTGACTCCGTTGTTAAATATGGTCGGATCTGGCCTAATCTGCGCAGCTGCAGATAAAGACCTTTGCAGAGCTGACTTATGTTTGGGTCGAAAGATAGTGTTGAGTCGAAGAAAACTCCAAGATTTCGAACTACATGGACAAAAGGAACATGGCAGTTCGTGATAAAGAGAGAATCTGTGCTTTCAACTTTTGAGACATTGTTCCCAGTGCCAATCTTAATTATTTCTGTCTTGTCTTCGTTCATCATGAGTTTATTTTCAACCATCCAATCGCTCATCCTTGCAACGGTACTACTTTACTTTTAAGTCTTCTGTTCTCCTTTCCAACGTTGTGATCATGTTAAGGTCATCTGTTTCTGTGGCTCACTGTTAACGAGGGTGTCATGTGGCCAGCACAACGATCAACTCCGTTATCAAATTCCGCTATTCCCAACTAAAGTCAGGTACTCATTTGAGTTGGGTGTACTCAGGGAGCCCTAATAACCGCAGTATTCACCGAGTTTCGAACCCAGGATACCAGGTTCGGAAGCCAAGCATTTAACCACTCAGCCACCGCGCCCCAAAAGGCAGTCAAAATTTCCCTTGTAGTCATTGCAATATCTTATTAGATTTTAGCTATTTCATATAACTACCAACTTCCCTATATGTTGCTAGATTTACATTATGAAGTGGTTTATTTATTTTTTCATTTTAAGCTTTTGGATATTCCTTCAGATTTTAAGATTATTTTGTCGATGCCTAAATCTCGCATTTGGTCAGGGGGAGGGGGTGGCGGCAACTGGACTTGAACCACAGAGACTTTACATTTAATGTTTGTCTGATTAATATTCCGTTAGCTTTCATCTTTCCAAAAGGTTATGGGATTTGACTCTGACTCTGACTCTAACCCTGTCTGACTCTGACTTTGAATCTTACTAAAGGCGAAACAGATAAAGAATGCAAATCATAAAAGATTTATCATCAGTCAAACTTATGACATCACATTCGCCAGATGTCAAGACTTAAAAAAAAAAAACAACGTTTGTTAGAAACGCAAACTGTAAGATTTCATAAATCTGAACAGTCTTTGTTATTTTGAGAACCGAAACATCGATTTATTTGTTTGTTTCGTTTCCAGGAAAACATTACAGTTGTTTCGTTTTTCTTGGCTATTCAAACTTTTGTTTCTTGTTCGCTAGGTCTATTTTAACAAAAGAAAATTAAGAATTGTAAACTAAGTTAAAAATACCTGAATTACGTAGTTGCATCCACCATGAACAGTAGTTATAATTGTTTTATGTTTTATTACTAAGTATGAATTCAATGGTAGAACGGTGTAGCGATGTGCCTTGCTTTTGTGTTCCACTTTGTCTATAACCAGTAATAATAATATCGGATTTTCCAGTTAATTTCTAAGTAATGGTGATTTAAATGTAAAAGTATTTTTTTCATAGGTATTCTTTTATGTTTGATAAAGTATTTAAATATTTAGAGTTTTATATGCTTGTATGGATCGAGTTTAATGTTCAGTATATAAATCTATATAGTTATATTTATTTATTGAGAAAATGTTTATATGATAAACAGAGGCGGACGGAGAACGATGACTGGACGGGTCCATTACTAAATGAGGTCGAGGTGACGGACAGAGGAAAATGGAGATAACTTTCCAACAGACTAATGGATATGTAATCTGTACACTCACCGAAAGGTGTCAAGAATGATGACTGTTTATTGCATGTGATAAAAGTTGTAAGAGGATGACAATTAACAGAATGTCTGTTTTGTTTCTCAGGTCTTGTCTTGACTACAGAGTTCACGGTCGCCTCTGTCTTCTCTTGACTACAAAGTTCACGGTCACCTCTGTCTTCTCTTGACTACAAGGTTCACGGTCACCTCTGGCTTGTCTTGAGTACAAGTTTCACGATCGCCTCTGTCTTCTCTTGACTACAAGGTTCACGGTCACCTCTGGCTTGTCTTGAGTACAAGTTTCACGATCGCCTCTGTCTTCTCTTCACTACAAAGTTCATGGTCGCCTCAGTTTCTGCTGTCCCAAAGTAACTGTTTGTGTCACTGTCTTCCAGTTATAAAGTTGTTTCAGTACAAAGTGATAGCAGTTTGAATTGTAACATGATAACTACAATGTAACTTAGAAACGCGAGTTTGTGGGTTTATTTCTTCCGTAAAATTGCCAGAACTTTATGTCAAGTTAATACTGAATAGACAATTAGTGAATTGATTAAATGTATTTGCTTGTAGGAGCTAATTTTTAAAAAAATGAATACAGAAGTCTCTTCAGTGTATCTTATAATGTTTGTTTGTTTATAAAATGTTTAACATGTTTCGGATGTTTCTTCAGAGTTGAAGATAATTCTTCTTCCCCGTCCTGCGAGATGTTTAGACTAGAAAGTAGATAATCTTCAACTATGAACGAACATGAACATGCGGTGGCTGAGTTGTGAAGCGATTGGCTTCGGAACCGGAGAGTCCCGGTTCGAATCCTGGTTAAAAATGTGATTTTTTAATATCAAGATCTTAACGGCGCCTCTGAGTCCACCCAGTTCTAATGGAAACCTGACATTAGTAGAGGAAAAGTAAAGGCGGTTGGTAATTCCACCCTTGTTAACCGTGGTCCACAGAAACATATGACCTTTACATCAACTGCCCCATCGCAAGGTCTGAAAGAAAAACTTTACTGAAGGAACATCCAAAAGAAGTAAAATATTTTACAAAAAAAACAAACCATTTTAGAAAGGCCAGTGACATAACAATGATCAATAATAAGGCTTGTCTTCGAGTCAGAAGATTAGTGAGGAATGCAGTATTTCCCGTGGCTGCGCAGTCCCATCTGTGACCTACATATTTTGCAACATTTAGGGCAAGCATAACCATTGTCCGCAGCTGGTAGATTTAGATTTTCTTTTCGCCGTCTACGCCTGTCCTCGGCAGCAGATTTTCTTTTCGTCTCAAATGTGTATTCCGCGGCCTTCGTGAGTGACCTCCAGCTGTCTCGTTCTGAGGCCGCATGCAACCAGGTGCTCTCTTCTATGTCAGCTAAGGCAAGTTGGCGCCTAAGCTTGTCATTGAAGCGTTTCCGTGGGGCGCCTCTGTTATGTCGACCACCTTTAAGCTCACCAAAAAAGACTGCCTTCGGCATACGTTCGTCTTCCATACAGAATTCGGGGCCTGCCCAGCGTAACTGTCGGACCTAAACAATGACTAATACACTTCATGAAATCCTGTACAAGAGATTTAGTGAAAAAAAAAAGCTCCTTTTATAAAATAAAATAAGGCTTGTCTTTGAGTATGACTTGTGAACTGTCTAGTTTCAGTAGTCTAAATATTGTGTACCAAATGTCTGCACAAAAATTGTTTATCACACGAAAAGGGAGAACAAATCAATTTGTTATCCAATTTTGTTTTGTCAATCCTTTCAGCCAAGCAAATTTTTTTTGGATGTTTTTTTTCTGCTCTGTTAAACATTTAATAGAAAGCAGCTTCAAAACTACGCATTAAATTTACATTAAAAATGTGAGGCCACGTCAATATCAAATTCTTTCTACACAAAAAAATGCTTTTAATATATATATATATTTTCAACTTTTGAATTTCCGATATTCTTATTACAATGAAAAGACTTTTAGGGGAAATGCTGTCTATCCTGCATGTGTGATCTCCTTTCATATTTGCCTGAATCAGATTTAGATTTGGCTGTCCTGGCTGGCACAATGCTTAAGGCTTTAAGGGAACTTAAGATCTAAACATTAAAACTACATTTTAGTTAATAAGTTATGCCGCGGTCAGTTTTCCAGTACCAAGTTGAAAGAATTGCATTGGTGCTATGGTGACCTAGCTGACCAAGATATTTGTCCAGATCTGACGAGACCTCGAAGTCATTTCAGCTGGCCGTGACGTCTACTTAGATAACTAAGGTATGTGCCTCAGTATTAAAAAAAAAATTCTTTCAAATGCCTGTTTCTGCCTAGTGTTTTCCTAAATTTTTATTCAAGAAAGAAAATGCTATAATACATAAATAAACATTCTACGAAACGCTAGAAATAGTGATTAATAGATGAAATACTTAAATGTTTCTTTTAACACTATGATATTCTGGCGAATCTAAGCCACATTCTATTAGTTTTAAGACGGCCCAAAATTAGGGAAAGGCATTGGAGGCCCAAATCCTTCGAGAAAAATAAAAAAATAAAGTGTCGGAGAGTCTCTCTCCATGTTCCCTTTGAGATTGAGGGTCGACAGTTTTTATTGTCAGTCTGGTCTACACCCTAAAGTCTTTCTGTTGGGCATTTTACGTCTCGAGAGATCTTTTCCTTTTGCAGCTTTTTGTGTGACTAAGGAGGTCAATCCTTGATACACAGCTGCAGTCAAAGGTTGGGCCACTGTAATCACCAGGCGCTGTTGCACGTTCACCCTTTTAGCGGGCCCCATTAGGGGAAAAGCCGCTATTAGGTTTGTGCAAAATGTCCTTCTGTCCGTCTGTCACACTCAGATCTCAAAAACTAGAAGGGAAATAACAAATATTACTTCACCATGCGTTGTGGCTTGCGAGGTTTAGGTTAAAAGGCTACTTTTTGTTTTATAAAGCAAACTGTTATTTTTTAAAATATTAATATGCTAGCGATTTATTTCATAAAAATACTCCAATTATAAAACAATACATAAATGTAATGGAGATAATGTTACAATATGTTAACAAAGAAAGACAATTTTACGGGGCCGCCTCTGAGTTTGTTTGACAACACAAACTCTTTTTGTAATCTTGTTAAACTACTTTTGTCTTAGGCATCTGTATCCAGAACTTAAGCAATGGAAAGGTCACACCATCTTTAGTAGTGTAATGTAATATATTGAGACTCTTGTCTACGTAAAGGCCTAAGATGTAACCTTTTAACTGCGTTAATATTAGACAAATTTGAAAATAAAGCAAAAGATCTCATTAAAAAAAAAAAAGGAATGTGTACTACTGCCATCAATGTCAATATGAAAAAAAAAGATACTAAATCCACACTTTTAAAAATATTAGAGTGTTTCTGTCTATTGCTTCAATCTATGACTATTTTCCGGTAAAATTATTTCAGCCCCTGAATATTTATGTTTACATTATAGATTTAAGAAAAGATTTAAGAAAATATACAGAATAAACAAACCCAAAATGTACGCGCTAAATTCAACCAAATTTAATTGTAAAATGTTTTACATGTTTCGGATGTTTCTTCAGAGTTGAAGATAGTCTACTTCCTAGTCCAAACCTCCCGAAGGACGACGGCAGATGGGAGCGGGCAGGGTTTGAACCCTCAACCGTCGATAAATCCAAACGACAGTCCAGCGCTCAAACCGCACGACCAGGCAGCCATCCTTAATTCTATTAATGCACACAGCTGGGGGGGGGGGCAGTACCTAAGTGGTACAACGCAGGCTTCGAACCGAGGTAAATCAGGTTCGAATCTCTGCGAATACTAGGATTTCGAGTACCGAAAATTAAGTAAGCTCCTAAGCCCACCCATCTTTAATGGGTACGGGACTTTACTTGGGGAAGTCAGGGCGATTTTTTTTTTTGCTGGCCTCATAGCACCCTCATTAAATGTCGTCCACAGAAACGGATGACCATAACATCATGTGTCTTAAAGATCGAAAGATTTAAAAGGGAAAATTTTACTTTTTTTTTTACATGTTTTATTCCCAAATGGAATACCTTGGAAAAGTCATGCGCAGAAGACAAAAAAGGAAATTTCAGATTCCCTTGGCGCTGGTGGACATTTTTTCAGCCATAAATGAAAAATTGACCTTTATTAGCTTAGTCATGTGAAATTCTTCACTCATCTTTAATCTTCTGAATTGAAGACATTGTCTCTAGTCAAGCATGTTAATCAATGAAAGAATAAAAAATTATTATTATTATGTTAGAAAAGAACGAGTCTTCATTCTCTGGCGCTGCCAGAGTAGTGTTTCGTTAAAGGGAAACAAAATTCATCGTAGTCCCTTTATCAGTTTCCACCGAGGAATTTTCTGGTGATGTGGCAGGTCTGCAGCAGTGCCGCCCTCTGACAGGCAACGAGAATGTTCTTAGGAATGCCAAGGGCCTTGAAGGTATCTGTGAGGTCAGTTGTTATTATCCCCTAGGTTGATATAACAATGGAGTATATTGTTGTTGTATAGTGTTGTTATCATCATTATTTTTATTATTATTATATCTACTTTTTTCAGTTTTGAATATTAGTAACTTTTCTAAAGATGTTACACTAACCGAACTTTATATATTCGTTTATTATAAGTCTTTCGCTTCTATTTCGGTTCTGTTTTATTTTCTTTTGTATGTGGTGGATTTGGCACAGAACAAACTAAATGACATGACGAAGGCAACTCGTAGGACGACTCTAAACTTTTTTATTATCCATTAAAGACCTGCCAAAAGCAAACATAAACACATAATTAAGGTTGGAGTTACTTCTTTTGACACATAAAGGAGTTTCCTTTATGGGTGTCCTTTATTTGGGGTAAAAAAAAAGAATAATGGTTGCTAACCATTTCTACAGCTGCAAAATGAAAGTAAACAAAACTACAATAGTTCTTTTATTTTTATGCAAGCAGCCAAAAGTTGTTGTTTTTTTAACTTTTTTTTTAAACCTCAGCTTAACATTCAAAGAAAACTGCAGCAACATTATAATAGAGAGTTAACACCAATGTCGAACTTTTTTAACAAAAAAAAATATTTAAAAAAAAATATGTAGTTGTGGATGTTTACTATTTAAAGAACAGTGTCAATTCTTGAATTCCCGTTATCTTGCTTAAAAATGGAAGAAGTTTTATAAGGAAACGCATTTTTTTACATACATAAGGCCTTTATCCTATACATGTAGTTGTACATGAACCAGATTGGCTCTTGCTGGTGTGGCTTTCGCCATATTTAGTTCCTTTGGCAACGCTGTAACTTACTTACTTTAAGAATTTATATAACGTTTGTAGTCTTCAGTGCCAGGTGGTTTCAATATCTGCAAAGACAAAGCAGAAGCCAACATTCGAAATTGACAATATATTCACATCAGTCTAGATAAATAAGGTATGTGTCTTAGTTTTAAAGCTATTTTCGCGATGTCCCTTAAAGAAGGCGGTTTCTGTGATTGGAACCTCAATTTCGCTTAAGATAAATTTTTAAATCAGCGTTTCCCGAACTTTTTCGTAACGGAACACTTCGCCATTTTGAGTATTTAGCGGAACTTTTAAGTTAATTCACGTAGCCACGGTTGCTGAGTGGTAAAGTGCTTGGCTTATGAACCGTGGTTACCGGGTTCAAATCCCAGTGAAGACTGGCAATTTTTTCATTTCGGGACCTTTGAGTCTACCCAACTCTAATGGGTACCTGGCATTATTTGGGTAAAAGTAAAGGTCGTTATGTTGGCCACATGATACACTCGTTAATCGTAGGCCACAGAAACATGACTTTTTCAGGATTCTGAAAGGGAAACTTTTAACTTTAATTTACGTTATGACCTACTAGTTAATAATTTTAGTAGTTCTCAGAACACAAATTCATGCCTCTCGGAACACTTAGGTTACCACGGAACACAGTTGGGAAACACTGCTTTAAAAAATAAAATATTTCATAAGTTATTTATATTCTTCTAAAATCTACATATTAAGATTAGAACTAAAATATTTAACGGCTGTCTGTGTCGGCTCTATTGAAGTTGTTAGTGAACGGATGCTACGAGGTGGGGAGGGGCTAGCTAGGGCATGTGACCTTTGACCACTGGGGTGGTAATTTGCATACGGGCGAAATGACTCTGGATCAGAAGATTGTTTTATTTTTTTTTTTGGACATTCCGATGGTCTAGAGGTTAAGTTCGATTAGTGCGTTATCGCTCAGCGGTGGTGTCGAATCCAGACTCACAGGTTCGATCCTCGGTCGGCGCAGTCCCTTATTTTCGTAGCAATTAATTCACTACTTTCTCTCTTAACAACTTTCTCCCTGGTGCTGCTATTCATCTATGTCTAATATTATCATTATTAAAGATGTATTTAAAGTTACCATCAAAGGCCCAGACATCTTGCCAAGAGTCGGGTAATTTTTTTTGTATACCTCCTTTCCTTTTTTTTTTCAATTTGTTATGGTTTGACTTGTTTTATGGACTGAAGGGGAGTGGGGCTATTAGGGAGAAGGTTTCCATTCTGTCTTAAGCAAAACAACGTCTGCTCAAGAAATTCGAATTCGAGCCACTTTGAAACGTGGCGTGTTGAAGTAGTCATCTCACTCGCACATCCCACTTCATCTTACCTCTGGACATCATTCATGCTTGATTCTGTAAACTTCTCCCATATGAACAGGAATGGACAGACACAAAGATAAAGGCACATTCCTCGTCCCATACCCTAGGAAAAATTTGTACAAATACTCCTTCTTCCCTAGTGCTATTAGAGCATGGAATGGGTTGCCTAAGCTAGGCAGGAAAACCAGTGACTTGGCAGAATTTAAGTCATTGGTTTATATGCATGACTGAATGCATGACGCGTAGGAAGTAATCATCTTCTTTTTTGAAGTAACGTCTGTATTATATAAGGTAAGAAGATAAATCCGGCAGTTTTTCGCCATCAGCTGATACAGAAACAAAACAAGAATCAGTTTAAAAAAAAAAAACTCAACCAATTTCTTAATTAAGTATTGGTAATTAATTGTTTTGTTTGGTATCTTAAACATGGGAAAGAAATTATACTTGAACGATGCGGTGATAAAAATTGAGTTGGTCCCCTTTACACTTTGTAGAGAGAAAGGTGTGAAATTGACAAGAGATAACTATAAAACATTCTATTTTCATAAGCATTTCCCTGTCACAGTGGCTAGCTAAATAGGAAAAGAGAAGAAAGTTAGTTTGAAAAAGGCAAGAAAAAAAAATTAAATCAAACTTAACACACAGGCATTAATTCTATGTAATAAAATTGATTTCGGGTCGATAATGATCTGAATCACATGGTTATACGATTATATACTACACATTAGGTACGTACTTTATTTTATAAATTGTAGACATTTTCTCACAACAGTTACTTAGCAAATAGTAGGGAAGTACAAACAGTAAAGGTATCTGCTTAAAATATTAGTAAACCAATACTGGAAGAAAACTTCAGACAAATATATCTCATGGGAAAATTAAAAGCCACCTTAGAGATCATGAAATAAGCTTAGCTGTTTTATCAAAGATTGCAAAGGTATATTTTCTTGTTTTTTAGTCGAGCCTTAGTGAAATAATAACTAAGCTTGTGAAATGGGAGCCTTGGCTTAAATATAAAGAGATATATCTAAATTTTTATGGGATATTAACTGAAATATAAAAATATATTTTACGATATATTGTAAAGAAAAATGTATAATACATTAACATGGTAAGCGTAAGCGTAATGTACATATTTTTGTTTAAACATATCATTTATTTCCTTTTTAGGTAAAATCTATAGCGCTGTGAAATTAAAATGAGCCTTAAAGAATTGGACCTTCTACTGATTGGTAGAACGGGAACTGGTAAAAGCTCAACTGGAAACTCAATTTTGAACCGAAATATGTTTAAAACTAGTGACAGTATGAATTCAACAACGGAATACGTGGAAGTACAGTTTTCCAAGTATAAAGGTTTCATTATTAAAGTTGTTGATGCGCCCGGGATCTTTGACACAAATTTATCCGTACAAGATTCCATTAAAGAAATGCATGAAGCAATGGGGACCGCCATAGCAGCCAGTGCCCAAGGCTATCATGCATTTCTTGTTGTTATTAAGTTTGGTGAAAAGTTTACGCAAGAAAACAACGATACAATAAAAGTAATGAAAGAGATTTTCGGACATGATTTTTAAAGAGATATGGTGTGCTTATAGTATCTAATGGTGATCAATTCGATATGAATAAAAGTGGTTCGTTTCAGGATTGGTGCTTATCACAAAAAGGTCCTTTTTATGATCTTTTCGCAGAGTGCGGTAATCGAGCTGTGCTATTTGATAATAAAACTATGGAACAAATTAAGAAAGAACAGCAGTTAAACCAACTGCTTGAGATAGTTAAGGCACTTAGCTCTGATGGACATAGATATACAAATCAATATTTCCTGAAGGCCGAAGCAGAAAGAGCAAAAACAGTAAAAAAAAATAAACCAGAGATACAAGAACATAACATGAAAGAGGCTAGCCTTATTATTCAAAAGCTAGGTAAGCTTGACATATGTGATCGAGCTAAAACACTACCTAGGTTACATATGTTGCAGCTCAGGACAGAAGACTTACTGAATAATGTTGTTTATCAGGACAAAAACACAGGAGCCTTAAAGGACATTATTCAACACGCGAATGGTATAAAAAAGACTGTCGAGAGCTACATCCATTGCACAGAAATTGCTGCAGGTATTGTCATCAAACTACAACAACAGATAGACGAACATCAAGAACATCGAGAAAATCAAGTTAACCTTATAAGCGAAAAGATATTGAACCAAAATAAGTTGTCTGCTTTAGATAAACACTTGAAAGCTAGAGTTAGAGCGTTAGAAATTGAGCACTTAAACCTCAGTCGAAACACGGTGACACGGTATGCCTTAGCGATAGGCAAGATTCTTGCCGATAGTATGTGGCATGTGGCACCTATAGCTTTAGGATTACTTGGGCTGTTCGCTTTTCTAAACAAGTGAATATGATTCGTGGGCCTAGTATGTCGATGTATCGTTCACAGTAAAAAAATGATTGTTTGAAACTAAACAGACTAGGTATCGGCGTTAATTGTCAGCCTTCTTATTCAACTGCACATTTTTTTAAAATTACTTATATGATATTGTAGCCAGTTAAAATTACTTATTTGATATTGTAGCCAGTTAAAATTACTTATAAGATAATGTAGCCAGTTAAAATTACTTATAAGATAATGTAGCCAGTTAAAATTACTTATAAGATAATGTAGCCAGTTAAAATTACTTATAAGATAATGTAGACAGTTAAAATTACTTATAAGATATTGTATCCAGTTAAAATTACTTATAAGATAATGTAGCCAGTTAAAATTACTTATAAGATAATGTAGCCAGTTAAAATTACTTATAAGATAATGTAGCCAGTTAAAATTAATTATAAGATAATGTAGCCAGTTAAAATTACTTATAAGATAATGTAGCCAGTTAAAATTACTTATAAGATATTGTAGCCAGTTAAAATTACTTATAAGATATTGTAGCCAGTTAAAATTACTTATAAGATATTGTAGCCAGTTAAAATTACTTATAAGATATTGTAGCCAGTTAAAATTACTTATAAGATAATGTAGCCAGTTAAAATTACTTATAAGATAATGTAGCCAGTTAAAATTACTTATAAGATATTTTAGCCAGTTAAAATTACTTATAAGATATTTTAGCCAGTTAAAATTACTTATAAGACAATGTAGCCAGTTAAAATTACTTATAAGATATTGTAGCCAGTTAAAATAACTTATAAGATATTGTAGCCAGTTAAAATCGAGTAAAGTTAGAGCATCAAACCAGAAAAGACATAAAAAAAAACACACAAACCAACAACATGTAATTGCATTATTTAGAACTAAATTTTGTTGAACATGACAACAATATAAAAAATAGATTGTGGATGAGAAACCAGAAAGAATGAAATCAAAGAGAGATATAACGTGTCAGGGACAAGCGTCGGACATTAGTAACACATATTATTTAAAAAAAAAAACAATTTATATTCAGCATAATAAATATTAATATTAATCATTATGACCATATTTAGTATCAACATTGTTCTCTTCATAAACTTATCGTCATCATTGTTTATATATAGCAGAGATGCAATATTATAATTACTATATTTAAGTTTTTCTTATTATTTATTATTATCATAACATTATTATTATAATCAATATCATTCTTATCGTCGTATTTAATACCTTCATCATAACCGTTATAATTACTGTCTACTTGAATAATATTGGATATATATATACACCACCAACTTAAAGAACTTGACAACTCAAGGCTCCAAAGAAACGTAACACTTTAATAGTTGAATAAATAACAGCCAATACTGTACAATTGGCAGCACGTAACACAAGACTGTACAAATATCTCTCCGCCGTATCAACTCTTGCACTAGTCTCACTGTCTCATCTTCGGTGTACTGAGCCGTTGTAACGAACTGTAGATCGGGAAGTTGTGACTGACTGGTGTCTGATACCTTCGCTCTTTATATAGGGTCCCTGCTGGTCTTCTAGAACCGGGCCGAACGTCGCTCGACCATTCTGGGTGGTCATATGACTACATCCCTAGTGACGCTCCTGAGCTCTGTTCACGACGTCGATCCTAATCGAACCTTCATGTTGACATTCGTCTCGGCTTGACCGTTGTAACTCGTCACGGTTAACCGCTCGTCTATCGCTGACCTGGGGCGATTTGCGTCGTCTGACTACACACACACCACTACCCCATCTGTGCCACCACCAGGTTTATAACAATTTATATATATATATATGCGGATAGATAGATGGATAGATAGATAGATAGATAGATAGATAGATAGATGGATAGATAGATAGATAGATAGAACAAATATTATAATATTTTAGTAAAGCTTTTTTTCCTTCCATTAATAATTACTTTTTAGTTAAAACATTAGAGAAGAAAAGTTTATGAATTTACAAAACTTACACGAGCTCTGTCTGTCTGTCTGTCTGGTACAATTTTCGTACAGTTTTTACTCCCACCCAATTCTCATATTAAGTTGAAACTGTACATCATTATATATTCTAACTAACAAAACATGGATGAATAAACAAAAATGAACTAATAAGTCAATTAGTTATTGGTAGTCATTTTGTTTTAGTTTAGTCTAGAATAAGGAAATAAATGTTACTTATAGAGAGCTCTGTTTGTATACGTGAAGCTATTTCCCCTTATTACATTTTGTACACGGTTTTCCTCCCACTCCCCTTGCTCGGATCAAGTTGACAAATTTTAAATATAAACCAAGGGAGCTTATTTCTATAGTATTGTGGTGGCAGTGATTTTGATGTTCTTCCGATTACATAAGCTTTGTTATTTAGTGTTTTTTTTTTAATTTTACTTATTTCCTTAATATCAAGTCTTTCGTTAGGTGATTTGTTAACAAAGCATACAGCTAAGGGAGGAGACAAACATTAATTGAAGGATTTTTTGTCTAAACAAAAGTATGAATAAAGTGCATGGTTGGGGCGGCGTCAGAAGAGTCATTTTTACTCTATACATTTAGTTCAATGTGTCAGCCTCCTTTTTTTTTTTTCATCAACCGTTCAAACAACACCCCCCCCCCAACCTTCGTTCACTAGTTGTTGTTTTTTTACAAAGCTTTTATCAACTCATTCTGGTAAAAAAAATAATTTGTACACGTTTTTTTCTCCCATACGGATCAAGTTGAAATTTCGCACAATTATTGTTTGTACCCCGAGATACAGAAATAAATTTTTATTTGATTAAGTATTAATTAATTATTTGTTTCGTATCAAACAAGGGAAAGAACTAGTACTGGACTAATGATTAATTACTCCTCTTTATACTTTATGTAGAGAATTGGATCGTTGTTTATAAGTTTGAAAATAACTAAGACTAAGACTGCTTTATTGATCCTTACGGAAATTTGTTGTGATTACAAGGACTCGTTTCTCATATAAAGACAACACAACAGAAAAATACACATAAATACAACAGACAACATAAAGAGTTCATTCAGCGACTACAAACAGGTATCTTGGTGCATTTCATGTTCCCTGATCAATGAGTGGCGGTGATAGAGTCTGACCGAGTGAGCTACAAACGAGTTTTTGTACCGCTCGTTCTTGTTTTGATTGACAGCAGTCGCCCACTTCGCGACGACCTGGCGTAGTTCTGATGGAGCGGGTGGCCGTTGTCTTCCAAGATTTTTTCGATAACAACCAGATACCAACTTTTTCTCCCACCCACGCCCTTTTTCAACTGGTCCAGGCAAGTGATAGGATCATAGCTGATTGAGAAAGCTAAAACCATAATATTGCACTACACTAAAAAAAAGTTGGCAAAAATATTTCTAATCCTACAGATTTAGTATTATTAATCGAGATCTATAACAAATTTAATTACATGACTGATTCAAAATAATTAATGCTATCACAATTAAAATAACCTCTTTTTTTACTATACCTCTATTAAAGTCAGAATTTCATGGAACCTGGAACCAGGAACCTGGATCCAAGAACTTGCATGGATACTGATCTCAAAAACGGCTCTAACGGGTGTCCTAAACATTTAATAATTGACTTATATCGTTGAGAAAGAAATACTAGCTCCTTGGCCACATAGGGAAAACTGGAAAACTCTACGTTGACCGTTGCAGTAAAAAAGTTAAAAAAAATAAGTGTAAATTTGGCTTGAGTACAAGACTTAGATCTAGAGCCAATATCGGTTTTGAAGATACTATCACGTTCTTGAAAGGACTCACGCGATCGGGAATTTCCAAAGACAAGTATCTTACAACGTCATCTGGGAAGAGCTGCCTGTCCATAACAAAGAACATATAATTAACAAAGACAAAGAAACATAACTAAAAAACAGGATAAATAAGATAGATAAGACACTTTTTTATTGGTCCAAACAAATGGAAATTCAGTTTGACTACAAGTGACCACATTAGCGTAACTACTGTACAATAACAATATAGATGCAAATACGAACAACATTCACACACGAAATACATGCACACTCACAACCAGCGCTTAATGAATTAGACTTCTATGTACTTCTGAAGACAGATTGTAACACTCTGAATAAAAGTGGGATAAAAGAGTTTTTAAATCTTTCTATTTTAGTCCTAATGGAAAGGAGACGACCATGTTGTATTAACATAGAGTTTAAAAAATTAAAGAACAGTATTACGCACCGACAGCTAACTAACATGAAGTTTTGATAACGCAATAGACCTCTTTTCTGATGTAACCTACAACTATCTAAGCAAATCAAAATCTGTTTTCAAGAATTTAATTTGACTTTCATTGATTACTACACATAATTAAAACTTCATTACTTTAAAATATTAGATCTATCTAGTTTTTATCTATATTAATAGCTGCTGGTAAGCGTATTAAAGCTGGAATTGTACTAATTAAACAGAGAACAACTATATAATCAAAGTTTAGTAGATCATAGGGAATGGGACAGGTGCTTGCTCTTTCAGCTGCTATGTTAGTAATCCTTTCGGCAGTTTGGATGTTTTCATGACGCAATTAAGTCTTTTTCAATCCAATCTAGATCTAATGAGGCTTGTGTTCGAGTCCGAAGATTAATTAGTTAAGCAGTATTTCCCGTGGCTACACAGCCCAAGCTGTGACCTACATATTTTGCCACAACCACGGCAAACATAACCATTGTCGGCAGTGGTCAATAAAGATTTTGTCTTCGGTAGCAGATCTAGATCTAATCCAGTATTATACAAATTAAAAGCTGCTGTTGAACAGATCAATATCTGGGTGTCGGACTAATTTTTACGAAAATCGAGATAAAGTAGATTAAAGACAAAGAAGATAGCTGGTTGGTCTTTATGCTTCATTGTCTGTAATTTTGTAATTTTTTCGACCGACAGGAAGTTTCTTATTAAATTGAAAGTTGCTTTAAATTTACTGATAGATTTTCTTTGATTTTCTTATATTTCAACGTAAACCTACTATACATTTGTAAGATAGCACTTATTGATCAAGAGATCTTTTAAACCGTCGTACAGATCCGCATGAACTATAGTACACATGTTTCTTTTACCTTCTAAACGCTCTCTAAGAACAGTTTTGACAGATTCGCTACCTGATAACCAGTATTTACGAAAAAGAATCCTAAATGCTGCTGCTATAAAGTCTTTGGCAAAAAAAAAAAAAAAAAAAAAAAAACCCACCCAAACCTCTCATTTTGGGCAGCTGTTTGAGAAAAACATTCATAAGAAAGCTAAAAAGATTATAGAAATTAAAAGTCACTCTTTAGGTCAGAAGTTTGTGATTTTACCATTACAAAAGAGATAAAAGACAACGATAGAAAAGACAAACAGACATAAACACTCTTTTATTCTCCTGGCTATTAAGTCATTAAATAAAATTAAACTATGTGATATAAACTTTTCACATGTAAATTATGAGTGAGTCTGTTGTAAATATATACATATTTAGGTTTTCTATAGTTATAATGTTTTGTTTTGGTGTATTCTGTCAGCGATGGTTTACAGGTCTATGTAGGGTATGATATAATTCCCGAAACTAAAGAAATAATTATTGATTTTAGGAAAAACATAGACCATACTGCAAAAATTCAGATAAACAACCAAACCATAGAACAAGTACAAGAATATAAATATCTAGGTACAACTATCAAAATACTGAAATAAACTGACCATAACCAAAACATATACAAGAAAATTCACCAGCGACTCTTCTATCTTAAAAAGCTAAAAAAAAATTAACATAGACAAAACAATAATCAAATTTTTCTACACAGCAACTATCAGAAGTGTAATCAACTTGCCATCACCTGCTGGTATGGTAATACTTCACTGGCACAAAGACATAGACTAATTAAAAAAAGTATCGTATATCACTCATACAGCTACCATCTCTTGAAGAGCTATTTCAAGAAAGATGCATTTCCAAAACACTCATGATTCTTAAAGACAACCTGCAACCATTAAACTACTGTTACATAAGATCTGGACGAAGTGGTCGTCTCCTTTCCATTAGGAATAAAACAGAAAAATTTAAAAACTCCTTTACCCCACTGTCCGTAAGAGTTATTACAAGATCATCTGTTGTCATTGAGAAGTACATAGAAGTCATAAAGCGCTGGTTGTGAATGTTGTTCGTATTTTTAATCGATATTGTTTTTGTACAGTAGTTACGCTGAGGTTGTCAATTGTAGTCAAACTGAATTTCCATTTGATTGGATCAATAAAATTATCTTTTCTTATCCCTAAAAAGAAATAATACGCATTCCTTGAGACCGCCATTCACAAGATTCTATCACCAACGATTTTAGAGCTGCACCACGAAGGAAGTAAAATCAACTAATTTACTAAACACTGGGGAAGAAAACAACCGGAGTTCCATCTAAAGGCCTGCTATCCAGCAAAGATGGGGAGATGTCACATTCACAAGATTCTATCACCAACGATTTTAGAGCTGCACCACGAAGAAGGAAATAAAATCAACTAATTTACTCAACACTGGAGAAGGAAACAACCGGAGTTCCATCTAAAGGCCTGCTATCCAGCAAAGATGGGAAGATGTCACCAAAATTGCGCGTCCTTAGAATATATTAGAAATATAGTATCATTCGTTTTCAGTTAGCACAATTTCATGCTTTTAGGAAAGGGATATGGGGACAAAGAAGGGAGTATCATAGCGATCGCTTTTTAAATGTATTTTTTTTTAAAGGTGGGCGACCTGAATTTAAACTCCTCAAGCTAACCACTGTGCCAGGGAGCTAGTTATTTAAAATTTCTTTAAAAAAAACAAAACAAATAAAGAGACCTAATTCAACTTATATCCCCGTATCAATCAAATTTCTTTCCCTTGTTCGAGATATCAAAATAATTAATTAAAAATGGTCAGTTAAGTAATTGTTTTTTTTTTATTACTTCTTGTGTTGGCATGTAAATGCAATATATGTGCTATTTCCGAGATTTGGTGTTGGAAAAACAACATGTACAAATGTACAAGAAAGACAGAGTGAGCTTATATGAGCTTTAAAAAAAAATAATTAAAGACACATTATAATTTAGCTATCCAAATATAGACTTTTCTTCTCTTTCGCGGATGCCCGTTTCATGTGGGATGTCTTTGGGTTGTAGCCCTCCCTGCCATTCTTTAAATCCAGCCCTGCTTGTACTATTAATTCTAATAAGAAGATTGCTGGTCGTATAAAATTAAATTAAGAAAGGTGGGCGCTGTCTGAAGCTAAAGATTCATCCGCCTTCTTTTGTGGCAATTGAGCCGTGTTTCTCAAACTTTTACTGTTGGCGCCCCGCTAAACGTTATGTCTTTTTCTTTTCAGAAATATTGTATGTTATATAATTTTAAGTGCATTTTATGACCAAAAACGTTATTTCTGCAGGTATTATTAGAGTTTTGAAATCGACCTCCGTATCGCCATGGCCTGTGCATCCTATGTCAGACTGTCTAAAAATGTCTGGAACAGACGAGGTATCACCACTAATACATAGCTAGGGATCTATCGTGCTGTCATCTATATTGCTCTATGCCTCAGAAATGTGTACAGTGTACAGAAAACATGTGGACAGTAGACTGAAACTGAACCACTTACACATGACATGTCTAAAAAAAATACTGAATGTCTAATGGCATGAAAAAAGTACCAGATACTGAAGTCCTTCGAAGAGCGGATCTACAAAGCATCCACACAATCCTGATGCAATCCCAGCTGCGATGGGCAGGACACGTCTGCAGAATGGAAGACCGCCGCATCCCTAAACGACTCTTGTATGGCCAATTAAAGGAAATAGAAAGCGCTCGCAAGGTGGTCAAAGTAAACGCTTCAGGGACACACTCAAAGCTTCTCTGAAGGCTGAGAGCTTAGACCCAGCCACTGGAAGACAGAGGCATCACGGCGTAGCGCTGTGAAAACTGGCGCACAGGTTGGTAAGAAAAGAGAACAACGCGTAGGTCTAAAACATGTTAAAATAATCTTTAAGTTAAGTAAAAGTCGCGCTGTTTATATATATATATATATATATATATATATTGTGTCATACAACGGTCGTCAACATACGATTTTAAACACTGAAGAGAATTTTTAACCATTTTCAAGATGGTAACCTGAGAGTAGTAGATAGAACATATCTTATTTAGAAAACTTGGAGTTGATACTGCTCACAAAAGCGATAAACATTTTCAAAGACGATACAAAGTCTTTAACTTACAATATTTGTGCTTTTTCAACGTTGAAAAAAATGCCATTTTACTGGCTTAATATTCTAACGTTGACTGATACCTATCATGAAAATACAACTTTTTAATCGTATTTTAAATTGTAAAATAGTTTGAACTGCTTCGCCTCTCTTTCTTTCCCCATCGTCCAGGACGTCGACCCCTCCCCCATGAGAGAATGTTAGAATTTTGGAATGGGCTTGTTGTCTTAAGATCATCCTCGTACTTAGCAAGAACTGTGTTCTTTTATCTCAAAATAAAAGTCAATAGTATAGGTAAGTGAAATTGGTCCAATCGGCCGTAAAATGGAATTGGAGAAGAAGCTTTAAAACACATGAAATATTGTTTCCTACTTGGGTGGCACCCTTTGGGGACTGCACCCCCAAACCTCTCTCACTGTACTGGGTATGACCACTTCCCATTTCTTCACATAGTTGCAAAAAGTCGTGCATATTTACAACAGCAACAAGATAACGTAGTTATTGAGTAGCAACGAGTACTTCAAACTTCTCCCGTACCTGATTGGGTAAGCGTATCCCACTTTGAGAGACACTTAATTAAAACAATGAAATAGATTTCTATCTATCAATGCCAGGGTCCTGAATCTAAATAATGAGTTTGTGAGATCCATGAAAGAGACTTCTTACCAAAACACTTGGCAGTGTGCGCGCTGGACTGGCGTTCGGTTGTCTCTATGGTCCAGGGCTCATATGCTTTGTCCTGCAGGAGGTTTAGACAAAGATGTAGATCTTCAACTCTGAAAAAATTCCGAAACATGTAAAAGAAACAAACACTACGAGCAATGTCAAAATCGATACTAGTTATTACGGGTATTAAAAATAACTAGGCGCCTGCAACCTATGCGACCGCAGTGGGCCCCTCACTTTCATAGGGATCCGCACTTTCATAGGGCCCGCTCTAATTCAAGGTGTAGAATTTATTAAATTAAACCATTTTATAACTCAAAACAGATTTCTCGCGCCCTCCTGACGATTTACCAGGAGCTCCTGGAAATCTCCCGAAATCGCAAAATATACGAAAAAGTTCTTAAAATATACGGAAATATATACACGAACATTGTCATTTTGGGTGTCATTCAATATGGAAAACGCCAATCTTACGTGCGACATTAAGCATCAGCCGTAAATGTGTAATATGGTGAAAGAAGCTTCTCGGGCCTCAAACAAATGAAGAATTACTTGAGGTCAACAATTCTCAAAGATAGGTTGAAACATTTGGTAATTCTTGCTATTGAGAGTGATCTATTTAGGAAACATAATTATTATGAGATACTGTATGACTTCGCTACACGCAAGGCTCGTAAAGTATTTCTGTACGTAGTAAAGAATGAATAAAATGCATAGAAGAATTTATTTTCTAATACAAACTCATAAATTTCATTTATTATCCGCTTCCCTACCCAAACCCGAAATCCGTTTCGCATAGGGTCCCACAATGGTTAAGTCCGGCCCTGATATTTACATATAGTAGATTATTTAGATTAGTTCCTAGTCCAAACCCCCCGTAGGACAAAGGGGATGGGAGCGGGCAGGGTTTTGATACATTTAAACGACAGTCAAGCGCGCAGCCAGTCATCCGTAGTGTGAATACTACTTTTGTTTTCTCGTGAACAGAAATACTTCTTACTACTCCACAAACTCTTGAGGGGAGAAGAGAATTATATAAATATATATAGATTGCGGGTAATTCCGAACTTTGTTGGCAATCAGTAAGTTTTATAGCTATTTAGAGCTAGTTCCTAAATAGAACTATGTAAGTATTATTTCTGAAACTTTACATCTTGTAATCAATAATTTGAATATAAATCAATGTAGACATAGATCTCGATATGTTAAACAGTATCAGGGAAGTGATTCGATCATTAGTAATATTCACAGGTCGACATTACAAGGCAAAGATTTTTTGAGTATTCTAAACTGAAGAACTGTAAGCTTTCTTTATTAAAATTCTGTATTCTTTAGAAGTAAGTTTAATGAATGTTAAAGTTAAGTGTAATGGATATTATTAATCCAAATGTGACGTTGAATTAATAATTTAAAATTTCAAACAAGAAAATAAAAATTGAATACCTAAAATAAAATTTATATTAAACATAGTTGTGTCAATTAGTTAATCAACCATGTAATTAAATTTGTAATAGACCTAGACGAATGATAAAAAAAGCATGTATAAAATTAATTTTAAAAAAGGGAAACAACATGGATTTAAACCCTCATGCTCCTCAAGCCAACACGGTAACCACTCTGCTAGTGAAGAGCTTATTGTTGAATAGCTATCTATTGTTTCTATAGTTTCTATTTCATATTTGTGTTTACTAAGACTCAGACGACGACCTATAAAGGGGACTAATTCAGTTTATACAACTATTTTAGTTAATTACATTTTCTTTCCTTTGTTCGAGATACCTAACAAAATAATTAATTACCAAGAGTTAATTAACTAATAGGGTATTTTTTTAAAATTAATTCTTGTGTTATCAAGTAAAGAAAATAAGTGTGCAAAATTCCAGCTTGATCCGAGATTGGGTGTGGAAAAAAATAACATGTATAAACTCTTTGCCAGAAAGAGAGAGTGAGCTGATATACGCTTTGTAAAAATATTTTTTTACTTCCTACAAATGACGCATCACCTAGTAACTGGACATCATAAGTCTCAAAGCTCAGTGACTAGGTATAATACTGTCTCTGATTAATATTAAAATAGCAAAATGATAATTAATAATTATTTTTAAAATATTTATTTATAAACGCGCCTTAAAAATTCAATATCAATATAACGTCTTAAACAAAATTCATAGCTGTATTTTGGTTTTTGGTTGAAGCTTTTGGTTTTTGGTTGAAGCTTTTGGTTTTTGGTTGAAGCTATTGGTTTTTATCATTTATTTGTATAAACTTTTCTCTAACCTTTATTAAAAGCATGATAACAATATGTTAACATCTGTAACATATTCTGCAGATTCTTCTTCCTAAAACATGCAAGAAAGCACTGATATTCTTCTTCTTGGTAAAACTGGAAGTGGGAAAAGTTCAACCGGAAATTCAATTCTGGGACAGACTGTTTTTAGAAGTGTAAGCTGCACGACCTCAGTAACCAAGAAGGTAAATGTTGGTTATGGGAAGTACAATGAACGTCTCATTAAAGTTGTTGACAGTCCAGGAGTGATGGATAGTGGCTCAATACTACATAGAGAATACCAAACTGTCGAGACTATGTCCATGGCAATAGCTACGAACCCCCAAGGCTATCACGCTTTTATTTTGGTAGTGAAATATGGGGCAAGATTTACTTATGAAGACACGTGCTGCATTGAATTCTTGAAAAAAGTGTTCGGCAATGATTTCGTGAGGAAGTACGTTGTACTTGTGGTCACGTGTGGTGACTTATTTCACAGTGAAGACACAGAGAGTGAATCTTTCGAAGACTGGTGCTCGGCTCAAGTTGGTGTCTTTCACAATCTAATTGTGGAATGTAGAAATAGAGTGGTCTTGTTCGACAACAGAACGAAAGAGCCAGACACGAAAACCAGACAGCTTAAAAGACTTTTTCATCTTATCGACTCTCTTGACCATTGTGGTAGAAAATACTCTAACCAGCTTTTTAAAATGGCTGAAGAAAAAAGACAAAAACTATTGTTAGATTCTACATGTCCATTCTTCAGGGAACAAAGTTTGATATATACACATTTAATTATTCAAGAATTTAGAAAAATACAGTTAACTGGCTCAGAAATAAAATTGGAAAGTTTAGAAACACTCATGGGAAAGGTAAACAGTTTGATCAAAAGTCTTGAAGATCAAGACTCTACAAGTGACACAGAAAGGGATATGTTTCATGTTGCCAGACATCTTCATAAAACTCTTGACAATCAAATCTCTAGATATCATGAAATTTTAAGAACGCTTTCCATCGATCCCCATAAAGATAAATCCAGAACGCTAGTGAAGCATCTCAATGAGGAAAAGAAATCTTTTGAGAGAACAGGTAGATTAAATGGCAATCATTCTGAGAACAAACAAGAGATAGATAGTCCTCACGAGGTGTTGGAACGTGAAATAGAACGACTAGAGTTATTGCTCATTAAGGTCAACAATACCTATATGCAGCACGTCAGAAGTGAAGTTGTCCTGGGTTCGTTGAATCCTGTTATACAAATGAAGTCAGCACACAAAGATAAACACGACAGTACATCTAGTGCAGGAAAAAACTTGATTGTATACATTTACCATACTATTAAAAACATGGGAACGGTTTTGGGAGTCTACACTGAGAAACTATCAGAATCCAGCGACTCTTAGGCAGTTTGCTGTTGATCCCAAAATGTATCGGCACATACCGTTCCTTTGGATACATTAGCACTTTGTAGAGAGGGGGGAATTTCTGTGTGGGCTACATTGTTCTCCTACAAATACCCAGGCTTTCATCTAATTTCTATGTGGTGATTCATAGTCGCTTTGCAACCGAAAGAGACAATATATAAAAACATGTAGTAATATTTATCTTCTTAATAGAAAACATTTAATCAGGATTACTTTGTTTATAAATAAGAAGCCATAAAAACTTAGAATGAACAACTGTAATATCCTAGCTATTATTGTGTATTTATTAGATAACATGTAATATAACTATTAATATAATATAATAATAATATGTAATATGATTATCTATCTATCTATCTGTTTGTATGTCTGTCTGACTGTCTCTACCACTCTGCCTAAGTAATACATCTTTGTTAGCAGTTGATGAGACAGACTATTAGTCCCTTTATTCCTTACAAACTAAAAAAAAAAAAACATGTTTAATAATCTTTATGAAGTCACGTGTGTTACTTTATTTATGCTTGTATTCAATCAACATATTCTCTCCAGTTCTCTCTCAATCTATACCTTGTCCCAATCGTCCTTCGTGCTTTCGTGCTCTGCTTTCGTACAGAATGTGTTCTATTGTTTCGTCGTCCTCCATGCAATGGCGACACCGTGTGTCGTAGTTCTCCTTCCACCGTCCGAGGTAAGCACCAATTGGACAGTGTCCGACCCGGAACTGGGCTAGGACTGCCTGTTCCGCACGATTAAGTTGCCACCATGCATCTCTTTTGTCTGGTTTACTCATTGCTTTGTGGAGCTCACGTCCCTTGTCCGAAGAATCCCAGCCGTCGTGCCAAAGTGTCAACATGCGTTTGTCGACCAGGGATCGTACACTTTGATACGTGCACGCTTCATCATGTTCGAGCGCAGTTGCGACCGCGGTTTTCGCGAACTGGTCAGCCAAGTCGTGGCTGACCACCCCACAATGGGCGGGCACCCATTGCAAAGTAACGTTCACACCGTATCGTAGGAGACGCCCTCCGACCGTTAGGACGTCCCATACCCTTCTGACACTTTCATCAAGCCTTTCTAGGGCCTCTAGCGCGGCCACCGAGTCCGTGAAAAGGACTATGTCGTTCGCTGACGCAGTCCCGTTACGTACCATCATAGCCACCCAGTCCAGTGCCTGGAACATTGCTTCGAGTTCAGCCTCGAGGCTGCTTTTCTGCTGACAGGATCCCCTGAGCTCGTCACTTTCGGGATTGCCAGAGAGTCGGACTACCGCCCCGTACCCAGCTTTCACCGTTCCCTCGAGCGCCTGCACAGAGCCGTCTGTGTAGATGGTGGTTACTCCGGCTGGATATGAAGCTATAGTCTCTCTGGCTGCTTGTAGTAGCCGTGTGGGGTGACTCTGCCTCGTCACCTCTGGGTCAAGTAGGTTTTTCCGAATCGTCGGCATGCCGAGGGCCTCCATCGGGAAGATAGAACCGGACGGGGAAAGAGCAGCCCGCTCCACCGGCAGATTCGCCTCTCTGACCAACCCACGCGCCACATGCATGAAGCAGGGCCGGTTTTTGAGGCGTCTCCTACCCTCCCAGTTGTCGACCAGACTTCTGAGTGGGCATCCATCTTCCAGCCGCATATATCTCTCGTGAGCTAGTATGACGGCTCGCTCTCTGCGCAATTTCAACGGTGGAATGTTTGCCATAATCTCCCCAGCGGCAATTGGCGTTGTCCTAAAGGTTCCACAGATTAGTCTTATGGCTTGGTTCTGAACAGCATCTAGGCTTGCTAGAGTCTTTTGCGAAGCCCAAACCTGAACAGGAAGACTGTAGTCCAAGTGAGAGCGTACTGCACCCATGTACAGTCCTCTCAGCACGTCAGCTCTCGCTCCCCACTTCGTTCCAGCTAGTTTCTTCACGATGTTCAGCTTCTCGGAAGCTGTTTCCTTCACTTGCTGGATATGATCGCACATAGTCAGTTTCTGATCGAGAATTACTCCAATGTACTTGGGCTTTTTATCCCATTCCAGAATCTTGCCATCCATTCGTAGCTCGACAGGTTCCTTCAATATGTGAAATATTGAAGCAAAGATTGGTGATTGGTACAAGAAACATTTAAGATAATTGTGTACCGGTATTAACAATAAATATTTCGTTTAATTTTTGTCATTTTGCTACATTCAAAGTGGGTCAAATAAACGATTACAATTAATAAAACCAAATGGGTACTTTTTTTTTATTAAGAGCACAAAACACTAAGATAAATGTAGAAAACGGAACGGAAATATATTGGAATGACTACCTTTTTGTTGTTGTCGGGGAAAGGGGAACACTATAAGTGCTACTGAAATCAAGAGGCCCAAAATATGAGAGCCTGTATCTGGGCGCATTACGTAGCGGGTCTTTCCAGACAAGTCGTTTTGGGAGAAATTACGATGCGCAGGTAAATAAAAACTAAGCGGGGGCGCTAGAGAGCGAAAAAGGAAAGAGAAAAAAAGAAAGAGTGGCTCGTGAAATTTCAATGTACTAGATACACTCAATCACTGGCTTAAAATGTATATTAGGTTCATCGTTAAAATGTGGCCCGTTTATTAGAGTTAAAAAAAAAACACATAAAAGAAAGGAGTGTTCTGGCAATAAAAAACAATATAAAGCCAAGGAAAAAAAATCAGGCCATAATAAACAATAAAAGCATTGGAACAACGGGCGTAGCCGGGCAGTACTTCTATCTTTGCTGCAATACATGTTATTATTATTTTCAACATGTTTTATTTCATTTTACATATTTTATTTTCACTTTTAAAATATTCCATGGACTTTAAAAATAAAAAATGATTTGCTTTGAAAATGTTTCTTTTGTGGCAGCGTTTAGCCTTTCACAAGAACTTATCAAATACTTTTCTCTACTATCTAGTTTCCTAGGTATTGAAGAGCTTTACAACTTCGATGCTGTAGTGCTAAACAAAATCTGAATATTATTATTCATAATAAAAATACATAGTTTTTCAAGACTAACATTGTTTTGTACACCGGATACAACAAAAAGTTAGCTATTTATAGCTTTCCCAACATGTATGAATATCTCAAACAATAATCAGCAATTCGTTTAATTCCAAAAATTAAGATTGAGAAAGCATTATTAAAATAGAAACGCAAACCCAGTTGTAACCCATATATTTTGTCAAAACAAATGCTGCCGTTGTCCGCGTGGGAGGGGGGGAGAATTAAATTTTGTCCCTTTAATGTTATCTATAGGAGCACGGTGGCTGAGTGGTTAAGCGCTTGGCTTTCGAACCTGGAGATCCTGGGTTCGAATCTCGGTGAAGACTGGGATTTGGAATATCGGGTTTTTTAGGGCGCCCCTGAGTCCACCCAGCTGTAATGGGTACCTGACTTTTTTTTTCGAAAGTAAAGAAGGTTGGTCGTTGTGCTGGCCACATAACACCCTGCTTGTTAACAGTTGGCCAAAGAAAAACGTGATCTTAACATCCTCTGATCTATAGACCGCATGGTCTTTAAGGGGAACTTTATTTTTTTTTCTAATGTAATCTATGGATTCTTTTGTGTTGAGAGACAATAGATGCCCCTTTATTCCCAGGAGTTACATAAAAGGATCGTGGTTTTCCCATATGTCATAATACATTAATTATATGATGTCAAGGAATGCTATGCAATACATTTGGCAAAAAAACTAATTTAAAGAAGCTGTTGAAGGTAACATCACTTTTGAAAGTCCCGAAACCTAAGGGCTTTTCTATGTTTTTTATTCTTTTTTCTGAAGTCTTAACACAGCAAGTGTAAAAGGTGTGAAATTAGTGTGACCTTCTACCTATCTACAGAATCATTTGCCGTACCAGGCGGACGAGCTCTATCTAACCAACGGTTACGACAGTGTCTTGTGACCATAGATAACATTTACCTTTCAAGAAAAGTCCATTTATAATAATAACAATAATAATAATAATAAAAATAATGTCAGAGGGCAGTATTTCTGCAGACCTGCCACATCACCAGAAAAAGGAACTAAGATGAATTTTGTTTTCCGATAACGAAACTGGACCTTGACAGTGCCAGAGAATAAATACTCGTTCGTTTCTAACATAATAATAATAGGCCTATTTTGACCGACAAAACGGTAGACTTCAATCGCCCTGATCTGCTGTTCGTTGATAAAAAAGAAAAAGACGCTCCCATTATTGACATCGCCGTACCACTGTCTCATAATTTAAAAAAAAACTGAGCTGGAAAAAAAACACTTAAATATGGGAACCTAGGCTTGAAGATTAAGCGTATATGGAAATTATCCAAAAAAAACAAAACAATATACCCCATTGTTATATCAACCGAGGGGATAATAACAACTAACCTCACAGAGACCTTCAAGGCCCTCAACATTCCTAGGAACATCCTCGTTACCTGTCAGAGGGCGGTAATTTATGGTCTTTGTTAAAACTAATTTACACAAATAAATTTGATTTAAATCTGCAGCCATGTCTTCATTAGGATTACTTTATTTCATAAAATTTTTAATCTAAACCTGGTACTATATTAGGGCCTTTGAAATTATTATGCCTACTTGGATCTTGGTGACCTCTCCAGAGTTTGGTTTTGAGTTTAAAACCCATTCCCGAGTATTTTGAGTTTAAAACCCATTCCCGAGTCTTTTGAGTTTAAAACCCATTTCCGAGTATTTTGAGTTTAAAACCCATTCCCGAGTATTTTGAGTTTAAAACCCATTCCCGAGTATTTTGAGTTTAAAACCCATTCCCGAGTATTTTGAGTTTAAAACTCCCCTTTAGAGAGTTGTGACGTTAACAATCCCATCTTCAATATTAAACTAAAGCAAACTATAGACACCAGATTCTATGAGTATGTCAAAGTGAGTTCAAATTGTTAGGTACTGAAGACTCTGGCATGAAAATCTCTTACATTCTAAATCTAGATCTGCATAAAGTAAACCTAAAAAAAATAGTATTTATTAACATTTTAGATTCACGCATTCGCTTTCTTATAACATTATTTTGTTTTATTGCTTTTAGTGTACTAGATTAAAGATACACAAATTAAGAACCACAGGTCGTGAGTATCATCCGGCCAATATAATATATAGGTCTGTGGTCTCACTGCAAAATTTTCAAGTCACAACTTCAGAATTCCCGATTTTTTAATTTATATAATGTAAGAATCCAGTGCTTCCCAAACTGTGTCAAACCTGACGTAAATAAATGTTACATGAACTATTGGAATAATTAACTAGTTTGCAATCACGTGAATAAAGTGATAAATAGATGCTCTTCCCACTAATGGAAAAATGTATATTAAAACATCGCTATAAATGTAAACTTTGAACTGATCTACATTTACCAAGATGCCATCTTAATTTTATTTTGTTCTATAGCCTATTTGTGCTTTGCAGGATTGTCTTATTGTGTATATAGAAAAAAATAAAAGAACCGAAATTCAAATTATGCCAATTATATCATGCCAAATATTTTTTTAAAAAGTGATTTATGCAGGTTATTAGACATTATTTATTTCATATGTTTTTAGAAGTAGGCGTATTTTATTATAGATTTATCTTTGAAAATAATAATAATAGGTCTTCTCTTCGAGTCCAAAGATTAATGAAGAATGCAGTCTTTCCCGTGGCTACGCATCCCCAGCTGCGACCTACATATTTTGCCGAATCTACCACAGGCATAACCTTTATCCACCGATAGACGATTTAGACTTTCTTTTCGCCGTCTACGTCTGTCCTCAGCACCGGATTTTCTCTTGGCATCTCGTGGCCTTTGTAAGTGACATCCTGCTGTCCCGTTCTGCATGCTCTCTTCCAATACCAGATCCAGAATTTTGGAGTGGGGGGGGGGGGGCGATTTTTTTTCCAAACCCTAATCCTAACGCCTAGTAAACCTTAACCCTACGCATTAATGCACACACATCATGCATATATATATATATATATATATATATGCATATATATGTGACTTTTATATAAAAAAAAAATAAGCGTTTCCCAATCTTCGTCAAAAAAAAAGTCAAGTTGGTTTCCATTCTCTAGACAGCTAGGGGGTCAGGAGGAGCTCTCCCTGTAGGGTTCAAGCGTTTTCTTGCATTCTTTCACTGCAGAAACGCATTCTCCTGATATCTACAGCTCATTATTCATCCTATTAAAAAAAGACAAGTCATATTAAGTAAAATAAAGTAACATAGGGACAAGGGCCGATCCTGAAGTGTGAATGACAATCGAGGCACAAGTGGCGTAAGTATATCTTTTTTTTAGGAGTATTTATCGTAATATATTTTCATGTATTGCGAGACCTCTTGTAGTAGGCCCGTTTTAGTCAGCATAAGACATCAACAGAACGATGGTTTAAAGCACAAAAATATATAATTTTCAATAACCTTTTGAATAATGTTTTACTTCAAAAATATTCTAATATGAATTTATTACTTCAATACTCCGTTCTTCATCTACAGGCTTTTTCAGTGCATGGACTAAAGGTTTGGAACTCACTCCCCTTTGATCTCAGACAGACAACATGCTACACATTAATACTAATTATACCAGTAATTATAGCTTTTATATAAAGCTACTTTCATGGTTATAGCATGCTCAGAACGCTATGGTCCAATCTCTTTTGTGGACCAGTGAGAGGAAAGGCTATCTAGGAGAATGTTTTCCGTGCTGCCTTTTGGGTGCTCAGTAAACACAACTCTGCTCAAGTTGGGTGTCGAGCCTCCAGTCCCCTTCATAGGTAGCCAAGACAAGACAAGTTCAAGCGTACTTAGCCTCTCGACGCTTCCCATTCAAGGAGAACATTAATCCTACCTGTTTAAAACTTTTTTAGATTAGTTTGTCATGTCATTTCAGCTCTCGTATTTATGTTTGCTATGTTATCAAAGCGCCTTGAGCCTACATTTTGTTTAATAACAACACTTTATATATAAAATTATTATTATTATATAACCATTTTGTTCCTTGAAATGATAAGATGCTCCACAGATTTAGATTAACGCTTTAAGGATCGTCGCCGAAAAAAAAAATTCAAAAATTATTATTTTTTAAAATTAAAGTGATACATTTTGTTCAATAGGCTTTTTTTAAAAAAACAACTTCGTTTTGTAAAAGAACTATAGCTTAAAGCCCGAAAAAAAAAAATCGGAAATGTGATGAGAAATGAAGTGGACCAATTAGATATTCTACTTTATTTTTATTTTTGTGTGCATTTTTAGGATTCATATTTTCAAAACAAAGTCTTTCTTATAATAATTATGAAAAATTCATGTGCAATTGCATTAACTCTGTCACCATATTTGACTATTTTGTTTTAAAATGTCATGTTTTCGTCTGAAAGGGGAGGGGCGGTAGAGTGAAACGATTACTTCTCGCTCCATTTTAGAATTTCTGCTAATGACTGCATTTGGCACTAAGGAATAGGGGGTGGGGCGAATCGATATAAGAGTTTAATTTACAGCATATATAAATTATATTATTGGCAGATTTTCTCCACTATTGCAGTAATTTCTCAACTTAAACAACTTAAATACAAAAGAAAAAGTATTGGTTTGCCGATAGGTGGAGGGCGATTTGCATGTATTGTCACTCCCACATGGTACAACCCTTCTTCATTTTATGTTTACGAATGATAAAATTTGAGATTAAAGTGTGGTGCGACATATATATATATATATATATTCATTGGCCTCCTTCAGTCGTAGAACGACTATGGTTCATCTCAGAGCACACTTCCACATGTGGCTGTGGAGCCCTATTTTGGAGAGACATTCACGTCCACAGATAGCGCAGGTTAAGGTGGCTTTTGCTTCGGTGGTAGAGGAGCTGGCCGTTTTTCGGATTGTGCGTTTTTCTTCCTGGGCTGAGACCCATGTACTTTCACTGTCCATAGCTTTCTTGGTCACTGTCTCTCTCCACCTGTTGCGGTCTAGAGCTATGTCTTCCCAATTGTCAGTATTGATGTTCACTGATTTGAGGTCACGTTTTATTACATCTATGTAACGGAGGTGGGGGCGACCAGTTTTTCTTGTGCCAGTCGCGAGTTGACCATAGAGGATGACTTTTCGGATGCGCTTGTCCTCCATCCGGCGAACATGTCCAAGCCAGCGTTAACGGCGTTGTCTGAGGGCTGTAAAGATTCTGGGAATACCTGATCACGCAAGGATCTCAGTATTGCACACTTTTTCTTTCCACGTGACATTCAAGATCCTACGGAGACATCTCAACTGGAATGAGTTCAGTTTTCTCTCTTGCTTTGCGTAGGTGGTCCATGATTCGCTGCCATACAGCAGTGTACTCATAACGCATGCCTTGTAGACTTCCATTTTGGTCACCGTAGTTAGCTTATGGTTTTCCCAAACTCTTGGTCTGAGTCTAGCAAATGTTGAGGCAGCCTTCCCTATGCGTTTTTTCAACTCCTCTTCTAGAGACAGGTCATCTGTAATTGTGGATCCCAGATAGCAGAATTCGTTTACGGCGTCCAGCTTGTTATCGTCTATGAGGATGGAGGGTGGTGCTGTAGCAGGTGGTCCCATAACATTTGTTTTCTTCGTGCTAATAGTCAAGCCATATTCTTTACAGGCCTGAGAGAAGTGGGACATTAGTGACTGAAGTTCCTCTTGCGTGTGTGCCACTACCGCTGCGTCATTCGCGAATAGCATATCTCTTACGAGGGTGGATCTGATTTTAGTTTTGGCCCTCAGTCTGGCAATATTTAGGAGTTTGCCAACAAATCTGGATTGGAGATAGATGCCTTCAGTGGATTTGTCAAACGCGTTGTGGATTAGCAGTGAAAATAGTATCCCAAAGAGGGTTGGGGCCAGGACACATCCTTGTTTAACTCCGCTGTTTTATACTGAAACTTTCAGAGCTGGCACCGTTGCATTGCACTGTACCCATCATATTTTGGTGGAAAGATATGATTACATTTAGTAGCTTGGGTGGACAGCCTATTAACTGTAAAATTTTTAAGAGGCCATCTCTACTAACTAGATCGAAGGCCTTTGTCAGGTCAATAAGCGCAATGTACAAAGGCATCCTTTGTTCTCTGCACTTTTCCTGCAGTTGGCAGATGGAGAAAATCATGTCAATCGTGGATCTCCCTGAGCGAAAGCCGCATTGTGATTCTGGATAGACCCGATCAGTGAGTTTTCGTAGCCTGGGAAGTATCACTCGAGCAAAGACTTTGCCTACAATATTTAAGAGGGAGATTCCCCTGTAATTGTTGCAGTCGCATAGGTCACCTTTGTTCTTATACAGTGTAATGATTTTAGCATCCCGCAGGTCTTGTGGCACAGCACCTTCTTGTCAACATGTGCAAAGCAGTTCGTGTAGAGGTTATATATATATAATTAGAATAGTGTTTAATTATTTTTATATTTGCATATATGGGAAATAAACCAGAGTAAAAAAATAAGCAAAATAAAAAAGAATAAGTCTCTGTTTAACTTTTCTAGGTGCGCGCTATGTTCCTTTATAGAATATGTTTGAGAAACACTAATTTAAGCTTTCATTATTGACGGATACCGAAAGGTAGCCTACTCAATTTTTCCTAATAAAAGTTACCGGAAGTGTAAAGGCCTATACTTCAGCTTACGTGGCCGTCTGTAAGATTTATACGGAATTATGTAACTTAGGAAATAACAATTAAAGCCAACACGTGAATTAAGTATTTTAAAGATATAGGCCTAACAAATTTTTATTTCGATTTGTTTTTCAGATAAACATAATAAAAGGTTTGCAGGTATATCGTCTTTGGTTGGAAAAAAAACTCATCAGTTATCTACACATTTTCGAATCTGAAGGCAGATCAAATTCAATTCTGCGGACAAGCCTGTCCGTCTGTTTGGATAACGGTATGAGTATATTGGTTTTAATAAGAATTATTTAGATGTAGTTGTCCCTTTCAAAAGTAAGTTTTGTTAAGTTGGCCTATTCTAAATATTTTCAAACCGAAAACAAATTTAACTTGACATAAAAACTTGACACATGGTTGATGTACTAATTAAAATTATAATATTTATTTAATAAATGCAAAATAATAAATATGATATATTTTCTATTTTATATACGAATAAGAATTATTGAGTTTTTGTAGGACTAAAACATTTTATATGAACCTAAAAAAAAAACAACATTTCATCTTCAGGACAGAAGACTAAAAGTAACGTAGCTATCTATAACTCCTAACATAGCCTATTACACTAAAATTACACATAGACCTAGTAGCATACAAAGCCCTAATAAAATAGGCCTAATAAAGAAAGGCAAAAAAAAAAAAAAGAAAAGGCACATTTGTTTTTTCATGTTTAGACTAATTCGATCATGCATGTGCTCCTTCTTCCTAAAAGGCAAAATAGAACATGTTATTATGGGAAAGGTAGTAATATATATTTATTCATAGCTTAGCCTATATATATCTATAGGCCTATCATTGTTATATATACCCATGATAGGCCTATATATACATATATGCCTATGTGTATGTGTGTGCGTGTGTAAACCCCCACCCAATAACTATTATGTGTGTATATACGGTAGAATACAATATTCAGTCAATACTGCAACTATTCTGATTTTTTAAATTGTTTCCTTAGCTTTCATCTTAGTACTTTTTAAAACTGTTCACAGTTGCGTTTAATTCTTTTATTGTTTATAAAACTGACAACATTTTAAGACATTTTTAAAAAAAAACGACCTTAGCCTTAGGCTAATCGGCCTGAACCAGCCTGGAAAATGTAAGTATACACATTTTATATATGTAATTTATATAATGTAGTCTAATTTTAAAAAAATACTTCTAGATCTAGTCTAGAGTCTAGATCAAGTCTAAGTAATATAGATCTAGGCTCTAGGGCGCGCTTAGGCCTATCCTATGCTATGCCTGATGGTCTATCGAATAGATTAGTATTTTAGTATTTATATATATATTATATAGATCTAGATATATTAATAATATATTAATAATGTATTGAGAGGAGTCAACTAGATCTATATCTAGATTCAGATGATAGATCTAGACATCTAGAATATAGATCTTTAATAAATAAATAATCTATCTAGACCTAGTATAGACTAATATTAGTTAGGTATGTGACAAAATTTTTAAAAACAAAAAAAAAAAATATGATATCAGATTGTTAAAGTGCTTTTTCTAAGCTTTCCAATGATATATAGATTGTTGGTATAGGTGCAGCGAATAAATAAAAAAAATATTTTTTTACGCATTTTCACTTAACATTAAGTCAATGGAAATGATGACACCAGATTTTATGAAAATTGAAGGAAAAATGCTAATATTTTCACCAATATTTAAAGCCCATTTAAAAACCATATATCAAAATAAAGCTCATAGTGTGCTTAATTGAAGTATGGTATTGTTTAATAAAATTTATTTATAAAAATTTTTTTTTTTAACTAAGCAAATATGACATTGTTATTTTTAATTTATTAAATAAAACTTAATTTATTTTTATTTTTAAATTTTATGAATAGTATAATATTAAACCACTTGTTCTGAGCTTTCCAATGATATATAGATTTTTGCTATAGGCTCAACGGTTAAAAAAATATATAAAATTTTAACGCGTTTTCACTTATATTGTAAAGGGTTTTCTGAAAATGTGTAACAGTTCGCTAATTTTTACCTCACAGCTAAAAGCTTTGTATATATATAAAAAGATTAGGATGTGCTTAATAAAAGTATACTGTTTTTTTTTACATTTTGATTCTATTGGGTGCAGGTGACAATTAAGTTCATTTAAGGTTTTGTCCCATACTGCACTTAATCTTACGATAGAAGCATGATTAACAGATGCCTGATCTGACATAGTGTTGGAAATATTTTTGATAATTTGATCATGGCAACTGGTAAACTCACTTTTATGAAAATCAGAATAAACGTAGGCTAAATTTTTTATAGATTCAATTAAGTGTTTTTCATAACCCTCTGCCCTCCCACCACTCAACTGATTTAAAGCTATAACAAAAGTATCAGTTGGAGTGGTGAGATGTACTGAGTTGACAAGTACACCCTCTTGGGTTGTGGCATCAAACCCAAGAGTTAGATGTGGTGTTTTCATGGCAACTTCAGCGGCTTGTAGGACTGAAATAACACCAAGTTCTCTTACAAAGTTGTCTACTGAGGTTCTGTGAGGGACGCAATCAAGAAGAACACCCAATCTCTGTGATAAACTACTTACTATAGGGGAGATAGAAGAGGTTGGGGCTTGGTATAAAAGACAATTAAAAAACATTAATCTAGTCATTACATCACAAGTTTTTTTATATTTTTTTTAAGAGACCTAGCTTTATTTTCTTTTAATTCTTTAATTTCATCTTCAAGATGTAATTTATCACTTTGAAGGGATGTAATGATTGCGTCCCTCTCAGCAAGTTCCACGAGTCATAAAGAAAAATAAGGTATTAAGGTCAATAGAGACAATTTTTAAATTGTCAATTACCATCATTTAGAAAAAAAAAAAACTTATACAGGCCTAATTAGTCACTATAAAAAAATAAATTCTAGATCTAGATACTCTTTTAATAGATCTAGATCTATATAAAGACAAAGTAGACATATAATGTAAAGATAATTATATTCTATATAGCTACCCAGTATAGATATAACAAGCCAGTGAATGCACCGCAAAGTTATATTATAGATTTACTATAAATGGGAAGCGTGGTCGAGAGGCCAAGTGCACTTGAACTTGGCTTGGCTACCTAGAAGGGGGCTCGAGGTTTGACACCCGACTTGGGCAGAGTTGTGTTTACTGAGTGGCTAAAGGCAGCACGGAAAACCAGCTCCTAGATACCCCCTCCCCCCCACTGGTCCACAAATGAGATTGGACCAAAAGCGCTCTGAGCATGCTATAAGCATGAAAGTAGCACTATATAAAAGCTATAATAATAATATATATTATTGGTAGATGGCTGTCCGGCCATGCGGTTTGCGCACTGGACTGTCATTTAGACTTATCAATTGTCTACAGTTCAAACCATGCACACTCCATTTCCCATTGGAAAAGGAAGTATATTATCTTCAACTCTGAAAAATATCCGAAACATGCAAACATTTTATTATGATTATACTCTGATTCATCTTGACCTGTTATATCTAAATTTGTAATATATACTATCTATTACTATTATAGATCTATATCTAGATGATGATTTAATCCACTCAAATTGATATAATACAATATGGATCATTGGATAATTTCCTATACTCTATATATTATATATATGACATATAATGATAATCATTATCATCACAAAAATCTTTTCATTTTAGCTTATATATCTAGATTTAGTAATATTTGAGTAATAGTAAAATATATATATAATATAGTAATATTTGAGTTAAAATATTATAATTTATATTCATCTTATTATTCTTAGTTAGAAACTTTAGTTTCCTATGTCTAGTCTATGGTCTACACTTAGTAGACTCTAGTTATAACTTATTTATTAGGTTTAGATCACTTTAGTTTCCTATGTCTATACTTAGAGTCTAGTTATAACTTATTAGGTTTAGATTATCATGACTCCTGATGATTGATTTAGAATCTAGATTTTAATTTAAGATAATTAGATATATCATAAAATCATATACACTATAAAGATCTAGAGTAGAGTATAATTAGATCTAGATCTATAGTATTATACTATTCTATACTGACTATGACTATACTGTAGATTTAGATCTATTAGATAATTAGTATTGGAGTATTGCTAATAAATAATTATTAATATTTATTTCTTATGATCTCATATGATGATATGTCTATAGTATTACCAGTATTAGTATTAGTCTATACTTATAGTCTAGATCAAATAATTCATCTAATCTACACTTTAGAATAATGTACCTAGTATTGATCTTTCACTAAGTCAATACTATATATAGATTCAACTTATTACTGAATAAACAATTTGATCTAGAATCTAGACCTATATCTAGTATTTAGATCTAAGATTTTCCATTCTCAAATTGAATGTTTACACCTGACTACGGGGCAAAATTGTATTTTTAATCATGTGATCAAATAATTTGTATTCGCCTTTTAACATATAAACTGTATGATTAAAAACTAAATAGGAGCATTTGTGCATTTTAAAACATAAAAAAACCATATAAAATAAATGCACAAATGCATATTCTACACAATGAAATCAATTTCAATGAAAAAAAATCACATAGTTGTATTTTTTTCAGCTAGAACTATACAATACGGCAAGGTCATGTCGATCTGTCCCATTGGACGCCATTTTGTAAACTAGCAACTCACAGTCACCTCACAGAAATCAAATTAGAATTAGATGTGCATTATATAGGATAGTTACTTTTCACTGATTGTATGGTTGCATTAATTAACTATACAAAAAACAAAGCTTCTAAAGAAAAAATTCAACCTACATTTTGTGGTAGTTCTGCAAAAATGACAAACTTTTATCGAGATTATGTAAGAAAAATTTTTTTACATAAAATATTTTTTTCTTGTCATTTTTTAAATTAATTATTTTAGAAAATATGTTCCCACTTCTAAAATAACAGTTGAAATCCTTTCTAACACAACTATTTATTTATTGTTAATTAAAAATCAATAGCACTATTACTTCAAATAAAAATAAAAGTTCAAAATGGCGGCACACTTTTCGCGCCACACAAAATAAGTAAACATCCGGGGAATTTCGCATAGCTAAATTAGTAATAACTAATATCTAGAATTATTGTATTCTACTAGATCTAGATGAAGATTACTAAATTGTCTAAATAATTAGATCTATGACATTCTAGATCTATGACTTATTTATTATATTTTTTTTATACTAGATCTAGACTGGATCTACATCTATTATATATCTAGATCTATATATGTAAATATTGACATAGATCTATACTGTATACACATCTATCATATAGGCCTATATTATAGTATATTATAGTAGGCCTATATATTGTCACTAATTAAATAGTCTAGACCTAGATCTATATAATAGTAATAAATAGACTAAATAAACAAAGTATATCAAATTCTAGTTTAGAATACATGCAAGAACTATGTAATCAGTTTACTACACTTATTAAAGAGACAAATAAAAATGCAGTTTTTTGGATTATGGGTGATTTCAACCTACCTGATATAAATTGGAAAACACTAACCATAGATAAATACCAAAACCTTAAGGACATAAATGAGCTTTTCATAGAAACTTTACACAACCTAAGTTTAGATCAAATCATTAAAAAGCCAACTAGATTAAACAACATATTAGATCTCTTCTTAACCAACAGACCTGGATTAGTAGTAGATTATGATATTATCCCTGGTCTATCAGACCATGAGATCATAAAAATACAATCAGATAAAAGCAGTAGCCAATATAAAAATCAAAAGAAAAATCTTACTCTGGAACAAATGCAACCTGCTGCATTAAACATTCTTATCAGAAAAAGACATTAACCAACCAGTCGATGACCTCTGGAATTTCATAAAAACTATCTTAAAACATTATAGAAACTCATATACCAACTAAATACACATCAAACGAAATAAATAAATGCCGGTTTAATAATAGATTAAATAAGCTTTGTAAACAGAAGGAAAACCTATATAGAAAATTTAAAGAAACTAAGGCAGAAAGAGTTTTTAAAAAGTACATACAGAGTCAACACCTAAACCAAAAAAGTAAGCAGACAGCTGCAGAGTGAATTCATAAACAATGTAATATCTAAAGATAACAACAAAAACCTATGCTCATACATTAAGTCTAAGAAAATGGAAACAACAGGCATAGCACCATTAAAAGGAGAAGACAACTTAACACATAATGATATTGAAACTAAAGCTAACATTATAAACAAATACTTTGCATCAGCATTCTCAGCCCCAAAAGACAAAGACATATTACTTACTTTGAACCAAGTAGACTACACAGGAGATATAGAAGTACAAGAAAAGGGAATCCAAAAATATTAGCCAACATCAAACCAAATAAAGCGTCTGGACCTGATGGCATTCCAGCTAGATTACTCAAAGAACTCAGTAATGAGCTAGCACCAGTGTTCAAAATACTTTTTCATGCATATCTTAACTATCTTAACCAGGGCAGAGTACCAAGGGACTGGAAAGAAGCTAATGTCACCCCTCTATTTAAAAAAAATAGAAAAATCAGACCCAGGAAACTACAGACCAAAATCACTTACCAGCATCACATGTAAAATACTAGAACACATTATATGTAGCAACATCATAAACCACTTTTACAAACATAATGTCCTTACTCCACCAACATGGCTTTAGGAAATATAGACCATTTGAAACCCAACTAATAGGACTAATTGATAATTTTTCAAAAGGTTTAGATAACAGTGAGCAAATAGATGCTATCATACTAGATTTTTCCAAGCTTTTGACAAAGTTCACCACCATAGTTTGTTTAAAAATTAAAATATTTTGGCATTGATGGTCCATTGCATCAGTGGATTAAAGATTTTCTGATAGGGAGAGAACAAACTGTAATAATAAATGGCTCTAAACACCAATAACAGTAAACTCAGGCGTACCTCGAGTAACAGTCTTAGGTTCACTACTATTTTTAATTTACACAAAAGATTTACCAAATTGCATTAGTTCAGGAACAAAAGTCAGATTATTCGCAGATGATTGCATAATATATAGAACAATAAAAACAACACAAGATACAGAAATTTTACAAAGAGAATTAGAAGAATTAGAGAAATGGGAATCAAATTGGAGCATGTCTTTCCGCCCAGAAAAATGTCAGTTATTAAGAGTAACAAAAAAACTAAAACAAATTAATTCCACTTATCTTATTTATGGTAAACCAGTAACACAGACTAAAAACACAAAATACCTAGGTGTTATTATAAATGAAAAACTGTCATAGAATCCGCATATTAATGAAGTTATCAAAAAATCAAACAAAGCATTAGGGTTTATTAAAAGAAATTTCTATAAATCAAATAAAAACATAAAACTAAAATGTTATTTAACCTTGGTTGGGCCAATAATATAATATGCATCTTCTGTTTGGGACCCCTCAATTCAAGAAACATTAAGAAAATGGAACAGACACAAAATAGAGCAGTGAGATTCATAACAAATGAATATTTACATTTGACTAGAGTAACACCATAATAAAATACTCAAAAAGATACAAAGATAAAGGCACATTTCTCATCCCATATGCTAGGACAAATTTGTAGAAATACTCCTTCTTCCCTAGTGCTATTAGAGCATGGAATGGGTTGCCTGAGCTAGCTAAAGAAACCAGTGAATTTGCAGAATTTAAGTCATTGGTTAATATGCATGACTGAATGCATGACGCGTAGCACATAATCATCTTCTTTTTTTGAAGTAACGTCTGTATTATATAAGATAAGATAAGAAGTCTGACTATATAGATATAGATACTTTAGAAAGTCTATGTTTAGTGTAATAGTATAATAGTTCTATAGTTATCTACAATACTATAAACATAGTAGTCTCAGGGCAGGTCTTAGGCCACTGCAACCTATGCGGCTGTAGTGGGCCCTGCTTGAATTCTTAGCGTAAATTATTAAATTGAACCATTTTAACTTATTATTAAAGGGTTCCTGGAATTCTCCAGAAATTGCAAAATATAAAAAAAACAGCCATGAAAATCTTCAGAAATTATTAAAATCTTCTGAAAACTCATGCAAATCTCTTTAAAAGCAGACAAAATTGTCATTTCAGGTGTCATTTAATATGAAAAATGTCAATCCTACTCGGGCTTAAAAACTTAAGGGAATGTCAGCTTTCATTTAATAAAAATGTAATATTAAGGTGAATTTTAACCAAAACAAGAATTTCAAATACCTAATTTACTTTAATAGTCACTCGCATAGATCTAAATTTATCACGACCTCTTTAAAAAAAAATTACGATATTTTGCTACCCTATAGATCTGAATGTTTATCGGCTTTTTGTTGGAAAACTACTATCTACTGTAGATGGCTCGTAAAATTAATTTTGACTTTGTAAAGTATGAATAAAATGCAAAAACAATTTATTTTCTTATACAAAATCTTAATTTTCACTTATTATCCTTATCCCTACCCAGACTGGGCCCAGCGCAATCTGTTTCGCATAAGGCCCACAATCTGTAGGACTGGCCCTGAGTAGGCTACCACCATTGCTTATAGATAAGATATTTCATTACAACTAAATCCATAACTAAGGTCTATATATATAAGTAGAGTGTATAATATTCTATTATCTGTAGACTATAGATAGTAAAGTAGAATATAGATCTAAGACAATGTAAGTATATCTGTCTATAAGATTGTATATAAATAGGCCTATATTGTATGATATTTCCATTTACCAGAAAAACACTACATTTGAAATAAATTAATGTCACAATTTTTCTTTTTTTTTTTTTTATAATTTTTAAATTAATATTTTCTTTTGTTGCAAATAACACCTTTAAAGTTTCCTGAAATTTGATATAGAAATATAAACAAATTCAAATATGTTTCAAATCTGATCATCAACGAGACTATAAATCATATTTTTACCAGCGTTCTGATAAGTATTTTAAAAAAGTAAATTATAGCTTTTAGATAGCGCTACTTTCATGCACAGAGCACTATGGTCCAATTTCATTTGTGGACCAGTGGGGGGTAGGGAAGTTTTTTGTGTGCTGCCATTAGGTGATCTGTAAACACAACTCTGCTTGACTTGAGTGTTGCACCTCAAGCCTCCTTCATAGGTAGCCAAGTTAAATCGTACTTGGCCTCTCAACCACTCTTCTCACATTTTTTTCATATAAATATAAACAAACTAATTATGGTTACATCTCATCACATAGTTGTTTCATCCTTGAATGAGATAAAAATGTATTTTATTATACATATCTTCAGCAATCTAGTAAAAACATTTTCAGTAAATTAACTCCAAAATGTAATTTTCTTTTTTTATGAATATTGTCTTTTGTTGTGAAAAAATCTTAATATATATATACATGTATATATATATATGGGCTTTGCACAAGTAAAAGAAGAGATTGAGGATAAGTCATTATCTTCTAATGTTTTAGATGACATTTAATTACATTTCATGTACCAATATAGTCTTGCATGTTAATCAATGACTTACTGCTCAGTTGAAGATTTTCCTGGCTGATTCAGACAACCCATTCAAATCTCTGTTGATGAAGAAGGGGCCCTTGTACTAGACTATGAAAAAAGAAATGTGCTTTTATCTTAGAGTCTTTCTGAGTATTTAATTAGGTTTTGTGTTTCTTTTTGTAAATTATTATTGCTACAGTACTTAAATTTTATTTTTCTATCCTGTAGTGTCTCTAAATTTACTGATTTTTACAAATGGTGTAATTCTAATCCAATGCAAATATTTGTTTGTTATAAATCACTCTGTTCTTTTACATTTGTTCTACTTTCTATGGTCTTTTCTTTCATTTTAGTGTTGTTATTTTTGCTGTTTTTCCTTTTTTTTTTTTTTTTTTGCATTTTTTCTGGGTGGAAAGAACATGTTACAATTTGATTCCCATTTCTCTAATTCTTCTAATAATCTGACTTTTGTTTCTTAACTAATGCATTTCGGTATGTCATTTATGTAAATTAGAATAAGTATTTGGCCTAAAACTGCTCCTTGAGGTACACCTGAGTTTACTATTATTGATGTTGGTTCTCTGTTAGATTACTTCCTTAATCTGATGAAGCTAGATAACTAATGCAAGTTGGATATTTTAGTCACATACCTGCACACTTTTTTTTTTAATTCTGTGGTTTGGATGAATATTTTCAGCATTATATACAGAAAAGTATCATGGCGATTAATTAAAAAATAGAATGATTGAGATCGTTTACACATATTTCTCCAGTTATTGTCAGGCTACTGTTATATTTCTAAGATTAGAGAGGTGATAGAAACAAACTAATGATTGCAGTATTGAGGATTCTCAGAATGTCACAAGCTAAATCTCTCTGAGAATATAAAAAAAAAAATTCAAATGAGCTTAGAAACTGAGCATCAACAAGATAATACAAATTATTAATTTCAGCATTCTGATAAGTAGTTTATTTCCTATAAACATACTTGTTATTTTTATAAAGTATAGAGACTGAGAGCTTAGTCAACACTTTAAGTAAGTGTTTGTCATTCATTTTGTTCCATGCATTTCTTACCAATCAAAGTCACAAACTTTTACTAGAACCTGGTGTTGCATCAGATCTAGGCATGATGACTCTGGCTAAACAAAGTGAAAAGAGGATAAAATTATTATAATTGTAAAAGACAGCAATATTTAGTTGATGTTCAGTTTGGTTCTAGCTGCAATTTAAATATTTTAATTTTTTTTCTGGACAGGATAATTTAATCTCCCCCTTTTTATTTATTGTTGTATAAAAAATCTCAAGGGGTAATTCCAGATACAGTTTTACATTATATTTTTATACAGGTATTGTACTGTACTGTTACATAATTAATAAAATTACCAAAATACATTCACTTTCTTTGATTTTTGTTTTTCATTATAATAATTGTCTACGCTAGTTATTAGATTGTATTAAACATATATAACATAATTTTTCTCACACTGGTAAAGATGGGGGGGGGGGGGGGACTTTCTTGTAGACCGGTGTTACTGTGTCATGGAGTATACACTCCAAGAAGGTTATTGTTGTTGTAAACAGAACCTAGTGCAAATCAATTTCTTACTAAGACATTTCCAATATTTTGTCTGAAAAATACAATGTGTATTTTAAGATTGTACAATCTCATTATAGTTTTATTTTCTTGTTTAATTTGCAAGAATTTCTATTAAAGGCTTTACTTTTATTTCATTACATATATATTCCATGATAACTTTACATTATAATAACACCTAGATATATTTAGTTTTAAGTCAATGAATTTATAGATATACTTTTTTCAGAAATAAAATAGGTACATAAATAGCAAAAATAGAAATGTAACCAGCTTATTGAGTTGTCACGAATTCACTTGTATCAAATAACCTTAAAATAATTTTCAAAACATAACCTTTCTGTAAAAAGTAAATAAAGTATAAAATTAGTATGCTGTCTGATATTAGTATAACTACGACTGTATCTCTAATAAAACAAGGCAGTGCAGCTGTTAACCTATAGATAGCAATATGGTTTGTGGGCAGCACACTGACGTGCCATGATGGTACACATTTTGGGGCCAAACCTCCTCCGAGACTCTTGCCGAATAGCCTGAAGCTTCACAGCCCAGTTAGTTACCAACTGTCACCACGAGGAGCTGCTGCATATAAGTTGAAGCTGAGGGGCTATGTAAAGAATAGGGAGGCTTACAATATGCTAACCATTAACGGGTGCTAGCCAGCGGTGGCAGCAATATAACAAAATGGTAGTAGACATGAAACTGGCTTCTCCGAAAGGTAAAACAAATAACAATTTATTCTCACCAAACCTAGATACACCAAAAACAGGACAATAACATTCTTCCAAGCTTTGGAGGAGGTAATTTTAAAAATCCCGAAGTTCGAGCATCTTTATATTAATGGATAGTTTAATGCCCAAGTTGGTGCTGAAAACGATGCGTGGTCAAAATGTTTGGCATCTAATGGCGTTGGCAAGATTACTGACAATGGCTGAAGGCTACTTGAGCTTTTTTGCACTCATGAATCGTGCATATAGCCTATATATATATATATATATATATATATATATATGTGTCTCCTTTCGTCTTTGAAGACTATGGATGAATCAGTGGTTTCAAATTCTTCTTGAGTCTTGGTAGAATCTGGTGTTACTAATCAAGCCACTGCACAGTTTCGGCATGCGAATGCATGTTTTAGGACTAACTGGTACTGGTGGGACAGCTTTCGTTTTCTTTCTCTTGCAGACATTTCGAACCCATGCAACATTTATACTCTATATATTATTTTGTTTATATATTAAAGACGTTACTTCAAAAAAGAAGATAATTACCTCCTACGCATTTCATGTGTCGATTAAGTATGTAATAAAACTTTTTTTTTTCAGGTTGTAGATCTATGTACACTGCTGTCAAATTAAAATGAACCTAAAAGAAGTAGATCTTCTATTGATTGGTAAGACCGGAAGTGGTAAAAGCTCTACAGGAAACTCTATTTTAAAACGCAATATGTTTAAAAGTAGTTACAGTGCCAATTCATGTACAAAATTTCTTGAAGTACATTACGCTGAATATAAGGATTTTATTATTAAAGTAGTTGATGGGCCTGGAGTGTTTGATACAGAGCTATCAGAAAAAGAGTCTGTTACACAAATTACTAGAACAATGACTAATGCCATAACAGTGAATACCCTAGGCTATCATGCATTCCTTGTAGTTGTTAAGCTGGGTGAAAGATTCACAAAAGAATGCCAGCTAACTATAGATGTATTGAAGGGCATTTTTGGAGAACATTTTTTAAAGTTTTTTGGTGTGTTAGTGGTATCTAATGGGGATAATTTTAATGAGGAAAATAGTAAATCATTTGAGACTTGGTGCTCTACACAAGAAAGCTTTTTTCATGATCTTCTCCTAGAATGTGGATCTCGAGCAGTGCTTTTTGATAATAAAACTGAAGATGAACAAAAGAAAGACCAACAATTAAATAAATTACTTGACATCGTTCAGACACTTAAAGGCGATGGACTAAGATATACATGCAAGTATTTTCAATTCGCCCAAGACGAAAGAGCTAAAGCATGGGAATTAGAAGTCTGTGAAAGAACTTTGAAGGAAGCTAGCCTTATTATTCAAAGCCTAGGTAAATTTGACACAGTTGATCAAGAGACTATACATTCTTTCCTGAAGTTGCAATCCAGGGCTGAAGACTTGCTGAGTAATGTAGTTCAGTACAACCCTGGCACAGTTGCCTTGGCCAGACTCATAGAATACGTACAAGTTATGAAGGGAATGATCCAGGAGTACATCTCGCGTGTAGGACATGCTCAAGAAATCCAAGGGGAGGTGGATCAACTACAAGCACAGAGTCTAAGCAAAAACGACAACATTCCAACGGACACGGAAATTATCCCCATGGAAATTGAAGTAAATCAGGAAATAGACACGGGGCAAGAAAATAGTTTAACTGGAACCAAGATGGCTGAATTAAATATATATATGAAGGTGACGTACACTAAGTTGGAGGATGATCACATAGAAGTTACCAGAAAAACTGTTGCAGAGTATCTGATGTTGATAGGAGACACAGTTTTTCAGCATGTTACAAACAACTTCAGTTTTAAAAACATTATTTAATTTTATTACCTTTGCAAACAATTACAAATGCTATCAATAATGTTGGATGCAGATGTATATCTTTATAGTAGCATAGTTTTTAAATTATGGACTAACAGCTTTCTTTAGCTTTTTTTTATAAACCACGTTAATCTTTTCATTCGTTTATAAATGTATACTAGCAGGGTATTACCCGCGGGATTTTGGTTATTACTGATCTAATGAATTGGATTCAGATCTAGTTTATGTCAAAAATGGCGTATGTTCCCTACAAATAGTTTAATTTCGCTACGAAAATAAAAGTAGAGTTATCAAGATTGGACAAACGGTTTTGATTACTCTGAGGGACACACACCCATGCTTACATACGCCTTTCTTTCTGATTTATTGTATATATATATATATATATATATATATATATATATATATACATTGTATAAATGTAATTTGTGAATCACTTGTTAATGTAATAGAGATTATGTCTAAATACAATGTAATATTGTGTGTTTTACTTTAACAACCTTAATAATATCATTGGTTTAAACTTAATAATTACAGAGAGAAAGAATGGTAACAGAGAAAGTGAAGAGAGAAAAGAGAGAGAAAGAGTTTATACAGGTAGAAGTGTTGAACGATTATATGAAATCTAGTAAGCAAAAAACGAGAAATAAGAAATAATGGACACTAATAATTTGAATAGATAAATTACTAAATTCATTATCATAAAATTCTTTTCTTACATTTTTGTATGTGACAAGTGTAGGAAACTTATAAGTTGTTTTTTTATATAAATTTTGTAACAGGTTTATGTTTTGCTTCCTGTTTGTTTGTTTGTTTTGTTGTTATTTTTGTATTTTTCATAAAAATTGAAGAACAAATATATGTATAGATTGAAAATATGTGCTATTCTTTTCAATTATAAAGTTATTGCACATCTTTCATGCTTTAGCATGCTCAGTGCGCTCTTGTCCAATCTATTTAGCGTATCTGTAGTTATAGCGCATCTGTCATGTTTTAGCATATAATATATATATATATATATATAAATATATATGTCGAAGAAATCAGGGTGTCGGAGAAGTCAGGTGAACAAACTTTTTACCAGACAGAGTGAGTTGAAATAAGCTTTGTTACAAAAATAAATAATATATATATATATATATATATATAAGGGCTCATTCTACGAACTTAAACACAAATGAAAAGAATCTACACAGACACACATTGAGTGATTAAGGTTGGAAACATTAACTTGTCAGAGGGGAGGGGTTTCGGTGTCCAAACGCCTTTCCCCCCCCCCCCCCCCCCAACGAAATTGGGAAGGGGATTTTGTGACTTTTGTTGTTTTTTTTATTTATTTTTTTTTATAGTAGAAGAGATTTTAATGTTAAGCCATCACTTCCCCCAGCGTTTCTAAGGGGTGGGGGATAAGTTTAAAATATCGCCTTAAGAATGTTTTGATGTTAACCCCCCCTCCCCTTCATAAACAATCCATTTTACAGAGTCAACTAGTGCTGTACATCGTAATTGGAACACCAAGGCCAGCAAAAGCGAACAAAAGCTCCCTTTCACCAGCCTGAAATGGGTGGCTTGCAAGTTCCCTCTACCCGCCACCCTTTCCGACAGAGGGGGGGGGAGTGAGACTTGGGGTTAAACTTTGACTTCAAATGGACACGGACACTCCGGACTCGCGGACTAGAGACGCACCACTGGATTCCCTCGTCGTATTCGTATACTGTACCAGGCTAACCGTGCGGGACACGCCATTTACGTAACGGCCCCTGGATGTTGACAGGTCTTGCAGGAGATTTTTCACATCCCCGCACAGTGCAATGGCAATGCTCTCGCTCCACTTTAGGCACCTTCAAGGGAGCCTTTTTTCGCCGTCCATTTGGCCTAGTCGTCCCCTCCTACGACCGTTTCCACCCGGGCGCCACTATGAGGCAGGGCAGCTAGCCCGGGCTTCATAAACAAAACAAAAAAATAAAATAAAGTAAATGACAGTTATCTAACTCCATGATCGTAGACGGGATGGGGGGGGGGGGGGGAGAGTTAAAACCACTTCCGGAGGATTTCGAGTTTTAAAACTCCCCTCCGTAGAGTTTTGACCTTAAAAATCCCATCTTCAAAATTTAAACTAATGCAGTCTACAGCCACCAAATTCTATGAGTGTAGCCAAGGGGAGCTCAAAGCACACCTGGGCGGGGTTTCTACTGTCAAACTTCATGAAGAACCTATATTCCAGGGTACAAAAAACGTTAGAAAGGATGAAGATTAATTACGTATTTACTCATACACACAATATATAAATACTAAAACATCATATATATACTAGTCGATCCGCGGCATAGTATACGCCGCTACTTGTCGGAACATGTTAGAGTGTATGATTGTCCTTCCCTGAGTAGGAGCAACGGACAGAGCGTTGATATAGCTATTCCAATGTTCGCAAACAAAGCTTACAACCATTTTGCGAAGTTCGAAAACAACAGTTTCGTCAATGACTTTTTTTCCAGAATTATGCAACTGATAGAAATAAAGTTACCTGACGCAGGAATTTTGACTACATTGAAAGACCTGTTGATTCCACGAAATTTATGTGAAGCGGTGGCCATGGTTAGTAAACAAAGGGCTATACGAAGGGGCAAAATAAAAAGTTAGAAAAAACATGCAACTATTTTATTACACCGGATATTGACGTGTGTAAAAAATACACACATAAATGCAGTCAATGTTCTGTGATGTCCTGCACGGTTGGGCCATGAATATATATATGTATATATATATATATACCCTCAAAATAAAAAAGATCCTGGTTACGCTCAAGGTTGGAAAGGTGGGGTTTTAAAGCACAAGGTGGAAGAAATTTAAAAAACAAAAGTATTGCGAAACACAATTGCGGCGGACCTATTTTTTTTTCTTTCTCTCATTGGGTATTACTTGAAAATCTCTAGTCTCAATCTCTTTCTCTATTCATAAAATTAATTGTAAGTCTTTCCTTGCCTTAGTCAACAGTTGTAACTTATCATTTTCTTGGAAAAGCTTGAAGTAATTTAAACCAAAGTCTTAGTAGTTTTTCTAGCTTGTATAATTTGAGCTAAACAAGTAGATGACGGTAAGGGTAAAAGTCTCAGGGGCAAGTTGTCACAAAAACTTTATAGGTATAATTTGAGGTGCTATTACAAATGCGAAACTACATTTAAGATGTTTACGGAAACATATACAAAATAGTTATAAAGTGAAGTCAACATCTTATATCTTTTCAAATTCGAAACTTATCAGGCTCCATTGTTTTGACTGTTAGGAAAGTGGAATTTTTTTTTTTTGCGTACTTTTGTTGTAAACCACTTATAATATTGAAGTAGCGTCTGTATTATATAAGATAAAGAAGATTGTCTAACATTACAATGTTTCATGTCTCTAAGTATTAGTTATTAGGCAGCCATCTGTAGGTTTCTTTATCAACGTATACCCATTATATATATTGCTGGCACCTATGGTGGAAGCGTTAAATGGAGCATTAGATGTTTCAGATAAAGCACCCAGGTCTCAGGGCCATACAACAGGAATGTGAGAACCATTGCTTTAGAGACATCTTTTTGGTATTGGTAGATGGATAGACAAAGCGCGGTAGCTCAGGTAAAGTGCTTGGCGTCCGCACCGGTTGGTCTTGATTTCAAATCCTGGTGAAAACTTAGATTTTTAACTTCGGGACCTATAGGGCGCCTCTGAGTCCACCCAGTTCTAAAGGGTACCTAACATTGGCTGGGGAGAAGTAATGGCAGTTGGTCGTTGTGTTGGCCACTCGACACACTCGTGAACCATGGGTGACAGAAACAGAGGACATCTACAACACCTTCTCATAGATGGCGAGGTCTAAAATGTGCAAATTTACTTTACTTACTAGATAAATAAACGAGATAATTGAAAAAGATGCGAATATAAGAAACTTAAACATTTATATTAGATTGGAGTATTTTACCTAGACACTAGGATTATTTTAGATAATGCGATAGAATACCATTAAGTTTGTGTCACATTTCTGAAGAAATTTTTTTGTCGCCTTATTTATGATTCATTTACAAGTTATTTATCTACTTAATTCTTATCTACCTATGATTTATGTCATGTCGATGTTTTTTATAATACATATTTTTATATAGTGAAATACATCAATATTTCATTGGCAAAACCAAAACTACTATATTACACACAAAAAATCGGAAAACGATTTCAATCTTTACTGAGTAGATTTAACTATATTGACAAGCTAGAAGGAGAGACCAACCGTCTTCAAAATGATGTATGCCTTAAATCAGTGTTTCCCAAACTTTTTTTTTCTGTCTCGCAGCCCCTTTGACATGTTTTCCAGTTTTCGTAGACCCCCAGCATTTTTTTTTTTTTGAAAATTCATACGACTTAATGTTTTTTTTGTTTGTTTGTTTTTTTTTTGTTTGTTGTTTGTTTTTTTTGTTTGTTGTTTGTTTTTTTTTGTTTGTTGTTTGTTTTTTTTTGTTTGTTGTTTTTTTTTTTTTGTTTGTTGTTTGTTTTTTTTTGTTTGTTGTTTTTTTTTTTTTGTTTGTTGTTTGTTTTTTTTTGTTTGTTGTTTGTTTTTTTTTGTTTGTTGTTTGTTTTTTTTTGTTTGTTGTTTGTTTTTTTTTGTTTGTTGTTTGTTTTTTTTTGTTTGTTGTTTTTTTTTTTTTGATTGTTGTTTGTTTTTTTTTGTTTGTTGTTTGTTTTTTTTTGTTTGTTGTTTGTTTTTTTTTGTTTGTTGTTTGTTTTTTTTGTTTGTTGTTTGTTTTTTTTTGTTTGTTGTTTTTTTTTTTTTGTTTGTTGTTTGTTTTTTTTTGTTTGTTGTTTTTTTTTTTTGTTTGTTGTTTGTTGTTTTTTTTTGTTTTTTTTTGTTTTTCACTGATTTCAAGATCTTATATATTCATGGATGTAATTAAAGTTTCAATGAAGCAAACAAAAAATATGTACTACATGAACTGACAAAGTAAAAAAACGCCTAATGGTGGGCAGCTTTGATAATAACGTTTCAATATTGGCCATCAATTTAGTTTGGTTTAATTAACTTTAATATTATAACTTCTCGATTAGATGATGTTTGACTTTAGAGAATTTGTAAATTGGGGAAATTCATCCTGTCCATTGTATGATTCATTTTTTTTTAAACCTCACAAGAAATATATAGATGATGACTTCCTGTTAATTAAATTTAGGTTATCACTTTCTAGCTGCATGTTAACCTTATAAAATGTTTGAAACAAGTCGGTTCAATGTCAGATTTCCGATTAATTTTTTAAATTTTAAATTGGATCTATAGCATCCAAGAATTCAGAAAAACATATTGTCAAACATTAGCCTTTTGATAACTAGCATACTTCAATCTTGAGGAGCAATTGATCCAAGTTTCAGGCAAAGAGCAGTTCTTTATGGATTTCTTGATTCCTACTAAAACGAAAACAAAAAATAACACTATATTATCAGGCAAGGTTAACTAGTCCAGTTTTTTTTTTTTTTAGAAGTATGTCGTTTGCAAATAATTACATAAGAACTTTTCAGTGCCATTTTACCACCACAGAGAGTTCAAATTCAAAGGATCAATAAACGTGACAATCGTTAATGGGAACTGAAATTAGAATTTTCGACACGCTTGAATGAGATCCACTATCGCAGACCCCCGTTTACTGGTCATAGTCCTCCAATGTCCTCCAATTTTTTTTCACATTCATAGACCCCTCGGAAGTCCTTGTAGAAACCAGGGGGGGGGGTCTATATAGACCACTTTGGGAATCACTGGTTTAAATAATCCCTTGTAGTTGTGGAGACCTTTGTCTTATACTCTTATTGATATACATGGAAATTGATCTCTTTCTTTTTTCAGTGATCATTTTAATTACTTTAGTCCTTTTATTTTTGTAACAAAGCTTATTTCAACTCACTCTGTCTGGTAAAAAGTTTGTACACCTGATTTCACCGACACCCTATCTCGAATCAAGATGAAATATAGCACATGTATTTGTTTTTACCTGACAACACAAGAATCTATTATGTATGTAGATATGAATGCATGCTTGTACGTACGTATGTATGTATGTATGTATGTATGTATGTATGTATGTGTGTATGTATGTGTGTCTGTATGTCTAAATTTTTATCTATAAGTAAAAAAGAAACACAAGAATTGGATTACACAATAATAGTGAATAAAATAAGTCAATAATTAAATCAATCATAAACACAGTCACTACAGCTGCATTGATTTATTGATTTTTTATAGGTCGCTTGCTAGACGCTGGCAAATCAATAATGCATCACGCTAAGGTAAATCATTAAATGAAACAATAGCTTATATTTTTACGCCTTCTATTAAAAGTGTATACGTGTACAAATGAGGTAATAGTGGTAAAGGTTGCATACATTTATAAATAGATACGCCTTCATCCCGTAGCAGTACATTACGAAACCAACCAATCATTTTCATGGTTCTTGGGTTTTCCAGACAATGTGAAACATTCCATTCTATTTTTAGTGACGAGTATAATCTAATTATACCACGAATTCATATTTTTACCCAAATTATATTGTAACTTATATACACTGACGGTGAGATCTGTTGATGCATACTTTGCATGCATACTTTAAGACTTCGATCAGACTTTTGTCATTGTCTATTCCATGAAAAGTAAAACAGTTATTTCAGTTGTTTCCAGGAATTCAATTTTAAAGATTCATTTGGGGGATGGGAGCGGCAAGGTTTTGAACCCGGGGCCATTGATAAGTCCGAACGACAGTTCAGCTCGCAAACGGCACGACCAAGCAGCCATCCAATAATTTCGGGTTCATACCCTGCTCGCTGCCATCCCCAGTCGTCCTGCGGGAGGTTTGGACTAGTAGATTATCTTTAACTTAAATTGAATATGTAAAACATTTTACAAAAAACATTTTTTTACACGCGAAATGAATCTTTAAAATTTAAATGCTGTTAATAAAGTAATTGGTTGCACACAAAAAAGTCCAACTGTTCTAAAAATTATTTTGAATAATTTAGTCTACTCCGGTTTAAATCGGTTACTGAAAAAAAAAACACAATGTCACCTTAGTTTAGATTCTACTTGGTTTCTCTAGAGAGGACAGACATGTGTTTCTCAAACTTTAAGAATCAAGTATCAGGCCCCTCCACATTAAAAAAAGGTGAAAAATTAGATTGTGCCCCTCCCCCTCTTAGTTACACGTGGTCTTGACAAAGTGGGATTCCGGAAGGGTTTTACAAATGTAATGAATTAGGAAAGAAATTAAAGATTTACATATAACACATTTTCCTGTTTTTCTTTACATAGATTAAGAATATGTTTGTCTTTCCGAAAAAAATGTTTCATAGACAATTTTAAGTTGTTGTTTTATTTTTGTTTGCACTAAAAACAATTGTTTCTGGCGATAGTAATGGAGAAGTAACAGGTTCCTCTTCTAGTAAGCAAGGATCATGGGCAGAACCCCGACGGAATGCGTTTTTTTTTAGCTCTGAGCTCTTGAAATCATAATCCTAGAGTTTACAGCACAATTTTCTCATAGTAATAAAATCGCATATAAAAAAAAATGTAACGGGCCAAAACGCATGTCAAGTCTTATAAACAACGAGCCAGCACTGACAAATACTATTATTTGAAGTGCATATATAGTGCACTACGTCAGTGATGGGCGTGATCGTTGGAAGATCTACTCTGTGTTAAATGTCTTGAGGTGGACATTTTTTGGTCAACAAAAAAAGCCGTTTGCATAAAGATTTACGATAGATGTTAAAAATTCGACCGTTGGAACACAAGAAAGTCGAAAAGAATCGCTTTAGCGGAGACGTTTTGAAATGTTTTCTTCTTTTTCTTAAAAAAAAAGTCTCTGACAAAACACATATACATTTTAATTGATCCTTGATGTCTACTTAGAGAAACTTATAATGAATTTAATTTTTAATTTTTAAAAATTGGTATAAATGTGTTTTTACTTAGTTAACATTGATTTATAAGTAATATGAAAATATTATTTTGCCCATTATGCTTTGGCCTTCAACCTCCCCCACCTTTTTTCCACCCCCACTGTTTGGACGTCACGATACCTTGTCAGACGTCTTGTACCACAGTTCGGGTACATCATTCGTAATACAGGCTGCTAGTTAGGCAATGCTATTAATTTCGACTATTATATGTCACAAACATGATATTAGCTTAAAGTCCATTTCTAAAACAAAATTATTTATTTACACTTTGTTTACGTAATATTATCATGTATAAGAAGACAGAGGGAAAAACTAATTTTTTTTCAGCATTGAAAACACACGGTTATTGATGATTTACGGAAAATTCACAATACGTTTAGCATTGGCAAAATGCATTCTACAAGATACTATGTACATTACCAATTAAGTAATTAATCAATAATAAATATATTCGCTTATTGCATCGATAAGTCATTTAGAAAGTATAACATTTAATCTTATAAAGTAATTTTTTTGTTGTTATTTATCAATTCATGTATTTTCAGCTACACATTGTTTGTATGTCGTCATCTGAAAAATTCCATTTATATTAACCCTACAAACCATCAATCAATAAGAAATGTAATTATTTGTACTTTTGGTAAGACTCATTTCATGGCTTACTGCCTTATTTTTAGGTTGATTGATTTATTGTGTAACACAATAAGTGTATAGGTTTTCTGTAGCATTTCTTAAAACTATATTATAAAACAGTAAAACGAAACTAAAACTGCTCTATAAAATTAATTGAGTATTTTTAAAAAATGTTGGTTTCAATTTGCTTAATAAGTACTTTTCCATCATTTACTTAAAAACGGAAAAATCTTTTACATATATATGAAGAATTCGTCCGTTATCTATATTTAAATAGTACACTTTGACTAGACATATAGATCTATAAAAGGAAAAACCTCATAAATAAAATATAGCAATTGGCAACAGAACTGAAAAACACAGAACATCTTTAGACATCTCTTCTTGTGACTACGACCAGAAGTAAGAATACTTTTATAATGTATATTAAGATAACAATTGTATGCGATTGTGTAAATAGTATGTCGTTTAATTTTAATATTCCTGTTTATTGTAACTCATCAACGAGATCTTTTCTTATAAAAATATTTAAGACTATAGGCAATTTATTGTCCACTGATTTGTATTTTTTTTTTTAAACTTTGTTTAATGGACAAGTTTTAGTGAAAGAAAAAAAAATGATTTTAAAATTGTGCACTTATGTCCATTATCTTCTTATCTTATCTTACCTTATATAATACAGACGTTACTTCAAAAAAAAGAAGATGATTACGTCCTACGCGTCATGCATTTAGTCATGCATGTTAACCAATGACTTAAATTCTGCCAAGTCACTGGTTTTCCTGGCTGGTTCAGGCAACCCATTCCATGCTCTAATACCACTAGGGAAGAAGGAGTATTTGTACATATTTGTCCTAGGATATGGAACGAGAAATGGGCCTTTATCTTTGTGTCTTTCTGAGTATTTTATTAGATTTTGTTTTTCTGTTGAAAAGTCTTATCGTTTCACGGGGCATACCGATACAATTTAGACTCAATATAAATAAAATATGTCTTCATCAGCGCAGGAAAGAAAAAGTATAAAACAACAGTAAATCCCTTGGATGGATTGAAATATGCACAAACACTTCCTAGGCCCATCAGTTGTAGCCTTCCATCGCTCTGAACTATACTACCCGTCACATATAATAATACACCCAATATTTTTAAATGAAACGCCCCTTGCCGCGAAAGAGTTTAACAGACATTACATCCCTATTCACAGCTTATTCCATTCTTTGCATTTTTTTTTTGTCAGCCGTAGATAAAGATTCATACAGACACTTATTTAGAATAACTCATCTTTACAAACCGTATTACACAGTAACCCCCAACCCCACACAAAAAAAGCACACAAAATTACGCTTTAATGGGCCTTATACTCACTGTGACAATTTTTAGGACTTTTAATTTTTGCTCTAGAATAGAGGCCTTCTTAAACGAAAGTTACTCACCAAAGAAGTGTTCATAATTGCTTAAGTGGAAGGAATTATTTGTTGTACCGTAAACATTAAAATGTTGTCTTTAAAATACATAGCTCGTAGAAATTGCGAATGAAAATCATTTTAGGTAATCTTACCTGCTGCAGTTACGATTTAAAAAATGGCTTAAGCCCCCACTTTAGTTGTCACAAGACGCTAGCAGTGTGCTGGCGCCTGCTTTAACTGGTCGTGGTCTAGGGTGATTTTGGAGGCCCGACTGTTGACGCTGGAACTTTGGTGGCTTTAGCCCTGTCGCGATTTTGGTGTTTGTCTATATAATTAAGATATAAAACTAAACATCTGAATATAGTTAGAAAAACGTAGGCGTATCACTTTATTTACATACAATATAGAATCTTCCAAATAAAACGTTTACATACAGGTACATCAACAAAACTGGCGACTAAACTAAGATCTCTAAGGACTATGAACGTTAGATTTTACTATAGTTTTCTCGTACACTATTAGGAAGACAAGCAGAAGCGGGAAATGCGACCGTCCGCTCTACAATACCCACGCTAACTGTCCGTTCGTTTCCAGAGCAAAATACCTCTCATGTAGACTACATCATCAGTGACGCATAACCTCAGTGGTTACGTCCACATGCATCATCGGTGACTCATAACCTTGGCCTCTGACCAGTGATGACGTAGGCCGCGATCTGGTCAGAGCCAAGGCTTTGTATCTCCAAGGCGCTGCGCCAACTGCCCCTTTTTCCCCAAATTTCACAGGTCACCCAGCCCTCGTTGTAGCCTAGGTCCCCTGGTCACGTGACAACAAAATAAACATTAAAGCACAAACAAAAATACTTATTTCCCCTTCCAATATTAAAATAAATCTAATTCAACTAATTAAAATATATTAAAAACATAAATAATTGCATTAGATCTAAAATATAAATAACAGTAAACAAACCTAAAACTTTCCACAATAACTAAGGCCATGGTAGTGGACTGCGGTTGTTCTGCTACACACACACAAACAGGTGTGGGCTTACAGCGGTTTGTGACAAGCCCCCCCCCCCCCCCCAACTCAAGCAGAACAACACGGTCAATAGGGACATTCTGGTTACTGTTGGAATTGATAAAAAAAAAATCTTTCTTTAACACCTGTACAACTAATAGAGAATTGAGAAAAAAAAAGACTTCTTAGGTATACATTCGTCTACACATTGGCAGAAAAAGTAAAAATTAAAAAAGTTGATACAAAGTAATACAATGTATTCTAATCACCCATTGAGATCACACACACACACACAAGTGAACAAAGAAGTACCGTAGTAATTCAGTTAAACGAACCCAATGGATACAATGCAATGAATAGTATATAAATACTCAGCTATGTAAAGAAGAAACAAATAGATAATTGCTAATTGTCCAAGGCTTCAGTTAAGAAAGAACAGACAGAGAGAGAGAGAGAGAGAGAATGTGATGAGAGAAAAAGAGTGTGTCTTGCAATTTCCTGTCAGATCTACTGTAGCACAAATCTTACTGAAACATTAATGTAATCCTATCGATTTATATTTATCAAATCTACCCATCCTCATATTCGGAATGTTTTTCCGAAGTTAAAAACATTAGTGTCATTTTAAAGATATTTGCCAGCATACATGCCAAATCAGTTTAACTGCGTCCTAGAGCTGCATTAAAATATGAACAATTAAAAACTGTAAGTACATTATGCCGGTATATATTTTATATCTTATTCGATTTCAGAATGAATATCCAAGAACGTTTCATTCAAGATTTAGTGGATTTCCCAAATACATTTAATATTGAAACCTGTAATTTAATGTGTGACGGTGAAGGCGTATTACCTTCAAAACCAACACATTCTCCTGATGTTTGGCAATTTTTGCAGAGGAAATTAGAGCAGGAAAATTTACATCCCGATGAACACGTTTTCCCAGAAAAATGGAAATTTAATCTTTTAACTAGAGTGTACTCTGAACAAGGGAAATTCGACCAAGCCAAAGAAATGAACAATAAAGCCCTTGCAATGAATGGACAAAAAGATGTCGTTGCTTTGGCAAATGCAGTTGTTTTGCTTCGACATTTAAACAAAAGGGACGAAGCTGATGAGAAGTTTTTGGAACTCAAGAAAGTAGTAGATGAAAATAAACTTCGAAAGATTGATGCTATTTTGGAGCAAGCATATTACTATTATAAGCTGAGTGCGCTCAATTCTTATCATGGAATTCAAATTATGGAATTTGTAATAGCATTTCGTAAAAGTGAGAACTTTGTAGATTATGAAAGCTATTTGATGCTCAGGCTGTTTAGGCGTCTAGCCAATCCTAGAAACAGTTTTAAAGAAAAAACAGACGGGGCTAAAATTCTTGAAATTTTTGATGAAATCGAAACTAAAAGCAGCAATATTGTTCTAAAGGCATTAGCGTACATTGAAATAGAACGAATCATGTCTGAAAACTCTGTTATGAAGGAACTTTTTGAAAAGCAAAATAAATTGCAAACCAAAGACAAGATTATTCAAAAGGTTGAAAGTTTAGTGAAGAACTGTCACGAAAACAGGGAGAGAGCTTTAATTTATTTACAGCTTGGTATTAGGTCATTGAAAAACAACAAAAACGAAGAATGTAGGGCATTTTTTCAGCTCTCATTTTCCGAATATCAGACAGAACGTGCAAGTCTTTACCTAGCTCGCATGTATTTAAAAGAAGCTATGAGTTTGAAAAAAGATGAAGAGAACACAGCGACCCGAGATGAAGTGTATGCTTCCGACATGCTTAGACAGTACTTACTTAGATATGCAAAGTTTCTGGACTGGACCGAAGAGCCATTGGTTAAGGAAAAAATTCATCGATCGCTGAAAATGTTCAAAATTCGCCATGAACTATTAAAGGTGAAGTCATTAAGAAATTCCTACCATCTGGCTTTGTTGTATGTTAAATGTAAAATGTATGCTGAAGCAATTCGCTTTATCGATAGTGAGATTTTACTACCAAATCTAGACGGAAATAATTTGGTAGTTATACATGTCTATGTTTTGAAAGCCATTGCATTAGAAAGACAAAACATTGACCTACAAGTAAGTCCAATGAGCAAAGATTGCATGAAAAAGGCTTTAAGTTTAAGTTATAAAGAAGTTGACGTGAGCAAACTTGAAGATGACGATCTCTTAGTTTTGTTTCAAAAAATACCTGTCTATAAAGTTTCCAAAATTCAGACATTTCAGGGAACAACTGAAAGTGAAAGAATTAAAGACTTTTTGAGCCATTTTGAACCTTTTACCGAAGCAAACTCACCAATAAATTTTAACAAGGATTTTCAGGAGATATGTTGCATCAGATCAGCAATTTTCCTAATCAAACAAAAGAAATACACTGAAGCTATTGCTGAATGTGACAAAATACAAAATACAAAAGATCCTGTCAACGTTTTTAGCAAAATTCGGACTCTCATTCTAAAAGCTAAAGCCTTAGAGTCAAATAACCCTGAAAAAGAAATAAAAACTGAGAGTAGAGTTCTTATTCGAAGGGCTCTTAGCCTAGAAAAAAATGTTGGTGATTTGCAATGTATAAAAAATGAAAAAGAAATTCAGTCAGCTCTGAAGACGACTCCTCTGAAATATACATACTTTTTTATGAATATCAATTCAGCAAATACACGAAATTAGTAATTTGAGACGGGCATAATACCTGGCTTCATTATCAGTTAATGTTGACAGTAGTGTAGCAAGGTACTTGAGACCCGGGATAAGAAGTATGATTTGAGCGCTTCTCTCTTTCATCTCTTACATACATCATATTAATGTCAAAAACCAAATCGAGTATTTCTTTAAATTTCCATACAGTTAATTTTTACAAAGGCATGTTCTACCTTTACAGTTATTAGTACCATTGCACTCAATTCAGTTACGACTTCAAGTAATTAGTCTGTGATATAAATTGGATAAATTTGAACTCTTGCAGTGAATCATTTTCATTTTTTCACGGGATTCCATTTGCTCAATGAGCCCATTCATGCCATGATATCTGCGCCACTGACTTTGGATGTACCATAATATTTATGTGTTTACAATATCAACTGAAATTTCTTCTATAGCGATTATTTTTTTAACTATTAAATTGTGTTGTTTTTTTTTTTTTATTAATTCTTTTTTTTTTTTACACTGAAATTAATTTTTTAATGAAACTGGTCGTTTTAGTGTTATATATTGTAGACATCTATTCAAAATTATTTTAAATACATTTTTCGAAAGAAATCATACATGTATTTGAATTTCTGTACCAATTGTGTGAGTAAAATTTCTTACCTAAGATTATGTATTATAGTTAGTGTCACGTACACAGTATTTATATTTAGCTCGTCAAAGACCTCAGGAAATTCCTCAAGCGGAGATATGTTAATTATTGTAAATTGGGCTGCATTTATTGGTTGGCATTGCAATGAGCTGCGTTGGTGACGTGATTACGCTCTAGAGCCCGGGGAAGGTTCTAGATTACGCCAGTCTTGTATGGAACATGGAAGTGATAACATGTACTAAAGTTTTGTATTAGAACTCAATTATATTATTGTGTAAATCTATCATTCTATTCAAGTACATTTAACCATTGTAATTATTTGTGAATAGCTTTTTCAAGTTCTGAATTAAAGTAATTGTTTTAGACGAAGAGAAGTTTCTTCATTGAATATAGTAACATACTTAGATCGACTTAGCAATTGACAACTTCTAGATGATCAACTGGCAACATTCTGAATGATCGTATCATCAACTAGATCTAGCTACTTCTAAACGATCATCTTATTAAAAGACGATATGAAGATCCTCGGCAATCACGATCATTGATAGTGTGGTACAGATCAAGATAATCTTCAATGTGACATCTATCATAGCATCTTCATAGATCTTGACATCAGACATCCACTATTAATTGATGATTGTGACAGTTAGCTTGGCCATTTTATTATCCCTTGATGTCAAAATTATGTTTATATAATTCTTCAATATTATTTGTTAAAAATTCATTTCCATTATTTTGCGTATTTGTGTGTTTTATAAATTTTTTTAAATTTTTTTTTAATATAATTTGTTTGAATTTTTTAAAATTCTAAACTCTCAACGGAACAATAATTTTATTTATAAAGCGCTGTTAATAAACAAAATGTAGACTCAAGGCGCTGTAATAACAATTGAGAATTAATCTAAAAAAGTTTTAAACAAGTAGGTCTTAATGGTCAAGCCTGGATTTCTTCAATAAGGGCCTGACAAGTGCATGCTTAAATTACTGTGGTACAATGCCTGAAGTCAGTGAAGAGTTCACAATGTTAGTAATTGTAGGTACAAGGTCATCTAAACGTTCCAGGAGCAATGAAGTTGGAATGGGATCAAGGTCACATGACTTATTTGGCATCTTTAAAATAATACCCTTGACATAATCTTCAGATACAAGCTGAAACTCGCAAAAAGGAGAATTTTGAAAGATTGGAGAGTGGTCAAGCTGTGATGAGAGGGATGGCATGTCATTTCTGATCTGCTCAATCTTGCCAATGAAGAATCTATTGAAGGAATCGGGGAGTTCAAATACTGGAATAGATGACGGCAAACGTTCGTTATTAGCTCCCCCTAACATTTCAGCTGTGATCCTAAAGAGCTCCTTTGATGAATCAGAAGTTTCGATTTTTTTGTCGAATATGACTAGCTTTTGTGTCTCTTATCATACGGTTAACACTTAAAGTGCTGAGCTGTTTTACACTGCGTGCACATAAAATGGAATTACAATTCTGATGCTTAGAAGCTAAACTACCACACGCGTTTTAAGGGTTAACCTTGTTTTTTTCTAGGATGTATATTTGTCGATGTATTGTCAGACCTGTCTTTTGAAATGTACGTTCGGCATGTCAGCGAATAAGTTATATATATATATATATATATATATATATATAATTTCGAAAACGACTCTAACGATTGTCTATAAAATTTCAAGGTATATTTATATAAATGAAAAAAACATTCCCAACTCGTTGGCCACATCGCCAAAAACTCGAGGTTTCTTTAAAATAAAATTAATTTTGGCTTGGCATCTTGTTATGAATAAAAGAAAATCGAATGACGTCAAGGGAAAAAAAACTTTGACACCTCCTTTTCACTAGGCAAGAGAGGGAAGCAAATCTTGACACCGCTTACGTCACTAGGCTCACAGCAATACACTAAGACATTTCTTCGCAAACAAGAACAAGTTTTATCAATAGGCCTAATTAAACATTTTCGCACCATCTTATCGTAGGCTATATTAGCCTTTTTAACAATTTATAAATCACGCAAAACACAATATCCATAAACAGACATGGGCGAATTTTATTTCATACATAAATGTTTGTAGGAGACTACTAAGAGTGGTACTTCTCTAATAGAACAGAAATTCACACATTATACTTAAGAATAAAAAAAAGATAAAGGTATAGTAGATATAAAAGTATATGATAGTAGATTTAGGAAAAGAAATTGAAATATTTATTTTAGACAACGTTTAAATTTCAAACCGAAAGGACACATATCTATGAATTGCACTTTATTACTTAACTCCTTCTCTCCGCAATTATTTTTCCACGTTTCGAAGGAATTCTTCATTTTGCTCATGACTATTTCACTCCACTGTTATGGTTGGGCTTCAATAACTTTGTGGTTTGTTATCAGAAAATGTTGTATTTGATGGAGAATTAAAGGAAAATGCATGCTCTTTTTATATATTTCAAAGTCAAGTTTAAAAAATAAAACAATTTAATTTAATGAGGTCAAAATCAACGATGGCATCGTCGATTAGGAGATAAAGAGTTAATTTTTATAGTGCAACTTTCATGCTTTATAGCATGCTTAGTGTGTAATGACCTTATCTTCCATGTGTACTTTTGGAGGATAGGGAGTATCTGGGAGATGGTTGTGGTTGCGTGTTATACTTCACGCTGATAATCTGTCTAGCAGTGCGGGTATATCTCAAGAGGTAGAGATGAGCAGCCCCCACCTTTTGATTGTTTAGTCCATAACATTAAGTTCATAGATAGACAGCTGACAACATTAAGCCAGATGTCAACGTGGTCACATCTTATGAGGGAACTGAGTTTGTTTAGTTGGAGAAGAATTTTTATTAGGTGGCCATACCTCTATAAGGTTAATCTGGTATGAGTTTGTTTATTATGAGATAGGTTGTCAATCAAGGGTCTGGACCTCAAGCCACACCTTTTATACTATTGACCGGGTAATATGTTTGTTTACTTTGAGTTAAGTCTCAATTAGGGGCTGGACTACAAGCCAAAACTCTACACTGTTATCAAGATTGCTAACTTGGAGATAAATGTCAATTATGAGGTTGGACATAAAACACACACCTACAAGAGTGATTTTTTTCAACCCTAAAACCAAGAGAATATTAAAAATAATTATTATATTTAATAGCTTAGTAAGCTAGGAAGTAAATTTAATGTAGATACAAATAGAAAGGATCTGTGTATATTAGCATAGGTATCACTGACCAGAGGTATCTTTAAAGGGAGGGCTCAAGAGACTCAACATCCCCAAATTCGTATTTGTTTAGTCCATGACATTTAATGTATTGATAGATGTCAGGGTTGTGTTAAGGCCTTAGCTCGTTGGTCCGGGCCCCTGACATTCAACAGGCACCTTGGTGCTCACAATAAATAAGTAACTCTCTGTTAACAATGGCTGCCTGGTCGTGCGGTTTGCGCGCTGGACTGTCGTTCAGATTTATCGATGGTCCCGGGATCAAACCCTGCCCGCTCCCGTCCCCCGTCGTCCTGCGGGAGGTTTGGACTAGGAAGTAATTATCTTCAACTCTGAAGGAACATCCGAAACATGTAAAACATTTTACAAACATTTTTAACAATGTAATTGTTTAATGATGTAAATATAAGTTGTGATGACAAACTGATGGAGTAATGACATTGAATTTAAAAACATTCGAATATTGTGGTTATAGTAATCAAACAATAATTCCGCACCTTGCTATCACACAACGCCACACAATAGTACGTTCAACACTGGCGCCCTGCCGATAACAAACTCCAATGTAATCTTGATAATTCCATAGCTAACTCCCTGTAGAGACAAGAGTAAGGACAAACAAAAAGAAGGTCTAGTATACTAAGGCATCGAAACAACTGCGAAATGCAGTCATGCCTTAGATACTCACCCTAAACAGGGGAACACAGAAGAATCTCAACAAACGTTACACCAGCATAACAAAACCACTCCATAAGACTACAAGCAGCAAGGCAACAAAGAAAGTGCGTTCAACAATTGTGCACTTAATAAACATTGGTGCTAGAATGCCATAACCTACGCACCGACAATAGACAATGACCATTCTAAACACAGAATGGATTAACGCAAATTTTTAAGACCTATTGACACTGTCTAGAGGTCACTAGATGATGACACTAAGTTTGTTTACTTGGAGAGAAATGTCAATTAGGGCGCTGAACTACAGGACACACCCCTACAAGTATTTTGTTACACAAGCCAAAGGGTATAAACGTGGCTGGTAAGGGCCTTTAGTAAATTGGACAGCAATAATAATGACTGATAAAAGTCATCACTTATATGGCTTTACTTTAATGTCAAAACAATGGACAACTCTAAAGCAGTTTGCAATGCTTGTAAAATAGTACTGTCACGTGGTAATCCAGGCGAATCTTATTCTTGTGTTATGTGTGTCTTGATTGAATCACAATATTCTTAATAATAATAATTTAAGAGTGTCAAGTAACTCCTCGTTATTACTGGTATTACTTAAGATATATACTTAGCTACTATCTGTATTTGGCACAAGCCAGAAGCGGTTTGTGGCCTTTAAAACACGAGCCTAATGACAAGTTGATGGTGTCAAATACATGAACACAAACATCTACCCACTATACAACCTAGATTGTACTTAAGAGAGATTTACACTGTCACGTACACAGTATCTAAATTTAGCTCGTCAACGACCTCGGGAAATTCCTTCACGAGGACAGAATAAATATGATTGGCTTTGAGATATTAATTATTGTAAATTGGGCTGCATTTATTGGTTGGCATTGCAACGAGCTGCGTTAGACACGTGACAACGCTATACCCGAGGAAAGGGTCTAGATTTTTGGTCAGTCTTGTATGGAACATGGAAGTGAGAACTTGTACTAAAGTTTTGTATTAGAACACAATTATATTATTGTGTAGATCTATCATTCTATTCGAGTACATTTAACCATTGTAATTATTAGTGAATAGCTTTTTCAAGTTCTGAATTAAAGTAATTGTTTTAGACGAATAGAAGTTTCTTCATTGAATACAGTAACATACTTAGATCGACTTAGCGATTGGCAACTTCTAGATGATCAACTGGCAACATTCTGAATGATCGTATTATCAACTAGATCTAGCTACTTCTAAACGATCATCTTATTAAAAGACGATTTCAAGATCCTCGGCAATCACGATCATTGATAGTGTGATATAGATCAAGATAATCTTCAACGTGACATCTATCATAGCATCTTCATAGATCTTGACATCTGACATCCACAATTGATGATTGTGACATACACTATAAAACCAAGATTGCACTTTAATAAAGTTCTACGTCTAGTGTTTTAAATCTCATTCTGAAGTTCTGTGAAATGTGTGTTCTTGATAAATATACATATACACAAATACGACCAGGCCAGAAGTAGAACTGTAAATCGTGACAAGGGCTAAATCAATAAAGATCAATACAGTTCCAGCGTCGACATTCGGGCCTCCAGAATCAACCTAGACAACGAGCAGTTGAAGCAGACGACAGCACACTGCTCGCGTCTTTTGACGGCAATCATAAACCTAAATGGTCGTGTAATCTTTTTTTCAGCAAATGACTAACTATTCCCAGTTTAAATAGATTAGTCAAATTAACTTAGTCCAATTAAACAGTGTTATTTTTTACTTTGCGGGTGAATTATTACTACAATGATGCCCAACCTTATTCGACCTGCAGGCCATTTTAATGTCCGACACACTTGTCACGGGCCACATGACCGAAAAGATAAAAAAATAAATGAAATTGACTTGAAACTATAAGAAACCCGTAAATCTAGTACTTACATTAATTAAGGAGAAATTTGAATCACATTTTTACGCATACGAAAATAGCCTCATTTGTCGACTAAAAATGTGAGCATGATTATAGCTAGCTTTGCTACTGACTCAATTTCGTCTTCTGTTTTGTTATTATTCTCATAAATGCAACCAATCTCTAGGCGTAACTTAACAATTTTGTATCAAAAAAACAACGATGGACGATCTATATATATATATTCAAGAATGTCGCCATATTTGTATAATAATATACAAATATACACGGTTTTTTTTTATGTTAAAGAGCCACACTTTGTTTATAAAACAAACGTTAATTGCTTATTATCATATTCCACCAAAAAGTAAAGATCCTTTCTCACTTTTCCCGGTAGATTCTACATTCAGAGTATTATTTCATAAACGCACTAATGTTAAAGGTCATTGTACCGATATTTTATGGCTTCTTCTGTCTCGGAAGACACAATGGATGCGTCTAGATGAGCCACTGGCTATGGCTACGTCTTGAGAAGGGGCAAAATCTGGAGTGACTGATCAAGCCAATTCTGGAGCGGCAGAGTTTGCCACAGTTCGCGCCGTTGTTAAGCGCTTCCGCAGTGATGGAACTAAATCTTACAGTATTGAGATATATTGTTTTAAATGTAGAGTTCTTCACACTAGAAAAACTTGTTGTTTTAAGTGTTTGTTACGCTTCTCTTTTTTAAGCTTTTTTACCTAAACATTTTTTAGGAAATTTCTTTTTTTTTATGGGTTTTCCCGAAATTACTAAATTAGTTTATCAGAATCAATAGATTGTTTGGAATTAAAAGGTAATTTTTATTGTCTTTCTAACAACTAAGAATATTAACTGCTTTAAACTAATATTTTATATAAAAATGATAGTCTTAAGAAACACTTAGGTGATTTTTTTGTTAGATAATAGATATGGCGTAAGAAAAATGGATGGCTCCTCTACCACCGAAGCGAAAGCCAATTTAGCCTGCGATATTTGTGAAAGGGCGTGTCTCTCCGAAATAGGGTTCTACAGTCTATTTAAAAAGTGTTGCAAATGAACCATAGTCGTTCTACGACTTAAGGAGGTTACACTACCCTACAAAATAAAGGAACTTTCTAATCTATACTTAAAACGTCTAATGACTATTTTTTCTTTAAAAAGGCTTAGTGCTTTGCTGTTTATTATTTAACGATCATCTGATATATTTTTTATTAAATTTCTCATTATTTTCTATATGAATATTAAATGTTGTATGCATGTGTTGGGTTTATATGGATGGCTGCCTGGTCGTACGGAATGCGCGCTGGACTGTCGCTCGGTCGATGATCCTTAGTTTATACCAAGCCCGCTGCCACCCCAGTCGTCCTGCGGGAGGTTTGAACTGGGTAGCAAGTTATTTTCCTCTCTGAAGGAGAATCTGAAACATATAAAACATTTTACAAACAAACACTCATATATATATATATAAATAAGTAAAAAAATTAATTTAAAAAAGTAAAATGTAAATTTTAAAAAAAGTTTTAGAAAAAGCCTGTTGGCCTTCTTCAGTCCTACAGCGACGCGTAAGATGGAAGCCTGGGCAATGTTTACCGTCGGAACGATGTCGTCCCCACAGCAGTTCCCCCTTCTTCATGCATGAATCAATCAATTAGTTTGAATCAGTTATGTAGGCCTAAATAATTTGTAATTGATATAGAATAACAATAATAAATTTGAGTAAAAAAAAAAAAAGTTCCCCTTTCAGACCTTGTGGTCTATAGGGCAGATGATGTAAAGGTCATCTGTTTCTGTGGCCTAACAAGGGTGTCATGTGGCCAGCAAAATGACCAACCGCCTTTACTTTTCCCTAACAAATGTCAGGTACCCATTAGAGCTGGGTGGACACAGAGGCACCCGAAGATCCCCAGTCTTCACCAGGATTCGAACCCCGTTCCCCGGTTCGGAAGCCAAGCGCCTTACCGCTCAGCCACCGTGATTTGAAATATTTGTACCCATTGTTTTTTGTTTAGCACAATTTCTTGCTTTTAGCATGCACAAAGCGTTATGGTCCAATTAACTTGTGTGGACTAGTTGAGGGGGGAGAGGTAGGAGAGTTATCTAGGAGAAGTTTTCCGTGCTGGTTTTTCAAATTTCAGAGTTTTAACATAATTGATATAAGCTTTGTAAAAAGTAAAATACATGTATTAGACATTGCGATTTATGGGGAACGATGATATATAGGTCATGTTGTTTTTTTTTTGGCTAACGGTTAACAAGCAGGGGTGTCATGTGATCAGCACAGCGACCAACTGCCTTTTTTTTCCCCATTTGAGTCGGGTAGACTCAAAGCGTCCTTATAACTTTGAAATTTAGATTAAGAACTATGAACGAGTGATCTAGTGTAAAGGCCAGTTTCTCTGTACGCGTAGATTTGAATCCTACCAGTTCCTTAAAGTTTTCGCACATATATACAGACTGGACAGGAAGACAGACAGAAGGAGTTCAACAAAAGTTTTAAAAAAATTGTATTTTGTTTACAATCAATTGTCCGTTCAAACTGAAATCTAAACGTCATGTTATTAAAATGTTGGAAACTTGTGTAGTTACTAGCATGAACTATTTATAAATAAATTAAAAATAGCTAAAGAAACATATTTTGTCAATGGCAATAGCAGTTGGTAAATATTAAAATACATATCGTTTCTTACCCCAGATATAACAGAAGTAATACCCGACACAGGATGAAGTGTAGTACTATTATATTGGTTGGTAAAACTGGCAACGGCAAAAGTTCAACAGGAAATACTATTCTGGGTAGAAACGTTTTCAACAGCATGGCCAGCACGTCAGCCGTCACCAAGGAGATACAACTCAACTATTCTGAATACTTAGAAACTGTCCTTAAAGTTGTTGACACGCCTGGGATACAAGATTCAGATTCTATTCAGTCTTTCATTGGAACTATCAAACGAGCGAAAAGTCTTTGTCCTGAAGGCTTAAATGCAATAGTTTTTGTTATGAAATTCAACGGACATGTTACAAAGGTAGATCTAGACGCCGTAGATGTTTTGAAATCAATTTTTGGAGAAGAATTTATCAAAAAGCATTGCATTTTACTGACGACACATAAAGATAATTTTGATCTTGAAGAAATCGAAAACTTTAAAGATTGGTGTGCCCTTCAGGAAAACAAGTATTTAAAAGTTCTATTGGAATGCTGTGAGGAAAGGATTTTATTATTTGATAACAAAACTAAAGACAAAAAGAAAATTAATAATCAATTAAATTCTCTAATAGATTTAGTGAGTACCATGACAGGAGAGCACTCTTCAGAGTCAAAAATTCATTTAGACAGAAGCCAAAGCAAGAAAAATAGAAAAAATACATCATCGAAAGATTCTTTCTTGAAAGAGGAAACATTAAGGGAATCCAGTCTGCTTGTTCAGCAGCTTGGGCAGATTTCACTGAGTGACCCCAAAGGTCAGGAGAAGCGACTGAAAATGTTGAAGAAAAGGTCAGACTCACTGTTGAAACGTGTTCGAGATGAAGACAATAGTTCTGGAATATTTAGAGAGTACATCGGACATGCTTTCAACATTCGAAACAGCGTTGAAGATCAACTCCTGAGCACGCTGGACGCAGTGGAGATATGTAAAGAAAGTAAAGCAATGAAGAGCTCAGAGGAAAAAAATGGAATTGTGGATAAGGCATCAGACGACATCCCTAGATCAGTACGTTTGATGGAGCTCAGGCTGAAGGAAGATGCCTCAAGGGTAGAAGTTGAAAGCATAAACGTCCTTCACCGCTGGGTGACTGACATCCTACACAGCGCCACGGCCAATACTTCTTAATTTGTATCTTTAAATACCAGCATGTAAACAACTTATTTCTGATTGGTAACGACAATATTTATGTATTATCACATTAAAAAGAAGTCTTGTATTAGTTTATTGGCATGGAACTCTGCACAATTAGATAATGAACGTGGTTATTAATAGCCCCATTTCGACGTGATTTCAGTAGAAGACTTCCTTTGAACTAATTCCATAATTACAACCATAGCTCTCTTATCCATGAACTGACTGAAGGATTTTATTGTCAGCCAGGGCTTGAAAACAGTTACTCCATACCTCTCCCCTTCCATTTCACGTATTACTTGTGCCCATGTTTGCGTGTGTCTGTTATTATTTAAATATATAATCAGCTAATCAAAATTGATATTATCAAATAATATTACTCTTTATATTTAAAGGATTACAAGTAATAAAAAGTATATTTTTTTTAAAGTGCTGATTTTGTTTTGTATTATATTTAATTTCAAGTGGCCATCCTTTTTTTTTTTTAGTTTGGTTTCGTTTTTATCAAGGAAATTAGGTTGGACTTCATGAGTCAGTTCACATAGAGCGCATTTGTAAACAAAATAATAGTGTTATGAATCTCACTATCCAGGCACTCTGCAAACTGCACCATACACCACCAACTTAAAGAACTTGACAACTCAGGGCTCCAAAGTAACGTAACACTTTAATAGTTGAATAAAGAACAGCCATTACTGTACAAGTATCTCTCCGATAACACCGTACCGCCGTATCAACTCTTGCACTGGCCTCTCCGTCTCGTTCCGGGCTTGCACTGGGTTCAACAGTTCAGGACTGACTTCACACACTAGGCTCGTTGTGTCGGACTCGATCGCAGACCAAGATCAAGACGCCGTTCGTCTCAACTGTACTTGATAGTACTCCGCACTGAACCGTCGTAATGCTCCGTACAGAACCACACCGCTGAACTGTGCTGTAGTCGACCTTGTTCTGAACTCTTGTTGTGGACCTCCTTTCTGAACCTTGCTGTATTGAGCTCCTTTTCTCGACCGACCTGACTGCGACACCTCCGCTCTTATATAGGGTCCCTACTGGCCTTCTCGAACCGGACAGAACGCCGCTCGACGTTTCTAGGTGGTCAGATGACTACAACTCTCGTGACGCTCCTGAGCTCTGTTCACGACGTCGATCCTTCCCGAACCACCATGTTGACACCCGTCTCGGCCGACCGACGTAACTCGTCACGGTTGACCGCTCGTCTAGCGCTGGCCTGGAGCGATTTGCGTCGGCTGACTACACTCACACCACTACCCCTCTCTGTGCCACCACCAGGTTTATAACAATAGCAATATTGCTTTGGGTTTGTTTTTTTTTTAGAAAAGGAGATAATCCATAATATTTTTTTCTGTTACGAATCGGTAGTTATGTATCGGTTGACTCCCCATTTCATCAAACCGAAAATTTTGTTTTTTTTTCAATTGGAAGTACAGCAAACTATGTGTCTAGTTTAAAATAGAATGTGGTCCACTAAAAATGGAAAGTAGCGTTCATGTTAGTGAGGTCTTACCAGATTCGCTTCACTGTGGAGATCGATATCTTTAATCAATATCTGTGAAGGAACCTAGAGTAGTCTCCAATTTTTACAAAGCTTATAGCAGCTCACTCTGTCTGTCTTTCTGTCAGTCTGTCTTTCTGGCCAAAACTTTGTACACGTTATTTCTCCGACACACAAAGTCGGATCAAGCTGAAATTTTGCACAATCATTTCCATAATCTGACTACACAAGAATCAGCTAGTTAACTATTGGTTATAAATTTTTTTTTTTGGTATCTTAAACAAGGGAAAGAAATAGCACTTGACTGAAATGGTGGTATAAGCTAAATAATTAACTATTTGCTAGGTAGTCGTTTCAGGATTAGTGAAGACTGAATGAAATAGAAACAAAAGATAACTATACAATCTTCCATGTTTATAGACTCCTCGCTAGCAAAGTGTTAACTGTGTTGGCTTGAGAAGCCTGAGAAGGCTTTAACCCACAAATTCGAATTCAGATCGTTTCATTTTTTAAAATACATTAAAAAAGCGACCACCCAGATACCCCTTCCCTAATGGTCCAGTTAAGTGATAGGATCATAGCGTATTGAGAACGCTAAAAGCATGAAATTAAGAAAAAATAAAAAAATAAAAATTCCTAATCGCACGAATTTGTTATTGTTAGTCTGGATCTATTACAAATTGTATTACATGACTGCTCCAAACTAACTGATACACTTAATATAAACTTTATTTTATTTATTTATTTTTTTTTTTGCTTGTTATATCATTTTGTAACCTACTAAATAGAACTCGATTAAGGTCCACTGTCTGCCGTTTGTCAGATATCCTTAGTCCACCATTCACAAGGACAGGTACAATGTTGTATTTTAAAAGTGTCAGCGTAGCTCACGCTAGAGGCACGACAAATTATGGGGTCATTACTCCTACTTACACATAAATGTCACTGATGTGTGTATATGTGTAAAATCTATTTTATTCGGAATACATGTGCGAATGACCAGAAGTGTGTAAGTGTATAGGAAGACAGAATTCAGTGTGTCATATACCCTATCAAGAATAATAAAGCTCTGTGTTTGTCTTGACTGAGTCATTAAGTGCTTTGTAATTTCAGCTGAACCCAGGGACACCTAGACTTAGCGAGAAACGTGCCTGGGTTGCCTGAGCCAGCCAGGAAAACCAGTGACTTGGCAGAATTTAAGTCATTGGTTAACATGCATGATTAGATGCATGACGCGTAGGACGTAATCATCTTCTTTTTTGATGTAACGTCTGTATACAAGATATAAAGTAGAGTAATTTCTATAGAGCTGGAAAAAATAGCAGTAAAATATATTTAGAGGCTCATTCTTCTAGTTATATAAGCTCTTTACAGGACTGGGTAGAAGAAAAAGAGGACGAGATCTCGTGATAAATGAGCTAAATGAACGAGAGAGAGAGAGAGAGAAGCAAGAGCTACAGAGAAAAAGGTAGAAATACACAAAATTGAGGGTAAGAGAGTTGGTGTTCAGAAAGTCCAAGGAAGAAATAGAAGAACACATAAAACCTTTATGGGAGCCAAAAGATCCCACCGCTTAATCAGAATGTCGATCAAATGGATGCATATTTTGCTAGATTTGAAGTGCATGCTCAGGCTACATCAGTACCCAACTGTCTGTCGTGGGGGAACTCATCTATACACGATGTTACAGGCAAAGGCACTGCAAGCTTGTGTCAATTTTTCCCAACAAAAAGAGCTAGAACATTATGACAAGGTGAAAGAAGTATTGATGAAAAGATTTCCTTATGTTTTTTCTTAACTTTTAAGTACATCCCATTCGCAACCAAATTTTGTGTTTCTTATTTTGGTATTCGACTACATTTCTAGCTCTAAAACGTACAAGGACCTAGAGTTTATAGTCACAGAAATTTCCATGAAAATCTTATTTTCATGTGTTCTTGGATCATGCTTGGCAACCTTGTGGGTAGAGCATTATGTGAGTGTTAGAACTAATGATCAAATACTGGTTCCTGCAGAAATGGACCATAGATCAAGGAAAGTTAGATACTGATTATTTTACAGGAAAGTTAATCGGGAAAATCCAAACCAACGAATTTAAGTTAGTGGCAATTACAAAGGAAATGTTTTTGTTGTGGGCCAACACATTTGTTTAATATTTCGTGCAAAAAGTTAAATTTAATATATTAAAAGCCAGATAGATGTTTGCTTTCTTTTAAGGTAAGAAAAAATCTTAGCAAAGCTGTTTTAAGTTTTAAATCAAGGTAGGTAAGTACCAAATGGTTACTATACAATAATATGTACACAGGTTATATAGAAACACTAAACAATCTCTAATTACTTGCAAGCCGCTATGCGATAGAGCAACTATTGGGCTTGTGCTGTCTGACTGTCTCGTTCGGGTATCGAAAAGAAAAGCGGGTGTGTTGAGTTTAGGATCTCGTCTATTTCACAATGGCGCTTAAGATAGCTGGGGTAGTTATATTTTTACAGTGTCCATTTAAATAAAGAAATAATAAATTATGCTCAGTATAGCCAGTTTTTTTTTTTATATTAAAAAATCAACGAGCTATTGAGACAAAGATATAGTGTAACAATACTACAAAGTGTGCTAGTTTGCCCGCAAGCACGTCCGGGTCCCGGCATTTCACTTCCATTTTGTTTGTATTTTCTTCTGTTAAAAAAAAACTTTCTTTTTTACTTTTACTTTTACTTTTACTTTTACTTTTGATGTGTTACTTTAGTTTAATGAAAATAAAACGCTTAGGATAAACGAGGGTGTCATGTGGCCAGCACAACGACCAACCGCCTTTACTTTTCCCGAACTAATATCAGATACCCAGTAAATCTGGGTGGACTCAGAGGCCCCCCAAGTATCCCGATAGTTAAAATTCCAGTCCTTGTCAGGATTCGAGCCCGGGACCCCAACCTCGGAAGCCTCGTGTGTCTTGGGTTACTTGGGAGAAGTGTGCCCTGCTCTTGAGATCTTTGGGCTAAGCATGTCTTAATCATTATTGTTTGTTTTTTATATATTGTGATTAATTAGTAGATATAGCCTCATATAATATGACTCTATAAAAAGGGTCCTCGGTTAGAGAACCACTGGTCTGTCACACACAAAAAACTTACCTACTTCTGATTGTAATTAATTAAGTGAGGTTCAAATAATAAAACGACCTTCACCCTAATGTTTATTTCTCTTTATATTTACAGTTATACCATAGACAACTCTAATGGGGTCTAAGACAAGCGATGTTGATCTTTTGCTGATTGGGAAAACTGGAAATGGAAAGAGCGCTACCGGAAATGCCATACTCAAAAGAAAAGTGTTCAGAAGCAACGCTAACGTCACGTCCGTAACGAAACAAATTAAAACCAGCTACTCTCTTTACAAGGGCCGCAATTTGAAAGTGGTCGACGGACCCGGGGCGTTGGACACTGATATGCCAGAGCAGGAATCCCTGGAGAAGTTAATAGATTCTATAAAGGTGGCGATAGCCTCTAACCCTCAAGGGTATCATGCTTTTTTACTGGTCGTTCGCTTTGGTAATCGTTTTACCACTGAAGAGCAGCGTACCGTCGAGGTTCTCAAACACATCTTCGGAGATTATTTCGTAAACAAGTTTTGCATTCTGGTTGTAACCCATGGAGATAACCTTTGCAATGAAGAAGTTGGAAGTTTCGAGGATTGGTGCTCCCAACAAGAAGGAGCCTTCAAGAGTTTGGTCCAAGAATGCCGTAACAGAGTTGTTCTCTTTGACAACAGAACAAAAGACCAAGCAAAAATGGACGCACAGATTGACCGCCTACTGACATTAGTTGACACCGTCAGTCCGCTAGGGCTTCGCTACACTGATGATAACTTCCGGCACGCACAGAGAGAAAGGGACAGAATCGTTGTGGAGGCGAAACTTCCAATTGTTCGCGAAGAAACCTTGCGAGAGTCCAGCCTTATCCTCCAGGAGATGAGAAACATACAACCAGACCAAGAAAACCAGCTCAAGAGTCTGAATGCATTTAAAGTTCGGGCAGAAAACCTCGAGAGAAGTGTACGCGACCAAGACAAGGGCACCGGAGCTTTGGCTCTGATCATTGCAAACGCTGTGGACATTAGAAAGGCTGTTGAGGGTCAGATAGAGAGAGCAAAGTCTGCTATTGTCCTGAAAGAAGAGCAAGAAAAAATCAAAGTGGAGTGGGACAGACGCAGAGAAGAACGAGAGAGGCAGTATCGAGCAGACGAGGAAGAAGTGAGAAAGCAAACAGAAGGAAGAATTGCAGAACTTGAAAGAGAGAAATCGGAAAATGAGGCAAATCTGGCAAGAATGAGGAGAGAAGCTGAACAGAAACTCGACAATCTTGAAGAGAAAAATATGGAAGTGACAAACAGTTCTATTTGGCCTACAGTATTTCAAGTTGGGGGATTTATATTAGGCAATATCGTTTGGCCTTTATTAAAAAAAGCTATATTCAAGATTTAAACAGTATATAATGTAAAACAGATTATAACAATTAAGAATGTTTGTAAAATAACCATTTTGACCTCAACATTTTGTCGGAAAGAAACAAGGTCAACTTTTTAATATCATAATTGTTATTTTTCCAAATATCAATCAGAATTGAAGACATTGGTTAACATGCATGTCTAGATGCATGACTAGATGCATGACGCATAGGACGTTATCATCTTCCTTTTTTTTTTTTTGAAGTAACGTTTGTATTTTATAAGATAGGAAGAAGATATAGTGGAGTGGACACCAGATGTGAAGAGGCTTCAGACACTACCAGTGACATATCTTTATGGAGACAGCTTGCGGTCCAATGCGCCTACGCGACGATTTAAGTCAGACCTGTGTGATAAAGAAGAATAGTTCTGACTTTTTCTATACATTTTACTTTAGAAACATTTTCTGTGTTTTTACTTCTTCGTTTATTTGTTGCTGTTTGTTTTCAAAGTACAAACATGTCTCAGGGTAGGAGGAATGTCTTCAATATTTCATGTCCTTGTACTCCTGCCGCTGAAGAAAGGTAGCAAGATATTTCAGCAGATTCAAATGTGGTACAGGATGTGAACATATTCATAGGTCTAACAGATGGATTTATAATGTACACAAATGAAAAAAAAAAAAAGCCTGAATGATAGCAAATAGAGATGTAATTTTTTATAGCATTTATATAGTGCAATTTTCATGCTTACATATGTTCACCTGTGGTCCAATCTTTTTGTTGACCAGTGGTAGAAGGGGTGATACCTTGAAGGAGGTTTCCTGGCCGCCTTTAGGCGCTAAGCAAACACAACACTTCTTGAGTAGGGATTTGAACTAGAGCCCCTTGATAGGTATCCAAGTGATTTTAGCTTCTAGGCCACACATACTACCGACTTTAAAATGTATATCTCATTCTCTAATAGTTAAGGCATTAGAGCGCTTGTTATTGTTATATTCTTACAATTGACTGTTTCTAAAAGAACCACATCCACAGATCCTTTTATGTGGATAATGTAGAGCAAACATCTGATATGTCTTTTATATACCACATTTTTATGGTATATATATATGGTAATATTTAAAAAATTATTTTTGTCTCTAGACATATCAAAACTGGTTTCTTTAAACGTTTGTACTATGCAGTATTAATCAATTTTGTTATTTACATCTTTCTGTTACCATATTGTTTGAATGGAATGGACCATCAAATGAAATTCAATTAGCTACAGGGCATTTGTAAACGATCAGTTTTAGCTGAGAAGTTGGTATCTTGATCACGAGTTTGTGTAACAGTTTATTTTGTAAGATTTTTGAATCCACGAATTGTATCCCTTGGTGAACGTATGTTTTGATGGAACCCCACGACATTAAAGGGAATGAATACATGGAACTTATGGTCGGCATTTTTGTTTTTGGTGAGGCTAATTTTAAGAAGTCATATCAATTGTAAATCAATCACTAAGTATTAGCATTTATTCCACATACAGTTAATGAATACTAAAGATGATACGATAAATGAATAGTACATTTCTTCTCAGCCTTCTCTTCATTACGTATATATAAAGAGGTGTATCTTTGACGTGGTACAAAGGAAAGATGAAAATAAAGATACTAGACTATATTAACATTTTGTGTTTCTTTGAATGTACTATTTTGTTTTTTAAGAAAGTCGAGAGAAGTAGACTAGTTCCTTAACAAACCAAGATCTGGCATAAAAGGCGCCTTAATGCGCAAATTTATGAAACTATAGGTCAAGACATGGCTTAAAAAGTGCAGATACGCCACTGTCAAATTTGTGGTTTAGGGTTCCAGTGTTGTGTAAGTCGAAATGGCTCACTGTCTCCAAGGCACCTGACAGTTTATTTAAATTAACAGCCACTCAAACTTTCTATAATTGAGCAATGATATAATATATGTACCTATTATTAAATACTATTATTTCTTTGATGAATGAAAAAAAAGTAAAATTCCTCTTTCAGACCTTGCGCTCTATGGAGTAGAGTAATGCCCAAAATATGGCCAGCGGACCAGATCCGGCCCACAACGTGATTTCATCTGGGCCGCCGAAATGTCGGGACAAAGAGTAGAAAATCCCCCCCCCCCTCCTTTTTGCCAAAATAAACAAGGTTGACAAATGTATGTTTACCAATCTCACTTTTTCTCCGATGAATCGGTACCATGACCTTAAACATTTTTGCGTTTATTGAATGGAGAAGTGAACAAATAGATATACTTCTTTGTGGAACACCCTTATGAGCCAACATGTTTGATCAACCAAAAACAGCAACGTACAAACAGTAATGTAAAATAAATATGACGTCATTTTTGCTTTCAGCCGTAAATGTTAAACTACGCCTAAATATTGGAGGATCGATGGGAATATTTACCATAAAAAGAAACAAGAAAATGAGTTGGTGGTATAGCTAGCTACAATGTGTGTGTTTTTGTTTTTTTTAAAGTATATAAGTCATATTCTGGCGCGTAAAAAAAAAAAGATAAACGTGAAATATATCACTAAGTAATGTAAGTACTAGATCCAAGGGCTTCTAATCAAATAGTTTAAGGTAGATTTCATTTAGTTTCTGTACCTTTTCGTTCATGTGGCCCGCGACACGAGGGTCGGCAATTAAAATGGTCCGCAGGTCGAATTAGGTCGAAAAAGTTCCGACGTGCCACACATTATTAAATTATAATGGCCTAAAAAAACAGCAGGTCTGCTACAAAATTATGAAACTATAATGACAAATATATGGCCCAAAAAGTGCCGATGTGCCACAAAAAAAAAAAGAATATTTAATGGCTAAGACATCAAAGTGCTGATTTAATACAAACTGTCAACTCAAAAGATCACGGAAATACCTAGGCCTAGGTTGTACAATAACTACATTTAGAAACATTTGTGAGAAATCCACATTCATAACTGACTTGGAGTTGGACATTTTTTTTCTTTGAAAATTGTAACGACCTCGACCTATGAAACAATATCACAAGACACACACACACACACACATTACATGACACATAGCCAGTGAATCTTTCGCTTTCTCTGTACATCTGTAAATAAAAAAAGGTGATAAAAAAAAAAAAGGTGTTCTTGAAACAAAACAACAAATCTATAACTCGATAAATCTAATCATTAAGTTTAAGGATCAATAGAGCTAGCTGTATCTTCGCAAATGGAACATCTGTGTGAAATCTGATAATATATCTATATCTCTTCATTACTTAATATAACACCTAAATAAATACATATATTTAAAAAGATCATCATAGGTTAACAAAAACTAAGCGTTATCATTTTTTTTTATAAATAGTGTTTTTTTCCTAGTCACATGATTGTCATGTTAGACATACAGCACACTACTGTATAACTGACTACCGGGACAAAAATGTTATTGAAATAAGTTATCGGGTTTTCCCGAGGAAATGGTTCAATTCTTGGAAAACCCGAACGGTGCTCATTTCCTAGATAATTTATTTCTTTAAAAAATGATTATGGTAAACACTCTTTTTTTGTAGAACTAAAGTTTGCTGCTTCATTGAGTGAGTTAAACCTTGTGAGTATATCTGATCTTAGCTACTATTTCTCTATTACACTCCTAAGTGAACACATTTTTTGGTGATAATGTACAGCTTTACTGTCATCACTTTACTTAGATCTAGTTCTGTCTATTTCTAACCACTAGACCTAGCTCAGCGGTGGGCAAACATAATTAAAAGCGGGCTAAATATTGAAAAAATAAACATTTTAACAAGCTACGATGATTCTGTTATGAATTAACTGAATTTATAAACGTGTAAGTTATAATACCAAAATAACGTCAAAATTAAATCTATGTGAATGTATGGAGTTGTGGACCTTTTTTTGTTCGTCAAAATTCCTTTCCAATCGGGCGTAGTTATTCTTTGAACTAAGGTGAGCATTTGAAATGTGTATTATTATCTGCTCACAAATAGGTATTCAACTATAAATATTAAAACGTAGTATAATTTACCTTAACGTGAAATATTAATTTTGGAAAACTGAATACCAACAATTCCCTGTAGAACTCTTATTAGGTAACATTTAGAAATAATTGTTTTAGATGATTATTACATTTTTAATTTAAGATGTAAGTAAATATATCACTATTTAACACTCCACATTGAAAAGCTTACTGAACTAATGACGTAAGTATGATAGGAGGAAGGGTTGCAGATTTGAAAATCTCCCGGGCCCCCACTTAAGGGGCGCGCCCCAAAGGATTTTTCGAATTTTTTTTTACATTAAATATTTGCCATTATCCCATGTCGTGATGTCGATTGTCAAAATGCAGGTATCCCTAAATAGGTCAAGCCCCGCGGGCCACCAAATCCATAGCTACGCCATTGTACTAAACATATCTAAATCTTCATCGATAGCATCTAAAAATCGTTATAAAAACTCGCAAAGTATTGCCACAAGTTATTGCCTTAATTTATAAACATGTCTTCGTTCACATGTTCGGTAGAGTTAATAGTACTAAATACGACAAATCACTTTGGTTTCTTATAGTTATAATGTTTTTTGTTTGGTGTAATGCACAAATTGTAAGACATATTTCCATACGGACAATAAAGATTATAATTATCGATATTGAAATATAAATAATATAATAAATATAATTCTAAATCTTAGCTTGATTTTTAAAGCCGTCATTCTTTGATCAGTAGGCCTAATCCTACAGATTGAGAATACTCGTAGGATATCTTATATATTACAGACGTTACTTCAAAAAAATAAAAAGATATACGTCCTACGCATTTCATGTGTCAATCAAGTCATGCATGTTAATCAAAGACTTAAACGCTGCTAAGTCGTTGCTTTTTTATATATTTTCATATTTATGTGTTTTGCCTTTTAGTTAAAATATTAATTTAATATTTCTACAGAAATAATCAACTCTACTTAACCAAGATATAATGTCTCAAATAGCTTTGTTAACAATAGGATATCCCGGAAATGGGAAAAGTGCAACAGCAAACACGATTCTGGGATATGATGCATTTTCTAAAAACAACAGCACTGCCAAGATAGTGACAGAACCCTGTGTACATACTTCTACCGATAAGACTATTACGGTTGTGGACGGTCTTTGTTTGATGGGTCTGGATGAAGACACACTGTTTGATGCTCAGACCGCGGTCCAGATGTGTGGTGGTCCTGGTCTGAGTTCTGTCCTCGTTGTCCTGAGGTTTGGAGAGAAATTCAGTGAGGAAGAAGCTAAACTTGTTGAAGTGGCTAGAAATGTGTTCGGACCCAACATTTTGAGAGACTTTGGAGTGTGTCTTGTTACCCATGGTGACGATTTTAAGTACGCTGTAGAAGAAGGCGAAGAGGACAGCAAGACATTGGATGTTTGGTATCAGAAACAAAAAGGCAAACTCCGCGCCTTGTTCAGTGAATGCGGCAATAGATGTGTCATGTTCGACAACAGAACGAAAGACCCCAAAGAAAAAGGAAGACTTCTCAACATTGTAAGAAATTTATCTAAAAACGGATCAAAAAGATACACTACTGAGGATTTTCGTAAACTTCATAGACGGACTTTTCCTATGAGCCACAACAAACAATTGCAAATGACATTCAGACGTAGACTTGTGGAAATTAGGGAAATAATTAAAAGCAATCCATGTGAGCAAATCTTGGAGCAGATATTAAGAAATTTGGGTGACATTTCAGAGGAAGCAAAACAGATCTTTAACAGTGAACAATACATTCAAAATGTAATTAGTGAAGTTCAAGTGCTGACAAGAAGCATCAAACCTTTACTTCGAAGAAAACGAGATTCCGATAGACAATTTGTTTCAGCTGAAACTCAAGAGAAACATGACGCTCGACAAAAGCCTCAGTCAACTGCAAGTGATGATTCCATGGCGCAAAAAGATAAGGTATGATAATCTAATCAGTAATTCAAGGCTTATCTTACTAAAAGTAAAAGGAACAGTGAAAAAGCTGTTAACGTTTTAGATGCAATTAGATAATATGCGTTTTAAAAACATGTTTCGAAAAGAAATATATTATTTTGCTTCTAGATTGATCTATTTCTTTGCATTTGTATTTTATGCAGTTACCAAAGAAAGTTTTTTTAACTTTGAGCACCATTAAATTTTAATTTAATAGGATATTTACCCTAACAAACTAAAAAAATAACAAGATCAGTAGTTTACTTATAAATCTATAACTATTTTTTTTTACAATATAGCTATCCAATGACATCAACATTCTGGTGCTCGGCAGATCTGGAAACGGTAAAAGTTCAACTGGAAACACAATATTAGGAAGCCCTGAGTTTAGAGTTAATGCAGGAACTACAGCATCTAATTCCAGCATTGAGAGTAAAAGGAATACATGGGGTTATCTTAGCATACGAGTTGTAGACGGTCCGTCTCTGGAAGATGCAGTTCTAGAGGCCAGCACAAATTTGGATAAGATGTTCAGCTCTATCAAAGAAGCACTGCAGATGTGTAATTACAGCTTTAACGGTTTGGTGGTAGTGCTGAAGTTTGGACAAAGGTTCACAAAGCAAGAGAAAGACGCCATTGTGATGATCAAGTCCATACTGGGTAAAGATGTTCTCAGAAAATACGGCGTTTGCGTTATGACTTATGGAGATAACTTTGACAACGAGATGGAGGAAAGCGATGGCTTAGAATTCATTGATTGGTGCAAACAGCAGACAGGAGAAATCGCTGACTTATTCCAAGAATGTTCTTACAGGTGTGTCCTCTTTGACAACAAAACAAAAGATGAAGAGAAACAATCTGATCAGAGGCAAACTCTTTTTCGTTTTATCAATAGCAACTTAAAATATTCTGAAGCAGAATTTTTGGAGGCTGAAAAAGATTTTCAAGATCTTAGTCTCCAGTGTGCAATGCCGCTACTTGAGCAAGCAACGACAACCAACCTAGCTAGAGTTCGTGATAAACTGCAAGAAATTGAGTTAGAGTTTCCAAGGAATGATGAAAAGTATAAGAAAGAATTAGAACGGATGAAAGAAGCTTTGCAGCAATACAGAATGAACTTAGAATCTTTGGGACAAAACTCTTCAATCGATTATTTAAAACAACTTGTCACCGCTGTTGAGCTACAGATCAATTCCAAGTTGAAACTTTGCCAGCAGACAGAAGAGCTCAAGCGACTTGATTCTGAGACTCATCGACTACGTCATAATGTTGCATTTACTAATGTTCCATTAGGTGACAGTCAAGCTAAAGGGCCAGCAATATCGCTTTATCCAGGCAACCTTCTGCCAAGCAGCACTCAGCAAGAGGAGACACTGCGTTATATTGAAAATCTTCGAGAATTTCAGCATTACGCGTTCGAACGTTGGAAATCAGCTAACACTGGCCAACCAAGGTGTAGAACTGTGCAGAAGCAAGAGCTGGTGGACGACATTGAAGCACGCCTCAGAGAGGCTGCAAGTCGAGGAGAAAGAAATGAAACTTTGGATGCGCTTTTGGCTCACTTAACTGAAATGAAGGACAGGCTTTCTTTTGAGATTCGCTCTGACAAGGATGTGGCCCCTGGACCAAGGTCTTATCAGCATCCTTTGGAAACTGTTAGTGTAGAGAATGAATTCGAGCTGCTTGAATATCCACATGAACACACTCCTGTGGTATGTGCCAGTTATACTTACCCTGCTAATAGTTATCCCGTGTCTTATCCGTCAGAGAGAGGTTATTACGGACAAAAGAAAAGTTCCTGCATTAGTGCACAAAATATTTCAGAGACGATGAAGAAACTACCAAAAACAGTTACAAATAAATGGAAGACAATGAAGAACTACTTTAAACGCTTGTATAAAACTTTTGACCAATTCGTCTAGTAAAACAAAGAGAGTTATGGGACTAAGACATTTTGAAACTTTTGTTTTTTCGTTTTCATTATTGTTCCTATTATTTCGATAACGAGTATTTCGGAAACGGCTTTAACGATTTTCCAAGAAATTTACAGTTGGATTACATCTTTGGAAAAAAAATAAACTTCTTGATTGGCCACACAGTGAAAACCGTGGTTTAACCGTAATAGTTTTTAAAATATAATTATCTAAAAATTAAAGGGTCTACGTCTTTTTTATATTTTTAAACATGATTTCAGCGGAAACTGCCAGATTCGACTCAAATGTTTTCAAATGAATTCATGAAAGAGTTGGATAAATAGCGGAGTTTTTATGTAGAATTGATGAGCCTGATTGTTGATGAGGAGCCTGATTGTTGATGAGGAACCTGGTTGTGAAGAACTCATTGGAAAGACTCCTAAAGAAACGGAAATTTAAAACTATTATCAGATCAATGAAGAAGGGGAGTAATTCATACACACACGCACAAAACTTTTATATGTTTAACTTTTTTTTTTTTTTAAAGAATAAGATTAATTAACACTTTCTTAATGGATAATTAACTGCATTTATTATTTTTTCCTTTTGTGTCTATTTTTTCACATTAAACTATAATTCTTGAAATTTACATTTTAGCTTTTTGTTTTTGTTTTTAAATATGATAAGCGTTTTTAAAAACGGAATGTAGTAATTTAGTCTTTACGATGCTTGAAAATATCCTCCGGACTTCAAAATAAAAAGAATAATTTTTCGTTTTCTGAGAAATATCATTAGCTATGCCTCGATTACATAGAAATAATAATAAAGATTGTGATCGAGTCCGAAGATTAATTAGTACAGTATTATTCTTATACTATAAAGTAGAACGAAAGTCGTATGTATGTATGTTAGGAATAGAAACAAAAACCGCTTGACCAATCTTGATAAAACATGGCAGAAATGTTTCTTGGGTACTAACTTAGACCGTAGTGTATGTATTGTAGCCCTAAAACAAACTTAAGACCCTCAAACAAAAAACTCTATTACAGCTATAGTATTTTATGGATCTGGGCCATGTTTACAATGTTGACATGAGAAAAGATCGAAAGGATTTAGATCTAGATCTAATTTTAAGAACTAAACTTTGCACTTTGCGCATGTGTTTTGTAATACAATCTTAAAGTGCTCTATACTTTTTTTCTATTTTTTAAAATTATTTATACTATAATTATTCTGTACTCAAAATTAAAATAAAACTGGTATTGGAAATATAGGCACCGGATATTTAGGCACCAGATATTTAGGCACCCGGATAATTAGGCACCAAGAAATTTAGGCACCGGATAATTAGGCACTTTTTGACAAGGCGGATAATTAGGCACTCTTTAATTAGCGACCTTAATTTTGAAAATCATTTTAAAATGTTAACGTATATTTTATCCTTAAGTATAGTCTATCGGTGACGTTATAAGAAATGGCAACTATAACGATTCTAACTAAAGAAAAGCTCACAAAATGGGGAAAAATGACAATCAAGAGAATGTGTGGAAAAAATGACTCCTGAGTCATTATATAATATAGACATCACAGGATTCATTGGAGGGGAGGTAGAGAGGATTCTTTAAATATGCGGTGTTAAATATCCGGTGCCTAAATTTCCTAAATTCAATAAAACTAGTTATCATTGTTTGACAAAATTATATGTTTTTTTAAAGAATGTATAATTAAAGAGAACACAAAGTGAAAATAGTTAATGCATTTATTAAAAACTCAATAAATCATAATTTCATGTATATTTTATGTATATGCAATGACATAAACCAAAATTTAAAAAAAAATTGGAAGGGTAAAAACATCTTAGTCAATATATGTGAATCTAAAAGATTCTAAAACACGTAAAATATTTCAAAAAGAGTGTTACGAATAAAACATTTTTGTAAAAAATGTATCTTGTAGATTTTGTAAAATGTCGACCAATGGAAACTTCACACAGGCATCTGTCAGGACTTTGCGTTTGTTTCTGTAAGGATTAAATATTACACATATTAGTTTAAAACGACAATTTATTCTTTTATAGATTGTCGTCATTTTTATATAGAGAGAATTTATATTGTGTTTGTATAAGACAGTGATGCCCAAAATACGGCCCGCGGGCCAGATCCGGCCCGTGACGTGGTTCCATCCGGCCCGCCGAAACGTCGGTATAAAGTGTATAAAATATAAAGGTTGAAAAATGTATCTTTTTCTACATTAGGGCCCTCACTTTTCCTCTGATAAATTGGTACCACAAGCTTTAACATTTGTACCTGTATGAAAAGGAAATTAAGAATCTTCCAGAACCATTGAACGGATCTATTCTGTGGAACATGGTAATAAGCCAACAAACTTTTTTTTAATAAAGAAAGTCTTGCTGTTTCAATAAACAACATACAATATTACAGCAAAAACAATTATGACGTGGAGGATCCATGGGACTATTGACCAAAAAAAAAGACAAGAACATGAATTAATGGCGAGGATAACTTCTAAGTTGCTCACAATTTAAGTAGAGAACTAAAGCCATTTCCAGACATGTAGAACACAATAGATTAAGGTTAAACTTCAACTAGACCAAATTATGAATGTAATTACTAGATCCACGGGTTTTTTAATGAAATATTTTCAGGTCAATTTCAAGTTTGTTTGTTTTTTTAACCTTTTTTGGTCATATGGCCCGCGACACGAGTGTCGAAAATTAAAATGGCCCGCAGGTTGAATTAGGTTGGGCATCACTGGACTATAAGACATGGAATAAAGAAACTCATGTAATAGCCATGTCTTGTTTCCATATAATGGGCTATGTTGCTTGAGTATAAAATATATGTCACAATCGTCATTTGATTTAATTGAAGTTACGATAGAAGATCAGGTACACATTCCTATATACTTGTATTTCTATGCATGAGATTACTAAAAGCCGCATAAAAAAAAAAAGGTTCGAGGAGCTCTAAGTCTAGTAAATCTAATTATATCATAGATTCACATAAAAGCTGTAAAAACTGTATTAACACATTTGAACCCGATAAACCCAATTTCATTATTTGTATTGCTATTCATTAAAAAAACTCTGAACAAAATTTTAACTTTGTAATTTAGACTAAATCTGAGACGAACACGATTGGTGACAAGGCAAGGAGGCCTAGGCCTCCCGTAGTGCCCAGATAACGAAATCTGCTGTTTGGCTTAGTGCCTTATGGCTCCCGTACAGTTCTAATGACCTCACAGATAAGTCTCCTCGCAGCTCTCGGAGCTGCGGAAACTCTCGTAAGACATGCACCACCGAATCCTCTGAATCAATGTAGTGTCGGCAAAGGGCATCAACATTCGGCCGGGACCGGGCATCAACATTCAGTCGGAACCGGGCAAAATATGCACCAATGGTACAGTGTCCCGCTCGCCACTGCGCTATTATCGATTGTTCCGGCCTATTTAGCCTCCAACATGGATCATCTCGGTTGGTACGGCGCATGTGTTGCCAGACTTCCCTTGCTTTGTCGGACTCGTCCCAGGATTTCAACCATTTCACATCTAGCAGTCTTAGCTTGTTGAAACGTACTTGGGGGCCACCAGGAAGCTACGACAAGCGCTCCTTTTCGAGTTAGAGCGTCAGACGCCTCATAGCCCCTCACGCAGTAGTGCTAGGGGACACATTGCATGACGATCACTGCTCCAGTATATAGATCTAGATCAAGATAGAGACCTATTTTTATAGATGTGATCTTTGATTTAGTCTGAACTAGAACCGCAGTGAATCTTTAAAAGCTTATAAATTATCCCCTGTCTGTTTGAACTATAAATTTATAATATATGAATCTAGTTGTTGACCTAAAAAAAATGTAATATAGTCTACTTTTAAATATGATATTATAAGAGCTCGTAATTATATATACGCAGATACATATCGTATATATATCGTACTTATATATATATATATACATATTCAAATGGTCAATCTTACATATTTATAAGGCAACATTTACTTATGCAACTACTCCCGGTAAAATCGGATACACAAGCTAAAACAAGTTCAGAGCCTAAAAGAAATACACACATGTGGGGTAAAATACATGATGGATATAGTACTGCTAATGTGTTGTTTCCACTGGAATTTTAACTCTTTGTATTTTTGTGAATATTCTCAATCAGTTACATTGAAACTTACAGCTTAATTATAAGTCTTCAATTTAAAAATAGATTTGTAAAATGCAAAAAAAATATATAAGGAAAAAAACAATTTTAACTCAAAACATTTTGAGGTCAAAGAACTTAAACGGGCATCCACATCGAGTAAACATTTAGCACATTGATAATTAGTCATTATTATTCAACTTGTATTTAACGACTTGCTAGATGGAGATATTTAATGCGGAATTTTACTTTCTTATATCTTATTCCCTCCCTCTTTCCGAACTGGACCAGACATGGGACACGATTATATCGCGTTGAGAAAGCTAACGCATGAAATTGCGCTAACCAAAAACAATCGGAAAAAAAAATTCTAATCGTACAGGTTTAGTGTTGTTAGTCTACATCTATAACAAATTTAAACACATGACTGATCCAAACTTAATATAAGCTTTTTTTTTTTTTTCCTTTTAATATTATTTTATATTTTCTTGTTACATTAATCTAAATGTAAATCCCTTGCTCCGGACAGAATCATATCCGAGGAATACTTACCTTTCTACAATATTTGGAATGGTTTCTTGTAGCTGGAGCTGTGTGCGTTGGCCCTAGAGTGTGAGTACAAAGAACAAATGTTCAAAAGAAATATTCACGTTTTCAGTTTGAAAATATTTTGTCTATATTACGTTGCGTTTTCCTTTTAATATTTTCTATTCGTTGACAAGTTGAGAAAACAAAAGCTTTAGGTCTGTTTATTTGTTATTCATTTGTGCCTTAATGCAGCTTTCATATAGATCTGATAGTAGATATTTTACGAGGACAAGGCTAAACAATGGGAAAAATGTTAAATTCTTAGAACAAAAAAAGTAAATTACCCATTCCTTTTCAGGCTTTGCAATATTTAGGGCTGATGATGTTAAGGTCATCTGCTTCTGTGGCCCACGATTAACGAGGGTGTCGTGGGGTCAGCACAACGACCAAATGTCTTTACCCTTCCCCAATATACCTATATCGTGTCTCATAAGCTAAATAGTTTTGTTTATTTATTCAGGCTGCGAGTATAGCCACACGAAGGCGCGGTGGCTGAACGGTAAAGGACTTGGGGTTCGAGTCCTGGTGAAAACTGGAATTTTTAATTTCGGGATCTTCGGGCGCCTCTGAGTCCACCCAGCTCTAATGGATACCTGACATTAGTAGGGGAAAAGTAAAGCCGGTTAGTCGTCTGGCAGGTGGGGGGGGGGGGCGCACATGACACCCTCGTTAACCGTGGGTCAAAGAAACAGATGACATTTACATCATCTGCCCTATAGACAACAAGATCTGAAAAGGGAACTTTGCTATATAGCTACATAGGTCTCGTTCGACGGAAATATATTAGTACTGTATAACAAATATATAATAAAATTATTTTTAGGGCAAAAAGTGTTTATGTTTATACATAAATAAGCATTTTTAGAAAAATACTATACTATATTGTTGTGACAATGCGTACAAAATTAAAAGGTTCCATTAGAGATTTTTATCTATAGCGGAAGAAATATAAATATTCAGTTCTTTATTGTATCCAAAATACAGAATGAAAAAAAAATTGCTGATAAATCAAGTTTTATAAAACTGTGCTACATATTTTAATGTTCTTACCTCCCCTTTTTACGATACCTCTATTCAAGGCAAAACGTCGTAGATCCTGGGCGGATTGTACCGTAGTGTAACCGATAACTGGTTTATTTATTCAATTTAATAATGCTTTCAGTTTATTGATACATTATAAATTGCTTAGACGTAAACCTAATGTAGATTACATCTAGATTCTAGATCATGAAGTATATTTATAGAGTTCCGAACAAGAAGTTTAGGTAGATCTAGACCTACTTATGTATAATAGTACCAATAGTACGAATGAATAAATATACAACTACAAAACTGTAGCTCAGTGTATTGGGACATCAAACTGACATTGTTGAAGTACGACTTCGATACACGACTGGGGCACGTACAAAAAATAATAATAAAAATATTTCTGCAGTTGTAAAAAGGCGTTATTTGTCTTTTTAAAAAAATGTTTTTTCTTTCTTAATGTATTTTTTTGTCGGACCTGCGTAGGTATATTTACTTGGCTACATTAAAGTTGTCTAGTTTCTCGTCGAAATCTCTAACTGATCAGATGCCATCAAGGAGGAAAGCAGCAAGAAGATGTTTTATTCTAAGCAGGTTTAGAAATGCGTGGCATATATTTTCCTGTGACGTAGTCGTTGTTTATTTATATTTCATCAATTAGCTAAAATTAATATTGGCGAAACAAAATGTATATAAAAAAATATGATTACCTCAAGAGTACCCACGACGTCTAATTTGACTAGAGTTGTGATCAATGAACGATTTATACCAAACGTAAATGACGTCAGAGTTGTGTCCAGGTCTAGGCTAAGTCCAGCTAAAACAGCTCCATAGATTACAGGATAGTGACAATGTGGTAAGTCCTTTAGTGCAGATAGTATTGCCAGGTCCATATCTGGGTATAGCATTAAGGAAACTTCTCGAAAAGCCTTTCCCTGAAGTACAAATAAATTTAAAACAGTGTGAATACATTTCAATGTTTTATTACCTGCGTCTCTGCTGATGTAAATGGTGCGCACTAACGCACCGTTCAAAACTGGGCCGAGACATACAATATTTTGATAAAGAGAGTCACAGTTGATTTCTACCCAAAGAAGTGAAAGAGGCTTGCTCTACTTGCAGTAACACTAAAAGCATCATTATTATTATACATACAGCCAAGTGAGAAACAATTGAGGTGCTTTGCGGTCTGGAGAGGGAGGCATCTGACATAGCGGAAGGGTCGTTCCTGAAAGCAGAAGACATTCCTATTGCGTTGGGAGGGTAACCTTTCCTGAGACAATCTCAGAGCGACACCAGTAAACTGTAAACAGACAACTGAATATAGAAACGTCACCAGTTAATGTTGAACATAAAACTGAAAACAGAGGCGTCACCAGTGAACTGTGATCAGAGAAGACGTAGACTGATGTTTATGTCTGTATTCATTTTTTCAATTTCATGAATAATTAACCATCGTTATCATCTATAACTCCGTTTCGTTGATTCGGTTTTCTTAAAGCTCTTTGTTTTGTTTTGTTGCTGTTCTTTGTTAGCTGAAAGTACTTCCTCTATTACTGATTCGTTTTAGGACAGTATTAAGATGTCTACATTAATGTGACAGAAACAGCAACTATTTTGTGTCTACATATTACTCTGTACGGAGATGTCTACTGTCGGGAGATTCCAAGAGACTTATCTCAGAGTACAGCACTGTGGAGAAAGGCTAGACATGAGAGACATTGCGGAATTCTTTAGTTTCAAGACTACTTTAAATTTACCCCTTGAACAGTTCTGTTCATCTTAGATTTTGGAACTCTCTAAAGTAAAAGATAAGAATGAAAAAGAAAAAGCTTTTTTGTTGAATACTTCTTTTCACAAAGCCTTTATCAACTCACTCTGTCTCTATGTCTGTCTGGTAAAAGGTATGTGCACGTTATTTCTCCCACATCTGATCTCGGATAAAGTTGAAACTTTGCACAATTATTTATTGAATCAATTTAAAAAGAAAAGAACCAGTTATTCCATTACTTTCGGTCTTGGTGAGACTTTTTAAGACTAACCAGTAGTTAATTTCAACAATACATTGGCAGAGATATCAATTGATTGAAATTTTGAGTTTCAATAGTATAGCACGTCACTGAGACCGATCTAATCTGACTTTATTTGGGGAAATTAAAGACGGTTAGTTGTTTTTCTGACCACATGATAATCTCGATAATTGTCGGCCATTGAAACAAATGAACTTATCATCTAGTAGTTGGGTGGATTCAGGGATGTCCTAAAACTCCAGAAGTTCAAGATCCTTACCGACACCGATATTTGAAACCGAGACCCCTCGGTTCGGAAGCCAAGCGCTATCACTCGGCCACCACGCCCTAGTGTTAATAAGACATTTAAAAATTCATTAAAACCATTGAGTCTGTTGGTCTCTATAGACTTTTGTTCACTGACCTGTCGACTACTGGCTCTCCGTACCGTATGACTAGTAGACATCGCCTCACACAGCTTGTCCATATGTACAAGCTCATCTGTTAGGTCATAGGTCTTTATTAGGTCCACCTGTTGAAATTCTTTATCAATATTTGTCTGTCTCAGACTTATCAGCTTATCCTTGCAAGACCTTTCAATTGTATTGTCACTGTTTGGTCTCCTGTGTAGTTGAACAAAACTAGAGACTGTGATATACGCTGACTTGATCAATGGAAGATTGAATGAGGCTGGAAGAACAAAAAAATAATTAACATATATTGATGCAAAAGTCACTCAAGTGAAATCAACGTAAGACATTTAAATAACTATAATTGGCATAGTTGTGTTCAGTATGTTCGTGCATGTGTGTTTGTGTGTGTCTGGTCTGTTTGTTTGGATGACTTATTTCAAAAATGTTACTTTTGGGGGCAAAGAAGTTTCTAGTCTATTCTCTATCCTAACATGTCCATCTGACATGGTACAAACATAAGATACAAAGTGGTCAGGCTTCGAACCAGTAACCGTCGAGAAGAGAGTCCAGAGAGCAGTGGCGTAGCTAGGATTTGCCAACATTTGGGGGCCATGGAGGGGCTTGACCTCTTTGGGGAACCCTGCATTTTGTCTAATATTTAATATTTAATGTGAAAAAAACACTCATTTGGGGGCACCCTCAAGTGGGGGCACTAAGGGGGGGGGGTTCAAATTCTCCCCTTCCCTCCGCCACCCTAGCTACGCCTCTGCCAGAGAGCGTACCACAGGACTAGGCAGTAATCCAATTCACGTTACTATATAAATGAAGTAGTATGAATTGACATCATTGTAGCTTACTTGGGGGTCCTTGAAGCCCAATGAGGCAGCACATTTTCATCACTTCCAGAATAACAAAACATAACAACTAACCATTTTTTATATCGACATGTATTTGATCGTTATAACGGGCTTCAATGCCAAGGTCGGCAATGACAATCGCGGGGGGCATGAGAGGATCATGGGAAAGTAGAGTCCAGGCGAGAATGACACATCAATGTCTCAGGGCGTCTTTTTTGTTTAAAGCAGACCGATAAATCAACATCTCGCGCTCAAAAAGATAACACAAATGGAGGGAAAGCTTAATGCCCCTAAGCGCTACAGGCCCAGCGTGACCCACACCACCCGCACATTTCTAGGTATAACTCTGTGACGTCATAATTTAAAATAATTGTTACCTGAATTCTCAATTACACTTATCAATGCGTCATTTAATCTATTGTCGTCTGCTGGAAGAGGAGTTGGAGAGAAGGGGAAACAACAAAGAAAATTATTCAGTTAGCGTGAGAAGATAAATATAATAATAATAATAATAATAATAAGGCTTGTCTTTGAGTGAGAATATTAATGAGGAATGCAATACTTCCCGTGACAAATATAACTTACGTATAAAGTTATAAGATATAATTGTTCAATGAACTGTAACTACTAAAAATGAATAAGTCAGTAAACTCAAATCTACATATAGAATTTTTTTATTTTTTTTTTGGGGGGGGGGGGGAAAGGCTAATACCGTACATAACATTCTCACAATGTTACGAAACATAACGAGGGAAACAAAAGCGATTGAATACATTTTTCATATTTGGAAGCATGGCCGAGAGGTTAGGTGCGCTTGAACTTGGCTTGTCTTCTAGAAGGGGGCTCGAGGTTCTCGAGTTCGACACCCGACTCGGGCAGAGTTGCGTTTACTGAGCGCCTAAAGGCAGCACGGAAAAACAACTCCTAGATACCCGTTTTCCCCCTGGTCCACAAATGAGATTGGACCAAAGCGCTTTGAGCATGCTATAAGCATGAAAGTAGCGCTATATAAAAGCTATAATAATAATAATATTTGAAAAGCATAATCTTTAAATAGAATATGTTACGGATGAATGTGTATATGTGTATAATCTATTTTAACTTGTACATGAAAGAATCGTAAAATGATAGCCCAAAGAAAAATACATTGTTTGGATGTTACTTCAGATTTAAGGATTTTTGCATCCTAGCCCAAACCTACCGCAGCACGCCGAGGGCTGGCGGCGCCCAGGGTTCGAACACGGTACCATCGAGATTACAGCCCAGATCGCATACCACACTACCAATAAATGATATGGTCGAGGGAGAAATGGATGCACCTTAATTTTTAAAAAGGCGACAAAATGTCCTCAAGCAGAACTACCAAAGAAAAGAGCTCTTAAGAGACGTAGACTTCTTTCTGATTGTGCTTCTTATCTCCTGTTAACCTGCTAATGATAACGATTGGAAGATTTTAAAAAGTTAGATAACAGACCTTTCGATCTATAGGACTGATGAAGAAAAAGCCATCTGTTCCAATGTCCCACGCACAACGTCCAACCGCCTTTTCTTACCAATGCCAGGTACCCAAAAGAGTTCAAAAAATTACAGGAGCTTCAATTTATGTAAACCATAAAGTAAGTGAAGTCAGTGTTCATGCACTGACCTTTTTTGACCTGTTTATTTCCAAAGTATTGCACAAAAGATTCAATCCCTAAGCTATGAACAAATCCACCAGTAGGAAAAGCTGTTCAGGAAATATTGAAAAATTAATTTCAGACGTAATGAATAATGCACAAAGCAATTCTTAGTAACATTGAAGCATATTTATTATTTTTATAGTAAATAAAATACAAATATGTACAACTTTAAAAGTTTTTACAGATAAAAAAAAATGATGATATTTGCAATACTCACCACTATCTGTTAATTGTAGTAACATCAGTAACTGATTCGCATCCATCTTTGTTGCCACATTGAATAGCTGATCAATTGTTACTGCTTCAAAAAATCAAATTAGAAGATTACTTCAAGTTTTTTTTTTACAATAGCTTATATTAGAAATTATAAAACTTTTAAAAATATTTATTGTTAGTTATAAAGAAAAATGGTTTCAATCCTTATAATTTTCAGGAGTCTGTCATTTATCTACAACACATCTGATCACATTTATTACACACTGGAGGGAAATTTCTCGGCAGGTCTAGGAAGTTTCAAAAAAAACATTTATAGTAAAGGTGAAGAGTAGCATAGCTGGTTATTGATTTCAGTTGAAAGGAATCTGCATCACAAGTCAACAGGTGTCTGACGCGGTGCTAGACTTAGAAAGGCATGAGAAATAAAAAGATGCGTAGTGGAGAGGGTATACAACTCTGTAGAAAGTACAATAAACCTACATGTACAGCAGGGTTTCCGATATAAGTTTATTGTATTTCGTATACTGAAAGATTGATTGCATATGTTGTCTCTTGTCCTTTTTACTCACAAGTAATCAACCATTATCAACACTATTGTAAATACAATGATAGTAGACATCACACTTTCACAAACCACAACCTGACACCAAGAAAACGCATAAACTCTGTTTCACCATATGATTCTTATCTGTAATAAACTTAACTTTTGTAAAAGTTGAATCTATGATACAATACAATAATGTAACCGAAGATACTTCCTTGTACACAGATTAATTAAAGCGACATCCTGACCTACATTTTTCTTTTGAAATGACTAATTACATAATAAAGTCTTAGTGAAACATACGGGGAATAAGGTGTACTGTTTACTGGAACTCTGGAACATTATTTTGTATGATTGTATATGTTTAAGATTTGGATTTTGGATTTTTTGCACATCGGTACAATTCAGGCCATATCGTGGCTTGTTTATGTTTATGTTAGAGTGTGTTCACGCGTGGGGTGTGTGAGATGTGTGTGTGTGGGGGGGGGGTGAGATGTGTGTAGGGTGTTGATGATCTGGATGTGTGTGGGTGTGTATGAGTTTAGTTTGACTTTGTTTTATTAAACGTGCACTCTTAAAGAAACAAAAACGTCTACTTACATTCAAAGCAGTTTAAGCAGACGATACCTACGTCACTTACAGCTGTGTTACCGAAACATGACTTTAACTTTCCAAGTAACAAATGACCCGTGTCAAGGCTCAGACAAGGTGAAGGATAAAGCCTCACACGTTCAGAATTCTAAATCTTCACGAAATTTTTTTTTTTCTTTTTTCTTTTTATTTTTTTTTGGCGCACTTATTGTTAGTTTGTATATTTGTTGGTTGTATCAGTGGATATCGTTTTAGTTCACAAATTTAACAGATCTAGAAATAGAGTGGGGGTATGGTTACTGAGTAATAATGCGCCGTACAGTAGCGTTGCTAGGGTAGGGGAAAGGGGGGGTCCAAATATGAAAATTCTTCCTGGCCCCCCCCCCCCCCCACACCCACTTGAGGAGGACCCAAAATGAGTGTCCGAAATTTGTTTTTATATTAAATATTAGACCATTATTTCATGTCATGATGTTGAAGGTCGAAATGCAGGGGCAACCCGGGCCCCAAATCCCTAGCTACGCCACTGCTTCCGTACCAAGGTGTCTCGAATTCTTGAAAAAAAAAAAAAAAATTGGGATTTAGAACTTCTGAATTCTTAGGACACTCCTAGATCTAAATAAGTCATTTATAAGTGCTGATGGTCACTTTACATACTTTGGGGAAATAAGGTTGGTTGGTTGGTTGGCTGGCCGCATGGTATCCTTGTTAACAGTTGGCCATAGAATCAGATAAGCTTTACATCATCTGCCTCCATAGATAGTTATAAGGTTTGAAAGTTGAAATAAAGCATACAATGAAAATAAGTTTAAGGTTGATAGTGATTTCCATGACCAGACAGACAGACAGACAGAATGAGTTGATAAAAGCTTTTGTACATACCAAGATGTATCGTTGTTTTATTTCTTTGCAAAAAGTTTTACATGTATCGGATGTTCCTTCAGAGTTAAAGATAATTTACTTCCTAGTCTAAATCTCTCAAAGGACCATCGAGAAGACCAAACGACTGTCCAACGCGCATACAGCACCACCAGGCAGGCCTTGTATGCTATCAACCAGTCAATGGACCTCATTCACCAATCGTAAACAAACAACATCTAGCCACGTGATGCTCTATCTCTTTTGGACAATGTAAGCAATCCATAAAGGCTGTCACGTGATATGTTTTTTTACAATGTTTTATCAATATTGTCACGTGGCTAAATGTTGTTTGTTTACGATTGGTGAATGAGGTCCGTTCCATTGTAATAGTAGGCCTACTGCCTACTATTTGTTAAAACTTCAGGAAGAAATAAACAAAACCTAACGTCTCACAAAGTTACATTCGTCGTACTCGCCCCTGAGTGTCTCACCATCTCACCTTGTAGGCTAAGACATCTCTTATCACGACAATGACCTCCTTGGGAAAAGATTGATATCCCTGTCCCACGTGACTAAATGATGGTCTCAACGGGACTGTCCTCGTACCTGAATATTTTCGTACTAAAACATTGGAATGTACTGTATGACTAAATGCGTGCGACTAAATAGGCGGAAGTTATACGAGGGGAAAAAGAACGATTTAAATAATAGAGTAGGCGCCGTCCTGTAGTGTGGAGCGCCCACCTGATGTCATTACCTTTGTATGATTGAGCTTAAAACTTTACTTTAATTAAATTTTTACATAAAGTTTATTGTTATTAATGTCAAGGGCCATCTTCCTGTGGCGTCTATAGTTTGAAATCACAAGGTACAAAAAGGTTGATGGCATAGATCTTGAGGTGTCCGAAACTAAATATAATATAGCAGTAATATTAGAAAGTAATAATCCTAGCGCAGTCTTTCTTAAGTTTTCCAGGTCTACAAAACCGAAAAAAAAATTATTTCTATTTCATTAATTTTTTTGTTTGGTTAACACACTGATGCTTGCCTACGGCCCGCGGACATATCCATGCTTTTATCAAGACATTCCTATTTAAAAGGAGGAATGTAAAAATTTGAAAAATAAAAATAAATTAATTTAAAAATATTTTAATATACCTTCGCTTTCTTGTGTTTCTATATAAATGAAACATCGTCGATATCAGGGTATCTCACTGAATGGTCTCCAATACATCTATATACTCACTAAAATTCTCAATTTATTTAAGGAACTGTTCTACTGTAGCAGTTGAACTTGTTCTCAATTGATATAGAGTCATAGACTGAAGAACAATTATATATAGGATCATTGCGAATGCGGGAGGAAAGGGAGATTGACAGTTCTGTAACAGGTGTTGAAACTGGAAACAGGTGGACGGTAGAATACATAAAATCAATATAAGAGTTCTGGAATATTACTAGCGTTTCTTTTCCAAAACCTGGCCCTGTACAATAATGTTTGATGGTGAACAAATTTGAGAAATGGTGAGCTAATGAAAAAAATTAAGGTCTTAAAAAAAGTGAGCCCGAGAGAGAGAGGGAGAGAGAGAGGGAGAGAGAGAAGGGGAGGAATGGAAAATAAGGAAAAATAGAGAGAGAGTATTATTTGTATTAATTGTTTTTATTTTTATTTTTTTTTAAAGAAAAATGAAATAATAATCATTCTCTTGCATTGTGAGTATAGAAATCCATGGCAGGCAAACGAAATTCATTGTAGCCCCATTAATTTGTATTATTTTACATTTTTCTTATGTTGTTGTTGTTTTTTTGACATAACGCTTTTAACTTGTTTCTGCCATCTGTTCAATTATAATTATATGTCTTTTATAAAGACTTGATCATGTTTATAATCCATTTGGAAGAAATAATACTTAGATATAAGAAAATAATATTTTAGATACGTGAGAATAAAACATATTTTTGTGTAGATTTCCTTTAAACTCAAACATATAGACATACATTGACCTTGATCTAGATGCTGTCTCAATGTCACAGGAAGTGTTAGTAACAGGGTGCACTTGGAATGTCACTCTTGCTAAAAATATTTGAAATTAGGTCACGTTGTTTTATTAAAGTATAAAACAAGAAATCAAAAGAAATGATTTCTTGCCTGGGTGGCCCATTCGATCATTTCTCAGTGACACGGTTCTTTTCATGGCCTAGCTCTGTCTATTGCTGTGTTTTTTGATTGATGAATCTATTAATTGAAAGCCAACTTACAGGTATTTCCTTAAAAGTGCAGTTTAGATATTTTAAAGTCCAGACATAATGTAAACTTTGATCACGAATGAGCTGTTTGTACAGACGTATCAGAGCATTCAGAATCAAACTCAGTGGAACGTAAAACGTCTCGCTGTATATTTCTAATATTTCATTGCACCAACGTCGTCTGTTTTTTTCTACACTGGTCATCTTTGCATTTTAATTAGATCGTCTTTCCTTCACCCTGGTCGACTCTTGAGGGCGTCTAGCTCTCATTGCGCATTGATCTTTTCTTTATCGCATTTCGATGTCTCTTTGTTTCGACCTGGTCGTCTCTTAATTACAACCTACTCATCATTGTGTCTGTACGTGTATCTTCAAGAATTAGACTTTTGATTCGTTATAAGTCACTCCGGATAACATCCGAAACCATTAGATACTGACATCTTGAGTCTTTCTCTCTAAATCTGCACTTAACCTTCATTATAATATATACAGAAATGCATTTTCCTTTTACGCAGAACTAATTAAATAGTGTGATCAGACTTAGAAGACCTTGGGGATGCCTAGGTAGGGAGTAGACCTAATTAGAGCAGGTAAAACTCACCACTCGGCCTAACTTCTAAGAATATTTAAGTACTTAAGACAAAAGCTGTCAACATTACTCGTGAAGTCATTTACATTTTAAAAGTAAACAAACAACTGACAGAAAATTTGCATATTATGGTAGTTGAACATTGCTAAGGGAGAAATAATTAATCTTTTTTCCCCCATAATTTGGAAATGAGTTGCATAAACATATTCCGCCTTTCCAGCCCCCATGTCTCCGCCTTTCCAGCCCCCATATCTTCGCCTTTCTTACTTGGATGTCTATAAATAAATTCCTTTCTAAGATCTACGTCACCAAACATTAAAACATGGAAAAGAAAAATTGCCTCCTTAAATAGAATTAACTCAATCGACAAGTCTTATTAGTTATTCAAATTTTCAGTGTGGACAGGTGTGAATCTTAAGTATTTCTATAAAGTCAGGTACTGGAAGAGTCTTTTTTATACAATAAGAATGGTAGTATTAAAACAGCTACAAATTTAACCAATCGAATTGTGTATCTTTACTTCTGACACCAGCAATTGCGTTAAATTTATTTGTATCTTGAAAAAACATTAGGTTCTTCGTATGAGCTTGTACAGTTTTCTGAGAATTAATGGAGAGTAAGTTCAGCTTTACTTTGGTTTTATCCCGTTTCATTCAGGCAATCAACGCTGTACTCAAGCGTCACTTGGAAAAAAAAATATTTGTGTTAGTCCCAGCTTATGGATAAAGACAATTTTGTTATATTTCTTTCTTTATGAATATGTTTTACATGATTATAATGCTAATAAGACAAGTGTAGTTTTAATAGTATATTAATTGTTACGGATCACTAATGTAAGTATTTGATTTATTTTTATTACATCGATTGATTTTCTGACTCAAACCAATGGCTCTGATTTTTTTATGTGTAGTTGATTGAAAATGTAAATTCATGCGCATGCTTATTAGTAAAAGTTTTAGCTTTTTTGTCATGTAAGATTTTATTTGTTACTAAATTTCACAATTATAAAACCTCATCGCCACTCTCACACAAAGAACTTATTTCAATCACTACTTATGTTTCCGACTACTACAGTTGATTTTGTTTATTCTGAGAATCGCAAAGGTCCGAAAGGGATGTTTACTTCTTTCTAGCTTATATTTATATCTCAAACAATAACTTTATTTCTAAGCCAACCACATCAAAGTTAAGTCACCAAATCAGACTCAAGTCAACACATCAGAAGTCACCACATCAGAAGTCACCACATCAGACTCAAGTAACCACATCAGACTCAAGTCACCACATCAGGCTCAAGTCACCAAATCAGACTCAAGTCACCAAATCAGACTCAAGTCGCCACATCAGACTCAAGTCACCACATCAGAAGTCACCACATTAGACTCAAGTCACCACATCAGAAGTCACCCCATTAGACTCAAGTAACCACATCAGACTCAAGTAACCACATCAGAAGTCATCATATTAGACTCAAGTCACCACATCAGAAGTCACCACATTAGACTCAAGTCACCACATAAGACTCAAGTCACCACATCAGAAGTCACCACATTAGACTCAAGTCACCACATCAGACTCAAGTAACCACATCAGAGGTCACCCCATCGGACTCAAGTCATCACACCAGACTCAAGTCACCAAATCAGAAGTGACCGCATCCAAGTGGTTTTCACCTCCCAGCCACACAACCCACATTACTAACTCATTACTTTGCATTCTGTCAAATAATCACGTTACATCTGTTCCTAACACTTTATTTTGGAGGTTCGTAAAGTGTGTCGAAAGGAAAAGGGATACAACTCTCAGGAAACTTTCCTTTTTAAAAAAAATAAATTAATGGGATCGCTTCTTAAAGTTCTGGTAGTATGTACTTTTACTTAAAGAGGTCAGTCTTATAACAAATGTTGGTTTTTTTTTAAGTATGGCCGTAGATCTCTCTGAATGTGTGAACAGATAAAAGTCTCCTTTAAGTTCTCGCTAAGACTCACGTGTGATTAACGTCGTGTCTCCAATACAAGGTCCTGGAAATGTATTTAACTTAATATCCTCCTCCTCGGAGAGACCGTTGTCTCTCTAGTCTCGACATGTGGTGGTCACTCTCTGACCGGGATCATTACCGTGCTTGGACTTAAGTGAGATCTTTTGTGTTGTATTCAGTTGCTGTGATACTGTGTTCAAACGAATTAATTCGGCGTAGAACAATAACTATCGAGTAGTCACATTAAAAAATCCTTTACATGAGGTCGTAGGCAGTTCCGTGTAGTCTCTGATATGGAACTAGCAAAGTAAGTATAGTTACTATCGTGTTAAGTCACATGTCGTGGACGTGCTGATACGTTGCTCTACTTGAAGGTGGGTGAACATTTCATGAAGATGTAACTTTTATTATTCTTAATTTTTGTATAAAACTTTATATTTCACAAATCTTTAACAAAATGTTTTTATATTCGACTTTTACGTTTTCTATAATTTCGTATGTTCAGAAGTTCATTTATCCCCAGTGGGCACAAGTATTACATTTTTACCAGCTTATTAAAAGTTGAACCAGCACCAGCTGTGTATGTCGCCTTTAAGAGATCACTGTGGAGAGAGTTTGCCGAAATGGGCGCCGAATGATACGGGAGGACCTAAGTTTCTAAATATTTCGGCGTCGAAGTCTTTAAAGTTATTTGGAAGTCAATGGATGTTCATTATTATGGAAAGTCTAGACACCTCTTCAGGGGCGCATCTGGGAATTTCCCATCGTTTGGGGGCCCGGGGGAGACTTGACTTCTTTGGGGGCCCCTACATTTTTCGTAATATTTAATTTTTAATGTAAAAAACACTGAAGTTGGGGCCCGGTGGAATTCTCAAATTCTCCCCCCCCCCACACCGTAGCTACGCCACTGCACCTCTTTTGTGTTTAATTGGTGATATAAATTATTGTATTTTTAAAATTTATTTTTGGATTTATATAAACGGGATCATCGTATTCCCATTAATCTTCGGACTCGAAGACAAGCCTTATTAATTATCTCATCTTTGTATCTTAATTAATTTTGTTATAATAATAATTTCATTTTTTCTTTCACCCGTATACTAGGAAAACGCAGTAACAAATCATGCCATTAACAACCGTCAGTCAAACCAGTGAGTCGTGAACATTCCTCCCCCCCCCCCCCCCCCATCTACAGGTCACTAAGGTCAGAGCGTATACCAACACCTACATGTTTGGCATAAGTACTTTTAAAGATTTAACCCTTTCGTTGATATCCTGAAATTTGTTTCAAACAAAATACCGAAAGAAAAAAAAAACATTCATTATTGTGGAATTGGTTGTTAGTAACTTGTGTATCAAACAAGGGCGCTCGAAATCGAATGCCAATAAATATCAACAAAACATTTCGTAAGACGTCATTCATTTACTGGTTGGCTTAAAGCAGCAGGTGAGAGTCTCATTTACATCAACATATCGCGTTCTGTCTGTGTTTCTTTATTGCGTAGACCATGTCAGACCTAATAAACAATTATTTTTTTTTACAAAAGTGTAAATCGTGTCAGATATTTATTCAACACAGCTCACTCTAAAACGCGTGTATCAATAACTCTTTCCAATTCACACTCACGTTTACAAGTTACATACAAAGTCGTGTTTTAATTAGGCACTCGCTGAACCTCCAAGCGAAAATATTGAACATCTATATTTCATTTAGTATGGGGATCCAACCCAGGACTTGTGTGACAGGCTCGAGCTAAATGGGAGATGGCATAAACACGGCTTGGTGTTGGACCGAGTAGATGTTGGAAATCAAGTGCCAGTGCTTCTTGTGACTCAATTAGAGACAGTATTATAAGCGCACATTCTTAATAGCACGGGATAAAAACGATATTATTAATTAATATCTATTCGTTTTAAGACACATTAGGAAGTAATATGTAAGCATGTAATTTAAATATTGGACTATTAGTGTTAAGTTAGATTGTAAATTAGGTGATGGCCAGAGAATGTAGATGTATACGACTTTATATATGACGTAACCACTGCCTGCTACACAAGTAAATATCACACCAGTACCTTGTTGATGTCTAAGGCTGAGCCGAAGGCTCTTCGAGCTCTAAGTTTGAAAAAAACCTGTTTGGACGCCAAACAGTAAAAAAACAAAAACCTGTGTGAACACAGTTATGTTTGGGAGAGACCCTAGACAATGCCTATGTAAAGCTGTCTTGACTTATTGGCTGGCGTGGGGCCCATCAAGATGTTCTTGAACCCGGGCCCACGGGTACCTTGCTAAGCCACTGGCATTACACCAAACAAAGCATTATAACTTTAAAAAAAAATAAAAAATTTCAAAATACTCACTCATAATTTACATGTCAAAAGTTTTTATTAGATAGTTCCTATTTAAATGATTTGATTGCCAGGGGAACAAAAGAGTTTTTGTGTCTGTCTTTGCTATCAGTGTCTTTGCTATCGGTGTCTTGTATCTCTTTTGTGATGGTAAATTAACAAAATCCTGACCCAAAGAGTGATTTTTATTTCTAGAATCTTTTTAGCTTTTTTAGGATGTTTGTCCTAAACAGCTGCCCAAATGGTGTTTGTTTTTTGCCAATGGCTTTAACAGTAGCATTTAGGATTCTATGAAGTTTATTTTTATTTTTTTATGGTCAGATTGCCATGGACGTATCGTTAAGCGAAGTATCTTGATAAATTATTTGATAATTTGTGTGCTCTACTCTGCACTTTTCAATCAAATTTCTTTCGCTGGAAGCAAAGATTTTTTTTGACATAGCTTCTATCATCTTACTCTGTCTGGTAAAAAGTATGTACACGTTATTTCTACCACACCCAATCTCGGATCATGCTGAAATTTTGCACAATTATTTCTTTTACCTGACAACACAAGAATCAATTTAAAAAATTAACACATTAGAGGATTAAGGTAATTAATTATTTTGTTTGGTATCTTAAACAAGGGAAAGAAATTGTACTTGACAGATGTGGTGGTTTAAACTAAGTTTTGTAGGTCACTCTTTAAAGTAAGTTTGAAATAAACACTAGATAAGTATACAATCTTCTATTTTGATAAGCGCCTCGCTAGCAGATTGGTTAGAATGTCGGTTTGAGTATGTTTGAGTTGTTTGAGTCATGAGTTCGAATGCAGGTCGTTCTCAGTTTTTTTATAAATGCTTTTAAAAAACAATTACGGTAAAATCCACCCAGATATCCCTTTCTTCCACCTCTCCCCATTTCCTCTACTGGTCCAGATAAGTGATAAGGTCATCGCGTATTGACAAAGCTAAAAGCATAAAATAGCGCTTAGCAAAAACAATTGGTAAAAATATTTCTAATCTCACAGATGTATTGTTGATTTTCTAGATCTAATACAAATTTAATAACAATACTGATCTAAACTAATCGATGCGACTTCACTTCAAATAATATTTATTTTGTTGTTTTTTTTTTCATGTATATTTTTAATGTTTTTCTTGTTAGTATTCATTGACAACAACTATCTAACCGAAACCCTAACCCCAACAGTTATCTTTCAGTATGGCGTCTTTGACACTGTTTATTTTGTCTATTTATTTCAAAATCTCTGCCAGTCTTCCTCTTTTCATTTTCTTGCATTGGTCTTTGGGTCCCATTATATTGTCATCATATTTCTTTATATCGGTTATTCTTCTTTTTCTAAATGTTGTTGAATATAATGTATATTTGTGATATGAACAAGTAAAGTGTAAACAAAGAACAGATTACTGATTCAAATTTGGTGTCCCAGTGCCCAGTAGAAACGTTTTGCTTTATCTATAACTAGCAGTGACCGGTTACGCCCGTGGATTTGTTCACAGGCTTTATATTATTGTGGCCTTAACAGACACTTAATTTTGTTTTTATTTTAATAAACGGAACTCATTTTAACAATCAACCTAGCAAGCCCTTTATGGCCCGTGAATTAGTGCAATTGTTACAATGAAATTTCACGTCCAGCTCTTTCTTTCTGAAGGAGGCGCGGTGGCTGAGCGGTAAAGGCTTTTGAACCGGGGGTGCCGGGTTCGAATCCTGGTGAAAACTGGGATTTTTAATTTTGGGATCTTTGGGCGCCTCTGAGTCCACTCAGCTTTAATGGGAACCTGACATGACACATGGCCACATGACACCCTTGCTAACCGTAGGCCACAGAAACAGCTGACCTTTACATCATCTGCCCTATAGACCTTAGGTTCTGAAAGGGGAACTTTACTTTTACTTTTACTTACTCTCTTTCTGAACACCCCCCCCCCCCTTTTAAAAAAAATTTAACTGGTACTTATACTAACGATCAACTTAATATACCTTTTTTTTAAGCCCGTGAAGTAATATAACTATTACAATGAAATATCACGTAGCGTTCTTAGTGAGTACCTACGAGGTGAAAGGAACCTGTTTATGAAGTTTGATGCGGAATTGCGGATACGTACGACAGTTTAAGAGATCTCGTGATAGATCAATGATATAGATACGTCAACCATAGTCAATACAGTTCTGGGATCCGTCTCATCTCGCTTTCTTTCTTTGATTTAGAAATTCGTAACTAATTTATTTCTAGAACTACAAAGAAACACAAATAAGTGTGTATGTGTTTGGTGTGTGGGTGTGTGAGGACTGATGTGTGGCCCTGGTGTGTGGAGTCGATTGATAAAAATATAAATGTCATATAAATGTCATGATATCAGGCAGTTTATTTCTTTGGGCTTTTAAATAACCTGCTTTTGAACGTAGTTTTAACCTGACATTTAAACTAGGTCAAGGGTTCATATGTCAGTTTTCATTCCAGCGTGTCAAGACAGCATCTCTAAATGTTTGAGAATGTTTGAAAGTGTTTGTGCAACCCTTGTAAGCCGTCAAAACTTTGCGCGCTCGTCTCGGGAATACTTACGTATTTCAACGGTCATACAAACACACGGTTTATATGTTCTGGTAGACTGTCACTTGTGAACTCTGACCTTTAATGTCACGTGGTTGCTTTATGGTGGTTATGAAAGTTTTACATTATCGCAACAATACATACGGATTCAAGAATGTAATGTTTATACGCTTCGGACTTTACTGCGATGGCCTTCAGTTCAAATCCCATGATAAGCCTGACTTTAGGGCTAGATTATAACAATCTTATGTTTATTTACTAAAGACATGGTTAAAAAAAAAACCATAGAGTTGAAGCTAGGTGCTGAAACAAATGATACATACATATATTAAACATAAATGAATAACAGCACCAGGGACCAAGTTTTTAATAGAGAAAGTAGTGAAAGCGGTGAATTAAAAAAATATTTTGAAATAACAAGGGAAATAATTATTGAAAATGTGAAATCTGATTTTTAGAGAGAGTTACTTCCCTTAAATTACTTAACGTTTAAGACCAATAACTAATTCATTAGTCATCTTAGAATTTTTTTTTTAAAAACCAATTCCCGTACCTTACAAGTGAAAAGTCCCCTTTCAGACCTTGCGATCTATACGGCAGATGATGCAAAAGTCATCTGTTTCTATGGCCCATGGTTAACGAGGTTGTCATGTGACCAGCACAATGACCAACCGCTTATACTTTGACCCAACTAATGTAAGGTACCCATTAGAGCTGGGCTGACTCATAGGCGCCCTAAAGATCCAGAAATAAATATGCCAATCTTCACCAGTAATCAAACCCTGATCCCTAGGAGCCAAGCGCTTTACCGCTCAGACACCGCACAGCCTCCCGTACCATAAACTTATTTTAATTGCATATCAAGTCTGAAATGCGCGGTAGAGCGTAGTACTTTTCGGTCTCAAAATGTTCTGTTGTGTTTTCATCTCCTCTGGAAGATGTCAAACTTTAGTGAAGACCCACATCAAAACATTTAGTAAGATACCGAAAGTATTTCACTTATGCAGAGTCCATATTACTGAATGACCCCCCCCCCCCCCCAAAAAAAAGAGAAAATAGTTATTTAAAAAATGTTGATCTTTTTATATAAATATATCAATGTCCCCTATTTCAAATAGTTGCGATATCGTAAGAAATTAGTTTTAAATTCTAGATCCAAAAAATAAAAAAATAATATCAACATTTCCAGAAGATACACATCACGTAGGACTGTCAACACAATTATGTTCTCCTGTAATGTCTGGATCCTTGTTTTAAGAAGTATACTTTTAAAAAATATAAACCTGTAGAAAGCCGGGGCTTTAATTGTATCAATTAGTTGGGACGCCAATAGCAAGTGTGTTAAGTAGGTCACGTCCAGGTAATTAACTGACGTCCATCCAGGTAAACGACACGTGTGTTCAGATAAATAGTTTCATATTGCTACGCTACGGTAACAATGAAATGCGAAAAAAAATGTTACGCCTTGTTAACAGTATGTCACTTTATAAGCAACGGTCGTTTTATAAGATTATCAATTTGAAAAAGTCTCATATTTTCTTGGTATGCACTCTGGACTGTCGTATCAACTCAACAACATTAAAGACTCATTGATTTTATTTTTTTCTTTGTAGGCCTAAAAAATGTCACTTTAAAATCTTACTTCCTGTTTTTATGACATATATTTTTATGCGTTCTTTTTCTCGAGTATAAAGGAGGGAGCCTTATAGGAAGGTGACCCACAAGAAGCGTATAAAATATCAATCAGGCACAATTCTAACCTCACTGGCATCGACTGACATCACCGATTCAATATATTAACTTCCACATAATATAACGAAACTTCTTATCTTACATATTACAAACCTTACTTTGAAAAAAAAAAAAGGATATTTACTTCCTACGCATTTCATATGTAAATGTAGTCATGTATGTTAATCAATGAGCTAAACTCTACCCAGGTCGTTGGTTTTCAGGGCTGATTCAGGCAACCCATTTTATTCTATAATGGCACTAGTGATGAAGGATCACTTGTACGTATTTGTTCAAGCATATGAAATAAGAAATGCCCTTCTATCTATGTGTCTTTCTGAGTATTTCATCAGGTTTTGTTTTTCTTATTAAAAATTATGGTTCAGTGTTTTGTGTATTATAGCTTCTTAATTCTTCTGTCCTGAAGTGTCTCTAAGTTTAGTGATTGAACTAAAGGTATTACTCTAATCAAAATGGAATATTCGTTTGTTATACATCTCACTGCTCTATTTTGTGTCTGTTCCAGTTTCTTAATGTTTCCTTGAGTTGAGGGATCCCAAACAGAGGATGCATATTCTATTATTGGCCAAACCAAGGTTAAATAGTATTTTAGTTTTATTTTAATAAGCGATAATATTTTGCTTGATTTTGTAATAACTTTATCAATGGGGATTCCATGGTAACTTTTTATTTATTATTACTATTTTGAGTTTTTGGTCTGTGTGACTGATTTACCATGAATTAAGTAAGTAGTTTTTATTTTATTTTTTTCTTGTTACACTTAATAACTGGCATTTTTCTGGGTGAAAGACATGCTCCAATTTGATTTCCATTTCTCTAATTCTTCTAATTCTTTTTGTAAAACTTCAGTATCTTGTGTTGTTTTTATTGTTCTATATATTATGGAATAGTCTGCAAATAATCTTGACTTTTGTTCCAGAACAAATGCAATACGGCACGTCATTTATGTAAATTAGAAACAGTTGTGGGCCTAAGACTATTCCTTGAAGTACTTATCTATAAGGCTCGGGAAAACAGAAGTCATGTTCCAGAAGTCACCCAATAAAACATACTCAGTTCTCTCAACCCTTTTATATGGCTCTGAGACATGGACACTATAAAAAAAAAACAACTAAGACCTCTTGAGCGCTTTCACCAAAGATGCTTGCCCTCCATCATAGACATACGGTGTCAGGACCGCGCTACAAACAGCGATGTCCTTGCAAACGCCGGTATGGACAGTATAGAGGGACTTCTTATGGCCCGACAGCTACGCTTGGCGGGGCATGTATCCCGTATGGGAGACGAACGTATGCCAAGGGCAGTCTTTTTTGGTGAGCCAAAGGGTGGTCGACGGGACAGAGGCGCCCCACGGAAGAGCTTCAAAGACCAGCTTAGGCGTCAACTTTCCTTGGCTGACATAGAAGAGAGCACCTGGCTTCATGCGGCGTCGGAACGAGACAGCTGGAGGTCACTCACTAAGGCCGCGAGATACACATTTGAGGCCAAAAGGAAATCTGCTGCAGAGGACAAACGCAGACGACGAAAAGAAAATCTAAATCGACCACCTGTGGACAATGATTATGCTTGCCCTGGGTGTGGCAAAATATGCAGGTCACAGCTGAGGCTGCGCAGCCACGGGAAATACTGTATTCTTCATTAACTTCAGACTCTCTTGCCTTATTATTTTATTGCTGTTTAAATGTCTGTCCTTCCTTCAACACACTTTCAAAGCTCTTAAAAGACACATTTTTAAGTTTCAGAAAAAACTTTTTAAAATATGATTGTCATTAAAAAATTTATTTCTCTGCTTTAAAGTTTAACTTTACAAAGACGCTTCTATATTATTTATATTCTTCTATGTCCTCTGTTTTTCTTTTGTCAGGTTATGATAAATAGTCCACTTCAAATACCGGACACAAGACACAGCCAACTGTCTCATTGGGTCTACCAGTCTACACAATGAAAGTTGTAGTTTTCATTACAAGTGCGGCCGTGATTATTGGCCTGATCACTTGTCAAAAAACTGCAGACCCTACTATGTCCAACTGCGACTACCTCGTCAACGCTGGTACAAATGCCGCTGGGGTCCAAGAGGTCAGTGTGGGGTCACCTTTTAAAATTTTCACCACAGCGAGAGTACCAGAGGTTACGGCTGGACATCCAATACAAGGTTGGTCATTACAGTGTTAACATGTTGATGCTGTTTACCCTTCTGCTTCGTTTGTCTGTTTTTTTTTAGTTGTTTTCTTTTGTGTTTGTTTGTTTTTTTTTAGATGCATTTAAAGAAAGAAGTGTGTGGGGATCTTAGTGAGTTTCATGAAATTATTTTTTTTTTAAAGTCTACTTCAACCGAGTCCACCGTTATAGAAGGCCTAAACACTGACCTGTGACGTAGCAACGTGTGTGCTGTTTAGACCAATAGCTCATTGCCACGTCATAGGTCCGACTTCACAACCTCGCTTCAACACTTATTTTGACTCGGACCATTCTTGAACTTTTTCATCTTCATTCCCGATCTCTTGAGTTGTTAAATATCGGCCTCTACATCTTCAAGCTCGTGGTCTGCCTTTGGGGCGCCTGCCTTTTGGTGTTTGTTTTTTTGGCCGGTAAACAATCTGTGCTCCTTTTGCTCTCTGGCATTCTTTCGAGGTGACCTGCCCCCCAACGTTATCTGTTTTATATTTTTTCTTATTTCATTTCCGTCACTATAGAGGTGCTTTCAATAACTGGTATTACTCCTGGTTAGTACGTGTCTTTTATCCCGTTTCATCGTTTAAATTGCCATTACTTTTTCTAAGGATTTTCCTTACCAAGTATTTAGCAGATTTTCTGTTGATTTTGTCTGTGTTCAGGTTTCACTTGCATAAATACTGGTCTTATTATGCTTTTGTGTATAGCTTTTTTTTTTTAAATCCTTTTGCAACAAAACTTAAATCAAGTCACTCTGTCTGTCTGTCTGTTTGTCTGTCTGTCTGTTTGTACACGTTATTTTTCTGACATCTAAACTCGGACTAAAATGATATTCAGCACAATTATTTGTATTTCCTGAAAACACAAGAATCAATAAAATAACCAATTAGTTAATTAACTACTGATAATTAATTATTTTGTTTGGTTTCTCGAACAAGGGTAAAGAAATTGAACTTCACTGAATTAAGGGTATAAGCTGGATTAGTCCCCTTTATAGGTCGCGGATGTAAATTAAAAGAAACAATATTTAACTTTACAATGTTCTCAAGTCATAATTACCTCATTAACAGAGTGGTTAGCTCGTTTGCCCCAGGAGGCGCAAGTCACGAGTTTGACTGCAGGTTTTTCCTTTTTTTTTTTTTTAAATTGATTTTTAAAAACCAAATCCACCTAGATATCCATTTCTTTCTCCCCACCAGCACCGCCTTTTTTCCAACTGGTCCAGATTGAGAAAGGTAAAAGTATGTAATAGGGCTGAACAAAACCCAAATTACAAAACTAGTAACAACAAAATCCCCTATCTTCTTAACTTATAAAATACAGAGGTTACTTAAAAAAAAAGAAGCTGATTACGTTCTACTCGTCAAGCATCTAGTCATGCATCTAGTCGTGCATCTAGTCATGCATCTAGTCGTGCATCTAGTCATGCATCTAGTCGTGCATCTAGTCATGCATCTAGTCGTGCATCTAGTCATGCATCTAGTCGTGCATCTAGTCGTGCATCTAGTCGTGCATCTAGTCGTGCATCTAGTCGTGCATCTAGTCATGCATCTAGTCGTGCATCTAGTCATGCATCTAGTCATGCATCTAGTCATGCATCTAGTTGTGCATCTAGTCATGCATCTAGTCATGCATCTAGTCGTGCATTTAGTCATGCATCTAGTCATGCATCTAGTTGTGCATCTAGTCATGCATCTAGTCATGCATCTAGTCGTGCATCTAGTCGTGCACCTAGTCATGCATCTAGTCGTGCATCTAGTCATGCATCTAGTTGTGCATCTAGTCGTGCATCTAGTTGTGCATCTAGTCATGCATCTAGTTGTGCATCTAGTCATGCATCTAGTTGTGCATCTAGTCGTGCATCTAGTCGTGCATCTAGTCGTGCATGTTAACTTAAATTACTCAAATTCTTAGATACCCCGCATATGCAAATCGTGACTTGCTGTAAACTTCGGTACATAAAGTTGTATTTCATCTGACGTCTGTTCCGTTAGATTGTCGTCTGAGCTGAACCGAAGGCTCTTCGAGCTCAAAGTTTGAAAAGAAAAAAACCTGTTAGGTCGTCCAGCCGTAACAGTAAAAAAAGAAAAACAAACCTGTGGGAACACAGTTCTGTTTGAGAGCGACCCGAGTCAATGTCTATATAAAGCATTGCTATATCCAATGTCTTCGGCCTCCGACACATGGCCGAAGGCCTAGGAGCACTGGGAGCCTCCGTCATCTTCCTTCTTTGTACCAAGCTAACCGTGGGGGACTCGCCATTTATGGGACGGTCCTTTGAGGAACGGCGCATGGATGTGTGACAATTTTGTGAGGACTTTTTTACAACCCCGCCCGTGCAAGGGGTGGACTCTCGTCTACCCGTGGGCATCCCCACGGGAGTTATGTTTTGCCATTCATTTTGCCTAGCTATCTCCTCAAATAGCCGTTTCCACCCGGGTGCCACGATGAGGCAGAACAGCGAACCCGGGGACGTCTGTTCCTGGAGACATCATCGTGCTCCAATTGTTGTTCCAACACGTGATACATACAACTACAACGGTTAACGAGCAGGGTGTCACGTGGCCAGCACAACGACCTACCCCCTTTACTTTCCCCAACATAAGTCAGGTACCCATTAGAGTTGGGTGGACTCGGGGGCGACAGGGGCGTTCAGAAATTACAGCGTTCATCGAGATTTGAACGCTGGAGCTCAGGTTCGCAAGCCAAGCAATAGGCCACTCAGCCACTGTGCCCCTTGTAATGCACTATTATACAACAATTCTTGATTTGAATAATAAAAATAATCTTTCTATTATCCTAGCACCTAACACACTTGTTCATTTACAGTTCATTTTAATTGTGCTATGTCGTTTGGTGTTCTACTGTTTATAAATGTAAATCTATGTAAAGAATGTTTCTTCAACTCTCAACACAACAACATCTTTAGCCAGCGCCTAGAGACTAGTTAGTGATTTTAAGCTATATAAATGACTATATTTACATTAGCTGTAAGATACAATCATTCAACTTATTTATTCAAAATACCAGAATTGTATTTGCATTCTTATAAACGAAATAAAGGACAACAATAAAATTCACTACATTATACAAGGCTTGTATAATGTGCGAATATAAATGGGAAGGGCATTATTTTACGTTGATAAGCAGACCCTGCTGCGACCTATATATTTTGCCAGCTCGGACATAAGCATTGTCCGCCGGTGGTTGATTTAGATTATCTTTTCGCCGTCTGCGTCTTCCTATGCAGTGGATTTTATTCTAGGCTCAAAATTTGTATCTCGAGGTCTTTGATCTTTAGCTGTCTCGTTCCAAATGCCAGGTGCTCTCTTCTATGTTAGTTAGGGCAAGTTGGCCGTCTGAGCTGGTCTTTGCGCTCTATCTTGGACACGGTGGAAAGACCGCACTTAAAACAGCGTTGTTCTGCGAAAGCCGGTAATGGCAGTATAGAGGGACTTCTTATAGTCCGACAGTTACGCTAATGTGAAGTCAATGAACAGAAGAATGAATTTTGTTTTTTGTATTCTTCTTTCTTTCTACTTTTTAAATGCCCACAGTGTCTTCAAGAAACAATAAACTCATTCAAGAGACGTTTTTGTAGGCTTTTTTTAGTTGTATATCTAGCACATTTTTTTTTGCTTTTATCCTCCATTTTAAGGCATCTTTACTCACCTCTCCCCGTCAATGATTACAAGGGTTGGGGGCGGGGTAATGATTGTTATGACAAGAATTTTTATGTTATAGAACTATCTAGATCGCGTCAATATTACTATCAGTTGCATTTCATCTGTCCCTTGACATTCGTCGTAGGGGTGCTGTGGCAGTTTGGGTAACCAAATCCCTCCACTCGTTCCGGTCAGCAACTGTTGTTAGCAGGATATCAAGAGAGGCTGGTCCATTCATTTACTTTGTCCTGCCAGCTTTTCTTTGGACGACCTGATCTTCGTGCTCCCTCCACAGCAAAATAATCATAAATAGCCCTGGTTTAAACAGAGACCAATCCTTACTAAAAAGCCTCAACACTGACCTGCGACGTAGCAGCCTGTGGGCAGTGGAGACCAATGCCTCCTTGCAACGTCGCGTAGAACTGTTACGTGGCAACGAGCTATTGGTCTCCAGGCCTACAGGCTGTGACGAAGCAGGTCAGTGTTCAGGCCTTTTATCCACTGATCATAGAAACAAATGGCCTTTAGACCATCTGTCCCATACATTGCAAGGGCTATATGAAGAGATATGGAATTCGGACTGACATCACGATCAGGGCCGGTCATAACAATTGCGGGACCCTATGCGAAATGGATTGCGTGGGGGCCCAGTCAGGGTAGGGATAAAAATACTAAGTAAAACATAAGATTTACTATTACAAAATAAATTCGTCTTTGTATTACATTTTTATTAAATAAAAGCTGACAATATCTTTTCTTTCTTTTATCGTGCGTTTACCAAATTGAATGACAACCCAAAATGACAATTTTGTTTTTTAAGAACGTTTTATGAGTTTTCAGGAAATTTTAATAACTTCAGGAGATTTCCAGGACGTTTTTGTATATCTTGCAATTTTAGGAGATTTTCAGGAGCTTCTGAAAAATCAGAAGGAGGCGGGAAATCTTATAATATAGGCTTATAAGTTGTAACGGTTTAATTTAATAATTTACACTATAGCCAGGGACTATGAAAATGCGGGGCCCCTGCGGCTGCTTAGTTTGCTGTGGCATAAGGCCGCCCTTGTCACGATGTTCCCAAGTTCGAAGCCTTCCTGTTGCCATTCGCTAACGTCCTTTGTAAGGTTTAGGATAAGATAGATCAAGAGAAGATCGTCTCTCGAGACGTAAAATGCCACATATATCAATCTTCATTTCTGAAATATTGTTTGAAACTTGTAAGTTTACAATCAGCGTTAGCTGTCTAGTTTTGTTTACATAAACATTTCCTTTTTTGTACAAGACTGTAATTGTGTGTCATTGGGTTATGCTTGCCAACGTTTTAAGTTAATGATCAATTTTATGTTATGATTTATAAATGTATACAAATCCCGTATTGAGACTGCACTTTAAAGTAACGTTGGGCCTGTATATCCCGCAAATATATTTAAGAGTTATATTTTTCAAATTCCTAACATAAAATTAAATTACAGGATGACGGTCTATGATCTCGGTATTAACCAGTGGAGCGTGACCCATTCCGACGACAAGCCGAAATACAATAAATGTCAAAAAAGGAAGAGGGGGGGGGGGCAATGAACGAAAAAAAAAAAGGGGGGGGGGGGTGTCCATATGAAAGTCTGTATACTTCATTATGCTCGGAGCAAGGTGTCCAGGTCTTAACTGTAACCCACAGCCCAGCAGCTATTTCTTCCCTAGCAGTGTTCCTGTGTCTTGACAATTAGAAAGTTTGATGTGTTCCTGTCAGCCCTAATGTAAGCCAGGCGACAGACAGAGACACGATTTCTATTTTCGGAAATTAGATGAAAAATGGGGAAAAAAATGGCTGAGAAATGAGGGGTGGGTGAGAAGTGGCAAACTATGATAAAACAGAAGGAAGAGGACCAGAAAGAAAAAAAAGAATATTTATTTAGAGGTTATGAATAGAAGCGTAATGACGTCATCAATAATAATAGCTACGGAAATAATATCAAATGTATTTAAACGAGCAACAGGGCGTTCCGTCTTTGTAAAGCTGATTGCATATTGTAACAGCCTTTACTTTGCTGTTATAATAAATGATTCAGAATGAATAATAGATTTTAAAAAGTAAACATTTTTTTACCACCACCACCCCCATTCCTCCTAGTCCCTCATAACATTATTTTTTTTAATTGATTCTGGTGTTGTCAGGTTAAAGGAATAATTGTGCAAAATTTCAGCTTGATCCAAAATCGGCTGTGTGAGAAATCGCGTGTACAAACGTTTTACCAGACACAGTCAGTTACAATAAGCTTTGTAAAAATGAGTTTAAAAAAAAGTAATTTAACAATGTAAACTGAAAATACTACGGTATTCCTTTGTTTTGCTAACATTTTTGCACAGACGTAAACTAAATCAACAGACACTTCATCTGTCAGCATTTAATATTTTTACCTATACAAATAGTTTCCCTTTACGTCGACTTCTTTGTTGATCACCTAACCTCCCCCATCTTACCTATAGCCCTCCCCCCCCCCCCTTTTTTTTTTCTTTTAGAGGATTAAGGCGCAGGAAGTTACTGACACAATTTAAAACACAAGAGAAGAAAAAAAAAAAACCCAGTAAAAGACCAAAATAACAGGTAGATCAGTGTAAAAACGCCAGGTCCCTCTTGTTCGTAGGCCCGTTTCCACCTGCAACAACTGACGGACTGGGAGAAGCAGACGTGGCATTCATTAGCAGACGGTGTAACAAAAAACATTTTCAGGGAATTATTTTTGGTTAATTCCTATTTTTTTTACCTACTTGCCTTCGTTGGTGCATATTGTTCTTTTGTTGGTGCATATTGTTCCATTGTCGGTGCATATTGTTCCATTGTCGGTGCATATTGTTCCATTGTCGGTGCATATTCGTTACTGTGATAATGTTCTTATCAGCGGTGCTTGGAGTCTGTGTCGTGGCGATGATGGCTGTCACCGTCTCCTCCCAGGCAGCGGCGGATCCTACGAGCCACTGTAACTACCTGGTCAATTCCAAGTCGCAATACCAGGAGAATGCGGCGCCCTTTAAACTCTATACTCGCTCTAGGCAGCCTCGAATTACAAGTGGGGAGCCGATAGAAGGTCAGTTCTAGATTGGGCAGTTAGTTGACCATTATGTGGTGATCTGACGTTTGTGTTTGCCCTATTTCGATAAAAATATTAACTCCAGCCTGTTTTTATTAAACTTGCTTAAATTGAACATTCGATTATGAAAACTTTTTGTGTTAGAAGTATCGACTGCACTCTTAAAGTTGGAACATAAATTTGGCAAATTAAATATTTATCAATTCCTTTTGGTCGTCTAGTAAATCCGAACTAACAAAGCTTGGTTCTATCACTTGGTGAATTCATTATTAGCTTCTTGGTTAATTGTATTCAAAAATAGATGTAGTACCAGTTTTTTTTTTTTTTTTTTTTTCTCTTTGGAAAAAAAAACAGCTAGGGGGGTGTTTAGTTCCTGCCTCTTTTTCATATTTTTGTTTACATTGAATAATTAGACTTTTAGCCCAATTATGTTTCCTCTTTTAATTTGGGAACATAACTTTGACTGAATACAGAAGTGAGTAACGAATATATGGATAACGCTATCTTGTTGCTCTTATATATATATATATACTAGCCGGGCATTATAACGCTAATTTCAAAGATCTAGAAGGCTCTAATACCCCATCACAAAGTTTGTTTTTCTAAGGTAAAATCTAGTCATAAAAATGTTTGGATATATTGAACACTTTTAGTAATCTCTCAACGAGTAAAGAAGAATGTTGGATTATTTCTAAATTTAGATCTACTTTAAAAATGTAATACATTAGACTTATATACGTTTTCCAACTCATGATAAAAGGTTAAATAAGACTGACCTTAATGAGAAAGATGACTTGACCCATATCTGATAAACTGGGGAAAATTAATTCAAAAGGATATTTCATGCGGTGAATGGCCTTGTTCGCATCAGTGAGGCAAAATATATGGGTCGCCACGGGGTCTGCGTTGACACGTGAAATACTGCACTCATCTTTAATCTTTGGGCCCTGAGACAATGCCTTTAAATAGAACAACACAAAACTGTTGGATGGAGAGTTTAAACTTAGACTGAGATCTAATCTAAGTCAAATAAAATTGTCTACGCTTAATTTAATTGATTTTTTTTTCTGGAGATCCACTATCTCAAATACAGTAAAGAAGAACAGTATTACAAAATTGTGTCCGAAATATAAACATCTCTCAAGCCTTAGGAGCATAATAATGATAACTGCATCGTTAAAAGTGGAGGATATTTTTGGCTTTGTTTTATAAATATCCGATGTTCCTATGTTCCTTAAAAAAAAAAGGCTACTACGTCCTCGCCCAAACTTTGCAGGGAGGGTAGGGATGGCAGAGGGGAGGGTTAGAGCAATTGTAACGATAGATTGAAGCCAGAGATATTACAGACGTTCATTCAAAACAGAGCTATCGTGGTAGCCGAATGGTAAAGCGCTTGGCTTCCAAACCCATCGGTTGTCATTGTCTTTGACTTAAACGTTGCCTGGATTAAAACTCTGGTTTGACTTTTAGAATTGTGTTTGAAATCACCTTACAATTCACTCATTCGACTCCAATGTTTCTTTGTACTTTGAATCTGCTTTCAGCGGGTATTCCCGCAATGTTTCTTTGTATTCAGCAAAGAGCTGAATAAATAAATAGACGCGTTCATGAACTTTTTGCGCACCGTGAGCTGGACTGGAATAGAAGAACTTGAAATAAATAGAAATTAAAAACAAAATAGAATAAAAAATTTAAATGGTGAAGGCGCTTCACAAAGGAGGAACTAATTTTTAGCGGCCCCCGAAAGGGGAAAAGACGCTATTAGTTTTGTACGAAATGTCTGTCCGTCTTCCGTCTGTCCGTCCGTCCCGTTTAAATCTAAACTACAAAAGATATTGAAAATCCGACATCACAGTATTTTAGACCATTAAAAGTTCTGATACAACGGCTACTTTTTTTTTTCTGAAAGCGAGAAATCTAATTTTTAAAATCAGTTATGCAAGCAGTTTTCTAAAGAGAAAAAGCTAATTAGAATGCATTATAAGCTAGACCTAATTTAAAACGAATAGTAATATTTTTAATTTCATTTTCAGCATCATAGTTTGTTATGTGATGGCTTTTTTCTCCGAGAATTCAATTTATGAGTTTAATATTATTATATTTTAAAGGTTAATCAATTTTCAATTGTTTATGATTTAAAACTTGTGAATTATTAGAACTTACAAATAAAAACCTGTAAAAAAAAAAGCCCACAAAAGAGGCAAGATGGCCCATAAAAGAGGCACATGAAGCCCAAAAAAGAGGCCTAAGGTACAAGGATTCCTATGATGATAAAGTTAAAATTAAATCGCGCAAATTCTGAGGTTTCCTTTAAAAAAAATAAGAGATTGAGCCTTATCAAAACAATTAGATCAATTATAAGACATCGGTTAGGCCAGAGGAGGCGCGGTGGCTGAGCGGTAAAGCGCTTTCTTCCGAACCGGGGGTCCCTGGTTCGAATTCTGGTGAAGACTGGGATTTTCAACTTTGGAATCTTTGGGCGCCTCTGAGTCCACTCAGCTCTAATTACTACCTGACATTAGTTGGGGAAAAGTAAAGGCGGTTGGTCGTTGTGCTGGCTACATGACACCCTCGTTAACCAAAGGCCACAAAGACAGACGAACTTTACATAATCTGCCCTATAGACCACAAGGTCTTTAAGGGGAACTAGTTAGGCCAGGTTCACATCTAACTTTACATTCACTTTCACCTATCCTTTGATCTGCTGGACCGTTGGGGCACTACACAAGATCTGTTAACCTTCTTTCTCCATTCTTATCTCTCATTTGTATTTGATATAATTTCATTCGGATGTTCTTTCTGAAAATATTGAAGCCTGCCTGGGTGGACCACTTCGGGGGCCGATTTTGAGTTTATGTTTCCACACAAACTATCTTTTGTAACCTTGTTTAAAGTCTTTTTTTTCTGTTACTTGTTTCTGTTTTATTGTGAAAAACAATATAGTGTCATGTCCATTTATCAAATATTACTCCAAATCTCTTCTTATCTACTTCTTTATATGGAGGATGCAGCATTTAAAATACAACCAACAACGAGCTTTGTGCTAATGACTTGGCAAAGCTTAAGTCATAGGTTAACATGCATGACTAGATGCATCTTTTTTTTTATTAACATCTGTATTATATAAGATAAGATAAGATTTGAGTTTAGAATTCATACAGTTATGACAATCTATCCCCACAATATTGTCAAGTTTCATTGATATTTGAATTTTTTTTTCTTTCCAAATCTCTGTGATTGTAATGATTGTTTATGAAATGAGTCTCTGTGATTGTAATGATTGTTTATGAAATGAGTCTCTGTGATTGTAATGATTGTTTATGAAATAAAACTCTGTGATTGTAATGATTGTTTATGAAATGAATCTCTATGATTGAAATGATTGTTTATGAAATGAATCTCTGTGATTGTAATGTTTGTTTATGAAATGAATCTCTGTGATTGCAATGTTTGTTTATGAAATGAATATCTGTGATTGTAATGATTGTTTATGAAATGAATCTCTGTGATTGTAATGATTGTTTATGAAATAAAACTCTGTGATTGTAATGATTGTTTATGAAATGAATCTCTATGATTGAAATGATTGTTTATGAAATGAATCTCTGTGATTGTAATGTTTGTTTATGAAATGAATCTCTGTGATTGCAATGTTTGTTTATGAAATGAATATCTGTGATTGTAATGATTGTTTATGAAATGAATCTCTGTGATTGTAATGATTGTTTATGAAATGAATCTCTGTGGTTGTAATGTTTGTTTATGAAATGAATCTCTATGATTGAAATGATTGTTTATGAAATGAATCTCTGTGATTGTAATGATTGTTTATGAAATGTTCCCAACGTTTGACAAACTATAACATAACTGTGTGGACGAAATCCTCTAATGGTAATGTTGACACGAAGAGGAAATGGCTTGAGAGGGGAGGTTGGGTGGAGGCGAACGGGGAGGTAACTGAACACGTTCTGAGACACGAACATCCGGGTAATAATAATTTAAGAAACATTATTTTTCTCTCCCCTTGGTCTGGTATGTGCAATATTTTAAACCTTATTATGCAGGCTTATACAGACCAGATTGCAAACTATTGAGACTTCACTAAAATTAGCTAAGTCTTGCACTCGGTGGTGGTGTCCAGTTAGCACTTCTCTATAGTTAGCTTTATATAATCGAAGAACCGTACTTAACACGAATAGCACTACTTTATTAATCCTTTATTAATCACACTATTACTTTTTAATCATATCTTCTGTCGTGTGCTGTAGATTTCTGCTACGGTGTCCTTTGCTTCATTCAAAAGACCGGGGGCAGTTTCCATGTTTAAGGCTCTATGTCGTGCTGAATAAAATATGAAGAGAGAAAGAGCGTGTGTGTAATAGAGAGACAGAGAATGAGTGAAAGAGAGTGGGAAAGAGAGAGAAAGAAATTGAGAATAGAGTGGGAACGAGTGAGAGAAAGAGAGAGTGTTAGAGACAGAATGACAGTGAGGGAGGGGTGAGGCAGTGCAATGAAAAAAAATGAATGAGAGAGGGTAAAGAGCTTGAGAGAGAACACACAGAAAGAGTAGAGGAGGTGGAAGAAAGAGTTAATTCACAAATGAACATAATGCATTATCGTACTCTAGGTGCATTTTAAAATGTACTGAACCTTTTGTCTTCAAAACACTCGGCTTGACTGCTGGTAGGCCAAATATTGGAAGCAAACTCCAGCTGATAATAAATATGCTTAATTATTTTTATGTGTAACATATTTACTTAATGTTGTGTTTGTGTGTGTGTGTGTGTGTTAATGTACATAAAAGCATTTGCTCACATCAGATCGTTTGGTTGGATGAAGATTTTATTTTTGATCAATTTATAAGTCTATATTTGACGGTTACATTCATTACGTTATTGCCCATGTGCACATTCTAAAGTATGCTAGGACATACTGGTTCAAGTATCCCTCGTCCCCTGGTGCCATTAGAGCATGAAATGGGTTGCCTGAATCAGCCAGGGAAACCAACGACAGAGTTTAAGTCACTGATTAACATACATGACTAGATTGACACAGGGTTACGCGCTGAACGTCACTATCTTCTCTTTTAATGTAACGTCTTTAGTTTATAAGATAAGAATCCGGTGAATTTCATTGATAGCCTATAGTGCTGTTTTCCTTTGCAGTGACTATTGGCCCGTTCAGTCAACATCTAAACTTTTTCAACTTTACGGACTTTATATTGTACGCCACTCCCTCCAATACGGCCAACCTGGAGATTGAGTTCATAGGGACCCCAAACCCTCACGTCGGGGTCTTTCAGATGTTTGACCAGTGGCGGGCCGGTGCAGGTGGTTTGAGCTGCAACCCAAGGTCAAGGTAAGTATTCAACCTTAGTTGTTTAATGTTTCATCCAGGTCCATACATTTTAAAAGCGGAAAGAACTAATGTAGATCAACCAATACAGGCATCTCTTAGCTTTCTGCTTTAAAATTATATTATCAGCAAAAAATATTGAGACATTAAATTTAGAAACTGTTATGGAAAGGACTTGGAAGGCAAAAAAACCATAACATTGCTTGTAAACCATGACATTGCTTGGAAACCGTGACATTGCTTGGAAACCATGACATTGCTTGGAAACCATGACATTGCTTGGAAACCATGACATTGCTTGGAAACCATGACATTGCTTGGAAACCATGACATTGCTTGGAAACCATACATTGCTTGGAAGTAATAATAGAACAAGAAAAACAACAAGCAATAAAAAAAATATCGCATCTAAGAGAAAGAACCGTTAATAGCTGTCATATATCTGAAAATTTCAGGGTTTACCTCCCTTTATGCTATATATATATATATATATATATATATATATATATATATATATATTTAAATCTCTCATTAAGTAGAATTTATTCTCCTTCTTTCAAAATAAAATAAAAGAATTAATCAACAACAATTACTTCACTAATTTTTTATTGATTCATGTCTTGTCAGGTTCAATAAATAATGTAACAAATATGCACCTTGAAAACTTCTATAAATGTACAGATTATTCTTGTTACGTCAATTTCTTAAATGCCTCCATGAGATGCAAGAGGACCACTCTAGCATCATCTAGGTGGCGATTGAGTCTGTGAAGTCGTAAAGGGTTCTCTTTAGAGTCGTTTTGGAGTTTAAAAAAAGGGTATTTACTGGGGGATTTTTACACAAGTTAATCTCAGTAATTGACACGATGAAAGATATGTACAATGAGGTTTAGTTTTAGAGTCAAAGAAAAGAAAATTATACGAAAAAAATGTGGTGGCAATCGAATGAAATCTAAAGAAAAACTGGAAAAAAAAAAAAGAATCGGTAGATTGGAAGTGATTTTAAAATAAATACACAAACTTAACAGTGTCAAGGACGCTATTACTGGGATCAACTAAATAATAAAACCTTACTTCTGCTACAGGCAAGGGAGCTTAGAATTGTGTTCTACAGGGCTGAAAAGTGCACCAAAATTAGTACACGTTTTATTAAAATACTTTTCTTACAATACTTCCGTATTCCGTACATTGTGTGCACCAGAAAACTTCCTATTTATAGTTTTGCCTCTAGGTATACAAATCTCCACTGAATTGATTTCTTATTTTAAGTAGTTATAAATGATGTGAGATATTAATAATCAATTTGAAAAAAAAATATATATCTTTCATTACTTGTTATTTATTTATAGTGTTGTAATTATCGTGGTGTATAACTTTGAGAAGTAAATTGTATAAACCAGTTTATATTTTGTCATACACTAACAGGACTGAAGATTCAGTGGGTGCTTTCGAAGAGCGTCTGCTTGGTATCTACAGACGATACTATCCCAACAATCCAATGTTACAGAGGTACCAGCCGCCCGCCAGAAATCAAGTTTCCGTCCTATGGTGGCCTACCAAGGAGGCGCTTATGTATCCTGAAATTAAATTTATGTAAGTGAACTATCAATTAATTATCGATTCTTGTGCCTTTTTTTAGCGGCCCCCGAAAGGGGAAAAGACGCTATTAGTTTTGTGTGGCCTATCTGTCCGTCTGTCCGTCCGTAAATCCGTCCCGTTTAGATCTCGTAAACTAGAAAAGATAGTGAAAATCCGACATCACAATATGTTAGATAATTCAAAGTTTTGATGCAATGGCTACTTTTTCTTTTCTGGAAGCGAAAAATCTAATTTTTTTAATCAACTATGCAAGAATTTTTTTATAGAAATACACCACTTTTACAACTATTTACTATTAATAGCAACAAACACTTGAGGCTCTTTGACGGCTATATAGATAACGCATTTATGGAAACGGTTGTAGATTTTGTCAAAAATTGTTATTTTGTTTAATTTGTGTTGTTAAGTTATGTAAGTTCTGTTATACAAAGTACTATATTTACACACACAAAAAATGTTTACTATTTTTTTAAAGAGAAAAAATCTATTTAGTATGCATAAAAGTCAGGCATCATTTTTAACAACAATTAATAAGTAGTTTTTGATATTATCGCTTGAACTGCAGAACTATCTAAATACTATAGAACAGTGATGCCAAAACTACGGCCCGCGGGCCGGCGACGAGGCTTCATCCGGCACGCCTAAATATCGACACAAAGTGAAGAAAAGTTTTCAAAAGTCTGAAAAATGTACTTATATACGTAGGGACGCTCACTTTTTCTTTGATTGATTGCATTCCAATCTATTCTCATATTATTATTTCTTTTTTACATGAACACAACGAATGTTTGTTCAGTGACAAGTGTTAACAGTTGTTTTAAGTTTGTTGGATAATACCGCTGCTGTCTTGAGGTACAATGTTCTTAACATCTCGTGTGTAGCACAGGGCATCAATGGACCTCATTCACCAATAGTAAATAAACACATTTAGCCACGTCATAATATTGATAAAACAATGAAAAATACGTATCACGTGGCAGCCACTACGGATTGCATAATTTGTATAGAAGATATTTAGAATCACGTGGCTAAATGTTGTTTGTTTACGATTGGTGAATGAGGTCCATTCGGATTCATTTTTTGTGATATTCTTTTGATATCAAAGAGAATGGTACGTATCATTAAATATTTGTGCATTAATGAAACTTGAGAGCCTAGAAACTAAAATTAGATTCTGAATGTTAAAACTTCCGGGAAAAGTGGACACATCTTTACTTTTGTGGAACATGAAAATAAGCCAGCATGATTTGTACAGAAACATGGCTGTTTTTTTTAATATAACAAAAAGTTATTTATAAATCAAAACATTTTTTAAAAAAATATAGCGGCATTTGTGGTTTCAACGACAAAGAAAAAGATTAAGATTAAGATTAAGATTGAGCGATGGACGAGACAAAAAGAGACAAGACAATGTGTCCACGTAACTGCAAGTTACAGAGTTGCTCAAATTATGGGAAATATAGCATTAAAAGTGTTTTTCTAGCAGCGATGAAAGAATTAGTCCTGGTGATTAAAGCAGTTAAAAACATTGCAAAACGAGTGGACCAGTGGCGTCACTAGAGGGGTGCGGGAGGTGCGGTCCGCACCGGGTGACACCCAAGTGAAAAAATGCACTTTTGGAATTACTGACAATTAAAAAAAAGTAAGTGTTAGTGGCTAAATATTGAAACATGTTATTCACAACTGATAAATAGATCTATAAGTGGACGATATGGGTAAAAATTTCCATTCAAAACTAAATGTCAGAGCAGCAAATTTTGAAGTCTTTTCTATTGCCACTTAGGAATGCTCTGACAGACCTGCCAACTGGAATTTATTGTCTTACAAAGCCAGACATCCCTGATTGAGAAATTTAGAGCGATGCATATAATGGATTTCCTCTCCGTGATGTATGAAAAACTTTTCAAATTTCCGAAATTAAGTTTTAAGGACGATCACAATGTTTACATTGAATAGACAAAACCTTTCAGTAATTACACGGACGAGACAGATCTTATGAGTTATCGCCCTCTACGTATGTAGGTTGGCCTAGTAGTGCTACAGGTTTCTAATAAAACTATTTTAAAATGGAATTATTTACTATTTCATTTTTTAATCTATTCGATGATGTGGCCCGCGACACGAGTGTCGGAAATTAAAATGGCCCACCGGCCGAAATAGTTTGGGCATCACTGCTATAGAACACCTAACCAAAGAAAAAAAAATTTTTTTTTTTTATTTATTTACTTTTTACGGAAATGTTCTATTCTTGATGAATAAGTGATTGTCCCTTTACAAAACAATTAGATCAATTAGATATGCATTATAAACAAGTCAGGCCAGGTTAACATCTAACTTCACATTCACTTTCACCTATCCTTTGGTCTGCTGGACCTCTGGGGCAGCTTTTTTTCTTTTATATTTTCTGTCCTTTGTCTTTGATAGAATTTCATTCTGATAATATTGAACCTGCCTTTTTGCCTGCCTGGGTTGACCACTTCGAGGCCGATTTTCAGTTTGTGTTTCCACACAAACTGTCTTTGTAACATTGTTTTTTGTTTTTTTTTGTTTTTTTTTGTTTTTTCTTAAATTCTATTTCTTGAGTCCGAGCCAAATATAGCGATGTAAATCTTATTACTGTAATATATGAAATTTTTTAAAGAAAGGTAACTCTTATTGTCAGAACACCGTTTCATTAAATTCTATAAAGTTAATTTGTTTAAATAATAATTTTAAAAAATAATAATAATTTTAAATAATGTGAAATTGCTCGCTTAGATATATTATTTTGGTTTTTTTAAGTTTTATTACTTTTGTAAATATTACAGTACATAATTACTCGTTGAGTTACATGAATTAACAATATAAGTAAACTGTAAAATTAATATGTGTTGTTATATATATATATTTCTACAATGTGTAATAAAAATATTTACTGGTAAAGTAAAATAAAACAAAACACTATAGCAAGCTGAATAAAATTAAAGGTATCTTTTCGAGAAAACTAAAACAAACAAAAATCTCGTTATTGAAATTAATCTAACAATATCTGTCCATGAAGACCTCGGTAAAGAATAATTGGCTCGAATTTCGGACAATGTTATTAACCACGAATGATATACAATTAATGAATAACGTTGGCTCTGATCTAACAATTTCAGTGTTTGTCTTTTGCTTTTTGACATGGTAGTACTTTGTAAATGCAAAAAAAAAAATTTAATCAATTTCCTGGAAAATAATAGCCGTTGGACTTTACTTTATTCGCTCTACAATATAAATCAAAACTTTTGTCACCGGCGAAACAGTACTAGGAAAGAGTAGAAGAGGCAGACAGAGAAAGCGATGGTAGGACAAGATAAAAGAATGGACGGTGGACGAATCTTGCATGGTGGTCCAGACTAAAGGTACATGTAAACAAGCAGATATAGTGGAACATTCAAGTATGACTAGTGCGCTCAAAGAAAACTTCGTCACAGGGTCTTGTGTTGTTCGCAAGTCTCGGAGTCACGAGATACGAAGCAAGGAGAGTGGCCAGGGTGAAGGAGCGCCTAACCAACAAAAAGCTGAGAGAAGAAGCAGGCCTATCTGAAACTGACCAAACCCACCCATACCACGCATGCAGCCGGCTTTTTAAAGCGAGTATTGGACTTCACAGTCATCTTCGAATCCATAGGATGTGAGAAATGTGATCATCTTCGATCACGAAGGAGGAGCTATATAAAATATTGATGTAACTACACTATTACTGAATAAGAAAAAAAATTAGTATCAGTTCATCTTCCCACGAATTATAATCGTAAAGTTTTATAACACAAAGGGAGGAGCGGTGGTTGAGCGGTAAAGCGCTTGGCTTCTGTATCGAGGTTCCGGGTTTGTATCCTGGTGAAGGCTGGGATTTTTAATTCCGGGATCTTGGGCGCCTCTGACTCTACCCAGCTCTAATGGGTACCTGACATTAGTTGGGGAAAAGTAAAGGCGGTTGGTAGTTGTGCTGGCCACATCACACGCTCGTAAAACCGTGGGCCACTGAAACAAATGACCTTTACATCGTCTGCCCTATAGATCGCAAGGTCTGAAAGGGGAACTTTACTTTTTTTTTATATAACACACACACACGCTGTAATTAGACAATGAATTCTTCAAATTATTAAAAGCAGCTTAAACATTTTTCCATGAAATCCTTATCTTATTTTATCTTATCTCATCTTATGAAATACAGACATTACATCAAAAAAGAAGATGATTACGTCCTACGCGCATCCCTAGGTTAATGTAGTTATGCATGTTTATCAATGACATTAATTCTGCTAAGTCATTGATTTTCCTGGCTGACTCAGGAAACCCATTTCATGCTCTAAGCACTAGGAAAGAAGGAGTAACACATTATACTTGTGACAGGCAATGGGCATTCAAAATATCTGAAGAACCATCATGTGACTTGGAATATTGGAAAGTGACATGGTTGACCAATAACATTGACTTTTCAAATTACGCGACGTTTGTGGACCTCGTTTATCCCATGAGGAACATGCATATTTTGTGTGTTGTCTGTTGAATGTGTTGCCTGTCATATGTGTTGTCTGTCATATGTGTTGTCTGTCATATGTGTTGTCTGTCATATGTGTTTGTCTGTCATATGTGTTGTCTGTCGTATGTGCTGTCTGTTGAATGTGTTTTCTGTCATGTGTGTTGTCTGTCATATGTGTAGTCTGTTGAATGTGTTGTCTGTCATATGTGTTGTCTGTCGTATGTATTGTCTGTCATATGTGCTGTTTTCTTGGAAATATTCTCTCACATTCGATACTGTATTGATCAATATGGGTTCAGTCACAAAAACTAACCTGAAGGGGCCTAACGTCGTATTCCTGAACCCTGGCCTATTGCTACCTTGCTACCAACTAAATATTTCAAGAGTTGCAGTGGATATTTGTATTAATTCTGTTTATTACCTCTAGTAGATGCATATTTGTCTTCAGTCAAATAATTTATGGTTCACCTGTCATATTAGGATTCTTTAATATTCCCTCCCCATATTGGTGCTTTCTACTATTCTGCTATTTGAATTGACTAGAAAGTACAATTGCTTCTTACTACTTCGACTAGGTGTCCATCGGGTTCAACTGTAAATATAAAAACATAATAACTTAGTCACCACGAACCCAAGACTTTATTATTCTTGATTGCATATATCACACACCGGCCACTGTTATTGTCCAAAGCTTATTGACTTCTGGTCATTCGTGCATACGTTCCCACTATTATACGCAAGTACATAAGTAAGTATATATTATACACACATACACACATTCATCCGTGAAAACACTTTTATGTAATTCGAGTTTATACATTTGATTCTGTACTGCTAAAAAGTTTTAAAATTTATCAAATATCTTTTAAAATCTCCAACTCTTCAACGCTTTATTGATATTGTAAATATATCTACTTCTTTGCCATAAATGAATATCTACTATGCAGGTTAGGAGCTATTAAAACAAGGTGCAAATGCTTTTTTGTACACTTTTCTTGTTTAATTAATTACTAATGCTACTTCTAGATGTAATAACGCAACAAATGAGCCCATATCTGATATCTCCAGAACAAATGTACACAACTATAATATCTCCAGAACAAATGTACACGACTATAATATCTCCAGAACAAATGTACACAACTATAATATCCCCAGAAAAATTTACACAACTATAATATCTCCAGAACAAATGTACACAACTATAATATCTCCAGAACAAATGTACACAACTATAATATCTCCAGAACAAATGTACACATATATAATATCTCCAGAACAAATGTACACAACTATAATATCTCCAGAACAAATGTACACAACTATAATATCTCCAGAACAAATGTACACAACTATAATATCTCCAGAACAAATGTACACAACTATAATATCTCCAGAACAAATGTACACAACTATAATATCTCCAGAACAAATGTACACAACTATAATATCTCCAGAACAAATGTACACAACTATAATATCTCCAGAACAAATGTACACAACTATAATATCTCCAGAACAAATGTACACAACTATAATATCTCCAGAACAAATGTACACAACTATAATATCTCCAGAACAAATGTACACAACTATAATATCTCCAGAACAAATGTACACATATATAATATCTCCAGAACAAATGTACACATATATAATATCTCCAGAACAAATGTACACATATATAATATCTCCAGAACAAATGTACACAACTATAATATCTCCAGAACAAATGTACACAACTTTTTTGCCTTTGTTTTGTACGTACTTCTGTATTGATCTATGGTGGTGTAGAAATTCTAGATATTTGATTCGACTCTGATGCTTTGTTATATTTTGTTGCAGAGCTAATTTAAAATCTATGAACAATTGGTTCAGGATCGAATCTACATCATGGAAAGTCAATAGACCGGTTGACCAGTGGGCAAGTAAGTATTTCGTTTAATCATGCATGCTTTAAATATTTATACTGGGCTGTCTTTTGACGAGAACTTTATCTTTTCGCTTCTACTGTAGAGGTGTCGGAGGAGGATGTTACAGACGATCTGAAGCTAAGTGTAAGGCCCAATGAATGAGAGACCTTCTTATAGTAGACTCTCTTTATTTTATTTTATTTTACTCTTCTTTCTTGACTTCTTCACGCCTTGATTCATTACGATTCCAATTGTCTGCCGGTGCCTCTAAGTGATGCGTAATTCTTTGGCATTCTTGCATCAGATGGTCAAACAGATTTTATTGGCTCTTTTATATATAACAGAGGGAGATGATTTAAAGCTTTGACTCTTCGTTTGCTTTCACTGGTATATAGGAGATAACATGGCAGAAAATGGCTTCCAAAAGGAATATCTTGAAAACTCATACACGGGTGGCTGAGTGGTTAAGCGCTTTACTTCAGGGTCCTGGTATTATTTAAACATACCCAGCAGATTATTGTTTTGTCTAGATTTGATGCAGCTAAATAAGTAAGTCTTATCAGGCTCTGTGTAGCCATGTGGAAAAAAATCAATCTTCCTTAATCTTCCAACCATCCTGACGATACCATCAATACCATCGTTTCTTGACATCAAATCATTACTTCGATAAGACATAAAAAATGGTAAAACAAAACGCTTGTGTGTATTGCAAGCCTCACATTCAGGGACGGACTGGCTATATTGGGCATTTGGGCGATTGCCCGATGGGCCGGTACCCAAATGGGCCGGTAGAGCAACCGAACTGGCCGCATCGTTGCCACTATGGCACGTATGAAAATGTTAAAGGTTTTATAATATTCCCTTATAAAAAGGCTCCCTGGGGGTTGTGCTTAAAAACAAATCTTGCACAGACTCTACAGTGTAATACCATTTTAATTTAACACATTTTCCGAAATAATGTAATAGCTTTCATCCGTAGACAGTGCTACTAGTAGGCTTCATCTTATTAGGGCCTACATACTTCGCGATTAAAAAGTAATATAAGGCCTATATTTCTAATAAAGAAGTAGAGTTCACTGAACACGTGCATAGTAATACATTATCAAACTTGACGTAATGACTTCGAGGTCAGGTAGACCTAGAAATGGATGCCCATCATACGATATAGCATTTGTGGGCCGCATTGCATAGAAATGCCTTTGAAATGCCCGGTCCGATTTTGACACTCAGTCCACCTCTGCTCACATTTGTTTAGCCTCAACGATCCAAAATACTTTCATTGCTTGATAGTAAAATTTAAGTTGGTATCAAAAACTTTTTTTTTAAGTTTTGTACTGTCAAATAAGTCTCTATCTATAAGTTCAAAAGCATTTGTCGCGCCAAGGCATAAATCAAGCCATGACAGCAGACTTAGACAGTGCATTTTTGTCTCGTCTGACCCGACTATAAATTTAGCGGTGACATAAATTGACATAAACCTCAAAGAGAGATTAACTTCTTTTTTTTTTCATGTTAGGTCACGGCTCAGAGGTCGACCTAACTGGTACAAAGTTTAAAAATACTTTTAATCTGATTTTGGAGCAAAAGATCGGGTTTTCTTCCATCCGCGATTCTGTCTACGTTCGTTCATTCAGGGATTCCAGAATTGATGTCGTAAACGATCCATAGATTTATAATGGATGTACATTTACATTATAAAATGTTTGAGTCTATTTTGTCGTAAAATAACAAAAGTCTTGATATTCACTTCCATTCACTTCCATTCACTTCCATTCACTCTGCATCTCTTACTTTTCTTGTGCTGCCAACTCTCTGCATCTCTTACTTTTCTTGTGCTGCCAACTCTCTGCATCTCTTACTTTTCTTGTGCTGCCAACTCTCTGCATCTCTTACTTTTCTTGTGCTGCCAACTCTCTGCATCTCTTACGGCCAACTCTCTGTATCTCTTACTTTTCTAGTGCTGCCAAATCTCTGCATCTCTTACATACCTACACCCTTCAATGTTTTAATACCATATAAGGCCTGCCTTCTGCTGCTTATAATTTTACATGTGACTTTAAAGGACACTTTGACTGTCCTCAGATGTTGAGGTCTTGACAGACACACCATTTATACATTCATGTTGTTATTTTTATTTATCTCCTCCTCTGTATACAGTGACAGACCTAGGGCGTGATCCTAACTCATTAGAATAACTAATGAATCGGTTGTTGTAAAATTGTTACGTACTGCTTGACGTACTGTTTCTTGGTTGCACCAGAAACAAGAACCTTTTTTTTTGGGGGGGGGGGGGGAGGGGAAAGTTTTGTAAAGTTGTTTTAGTTTAAACTTGAATTTAGCTGCTCAGTGTATCGAAAAAAAGTAATCTAGAAATGTTTTTAGGATTCTAGAAATGGAACAATTGAAAGATTAAGGATTTTAAAAAATCTATACATTTTATAATTGAAAGTTGCATGGACGCATTATTGATTAGCAAATCTTACAACTACATAAAAAGATTTAAAAAAAATTTTTGAATCTTACGTTTAAATAACTCTAGATTGAGTTGAGAAAAAACCCAGGTTGTTTTTTTTTTCTTGGTGCATTGTTTAACGTAAAGCTAATAGAACTCATGCTTTTCTCATTTTTTAAATAAGTTCAAATCTTTCAGATTAAAGGGCAATTCTGTTGTGTTTTATTAATTAACATAAGAACAAAGACAACATTCCAAATTGTTGGTAGTCAAAAGATCTGAATTCACGTTACGAAAGGGACGCTACTGTTTCTTTTAGCTATATTATTGTTTTGTTCTGTTTTACATGTTTCGGTGGTTCCTTCTAATTGAAGAATATTACATCCTAGCCCAAACTTCTCAGAGGTCGGTACAAGACCATTGGGGGGGGGTGGTGGAGGGCGGGGTTTGCACCCGGGACCATTGAAACGACAATAAAATGCTCAAATCAATCGACCAGGCAGCCTTCCTGATTAAGAGAAGAACTTAATGTCAAGTAGATTAGGGTTTAGGATTCAATCTTCACACATTCAATTCATGTATGTCTATCTAAATCCTTTTGTTTGACCTCCACAGATACGGAGCGTATGCTGACACAGTATCAAAACCTTCAGCACAACATGAGGGCCATGGAGCGGCGGTTAGAACAGCCCTTGTAATTGTTAGGGCGCTATGACGTCATCACTTTGTTAAAGACAACTAAAGAAGACAAATACGATGCCAAAAGTGTACAATTTGAGAACTAGTTGCAACTTGATCGATAATTTACATCTTGTTTCAAGGACTGGGACTAGGCTTCCCTAACTTCTTAATTTGTTCAACACATAAACAACTCTCTCTCTCTCTTTCTCTCTCTCTCTCTCTCTCTCTCTCTCTTACATACACACTCTCACATGCACACATATACACAATCATCTACGTTCACGCTTATTAACATGCACAGCTTTTATGCACAGGTGTCACAACTAAAAGAAATAGCTGAATGTAACTTTACATAACAATCATCACTTAAAACTCATTAGAGTAGTATAGATGAAACAAATACCATTCTTTGCTTTTTTACTTGGTAGAGGCGAATATAAGGGAGACAAATAACAGACAAACACAATGTTGACCTAGTTTTCTCGTTTTCTACATGTTCGTTTCAATACAAACACTAAAGATTACACACTTATAGACACCAAACATTTATAGAATGATTACGACAACTATATTTAGCAATGGATCCCTTTAAAAGAGAGTTTACATAAGTTGTGGTTGTATCTAAAAGTCATCACTTGTTTCGTCTTACGCCAGGAGTTGATGGATGAATCGTCCGCTGTGAATTCAAGGAAATAGATTTTAAAAATATAAGACAATGGATTGTACTTTTTTTTTGGGGGGGGGGGGGGGGAGGGGGGGGGGTTGACACGACGTGTAGTCGTAGCAAGCTGTCTTTTTTTTTAAAAAAAAGCACGATACGTCATGAGGTCAAAGTGCAAGCAATGTAAATGTTAATTATGCGTAGAGAAATTGAGAACGAGGCTGTGTCGCTTCAAAAAGGTTTCTTGTTTTATTGCTAGATCTGGTTGTTTGGGAATGGACCACTTGCAACCTTTGCACTTTGAACTTTCGCTAGATTATCTTTATTCCTGGTGTTTTGCATTCGATTCATGATTTTAAAAGACCAATTTGTATGTTTAAAAATAAAATGACAGTATTTTTTTTTTCTGGGTATTTTGTGAAAATTAAATTAAGGCATTAAATGTGACCTTGACCTCGTTTAATTGTGTTTATTATTACATTTGTAGTGTTTATATTGAGTTTATTGCACTAACATTGTTTTGTATGTTTTAAAAATATTTTTGTTCATTTGGTAATGAAGCAAAGAACAACGGTTCTGTCAAATTTTATTGTCGTGTTTTGGTGTTGTTGTTGTTGGTGTTGGTATTAATGTTGGTGGTGGTGGTGATGGTGTTGTTTGTATTCTAAACTATTTCTTTGTTCTTCTAGTGTTTGCACTTTATGTCTTGACAAATAGCTGGCGTTGACAGTGAGATAAAACGACCAACTTTCCAACCTAGAGGTTTCCAGTTCGAATTCATCTTCCAATCGTCTATGGATTCTGACATAAGTTGAGGGTGGGGGTGGGGAGTTCAGAAAACTAAGAGAGAGTACTCTTGGGTCGCTATGAATTTTATTATTGCTCTAAGCACACCACAATTACGAGAGTTACCTTCTTCAGTACTGTATACTCCATTATTATGTACGCCAGATAAATGGTAGTATATAGTTAGTATAATTTTCAGGCACTAAATGTATGCATTCTGTAATAACTGGAGCTCATTTTTTTATTATGGCTGCAGCATTGCTTTTTTTTTTTGTTTAGTAAATGTGAGTTTAATTTTGTCCCACAGAACCTAATTTTTCCAGAAATTAATTTTTTGCTTTACATGAATTGTTGGACCAAACAAAATCGATATTCTATCTTTTAGTGCATTAATGATTTTTGCGCTAAGGTCCGCAAAGGTACTTCACCATTGGACTCTGTTCTGGGAAATTCTCCTCAGTTCTGAGAAAAAAATATTTTAACGTTACATGTATGCATGACTAAAGCAACCAAGATGCTCTGTATCTAAAAAGTGAATATCTTGCTCTATGGTTTACATAGACGGTCAATATGCTTCCTCTCTATGGGTATGTCGACATAGTGAGTCAAGAGTATAGATTAAAAGATTTATCTTTGCCACATGTTTTGGCATTCAATGTCACTTTGAAATATGTAATGTTCTGAAACGGGTCAATATGCACAGCATCTCTGCACTTCTAACACAGAGAAGACTACGCTGGCTAGGTCATGTCACTCGCATGCCAGATGGAAGTATCCCTAAAGATATACTATACGCTGAGCTTGCAGAGGGAGTCAGACCCAAGGACTGTACTGTAGGAGCTGGTGTCCACTGTTCTGAGGTCCTCCATGAAGGTGTGTCGCCAAGTAATACAAGGACGTCCCTGTTTGCGCTTTCCTCGTATTGGCCTCCATGTCATCGCAACTCTTGGTATACGTAGTTCATTTTGTCAGAGAACATGTCCCGCAAACCTCATGCAACGCTCTGTCACAACCTCACTAAGTGATCGACTCACAGTTTCGCAAAGGATTTCCTTGTTTGAGACCCGATCTCTATAACTGACTCACGAAATCCGTCTCAGCCATTTTTGTTGAGCCACATTTAGTGCTTCTCAATTTTTACAGATGACTTCCATGTCTCAAATGCATATGTTGATGTGGCATGACGATTGTATTGAGAAGTTGTATTTTTGTCTCGAGTCCAATGGCTTGGCTTGTCCAGATAGGCTGCAGCCTTTGGAAAATGCTCCCTGCCATTCCTATTCGGCACGCGACATCATGGTAGGCATCCCCATCATTTGTTATGATGCTGCCAAGGTAAGTGAACTTGTCCAGCTCTTCAAGCTTTGACTCGCCAAGTCTGACGGGGGCACCCTTTGCCTTATAATCCCACTCGCAAAATTTTGGTCTTATCTAAGTTTATGCGGAACCTAGATCATTATTTTTTCTACTATACTGGCAAACAAAGAGTGCTCTGCCCATGATAACTTAATGCTACCTATTTTAAAATTAATGAATATGTAGCTATTTAGTCCTAAAATCACACGTTGTAATATTTTTGCAATGTAGCATAAGATCCATACAAACTTATTAAATATGAATAAATTGTGGCTATTCTACTTTTTAAAAACATCAAAAACTGATTTTATTGACCAATCGCAAATGCGTGTATAGGGCGACTACAGGATAACAGAGCCTGTATACACAAGCCTCCCCCACAGTTTCAGAATGACTGAGTACTGACAACACACCATCCATATAAACTTCTGTGTGTCCCAGAACTGTTGTACTTTACTAGTAAATAAAGACTTTGACCTTCAAAACTTCGGTGATCATGCATTTCGTGTGAGATGTAAGCCCATGTGGGTTGTATGCGGACTTTCATGCGTCTAGGGCAGGAAAAAGGACAAGCAAATGAAAGCAAGAACTATGAACAATTTCTGAACAAAAGTTTTTACATTTGTTGTTGGGATACCATGAATTGTTGTTTTTGTTTTTGGTTTGTTTTTTTTGTTTTTGTGTTGATTAACTCTGCATAAAGTTTAACATATCAGGGTTTAACATATCAGGGTTTAACATATCAGGTGGAAGTGTGGAAAATATCAAGTTCTACATAAGTGCTTTTCATTAAACTAAGAAGAAAAAAATAATAATTTTCTTACATTTAAAACTTATATTAAGTGGGTTTGGATCAGTCATGTTATTAAATTTGTAATAGATCTAGACTCTGGAGGGCTATGAAGGTACTGTGGGCATTGGAGGAAGAAGAATTACTAACTTGCGTTTCGCAGATGACATTGATGGCCTAGCAGGGACAGAAGAAGAACTTGCTGACCTGGTGATGCGCATCGACAAGACTACCGCAGCACATGGTATGCAAATAAATGCCGAAAAAAAATAAATAAATTATGACTAATACCCAACAGGGCTTTAAAAGGGGCATCAGTATTGGAGTTGAAAAGCTGACAAGTGTTAGCAGCTTCAAATGTGAATGTACACTTTGGTTCATTATAGTTATAATGTTTTTTGTTTGGTGTAATGCACAGATTATAAGACAAATTTCCATACGGACAATAAAAATTATTATCATTATTATTAAAATACCTCGAAGCTATTGCCTCAGATGAGGGAACGAAACCTGAACTACTGGCCCGAATAGCAGTCCACAGCAGCACTTTCAAAACTTAAAATAATATGGAAAGACAAAGGCTTAGCCCTCGGCACCAAAATCAGACTGATGCGCTCCCTGGTCACATTTTTATATGCTTGCGAGTCTTGGACGCTGACTGCAGAGCTAGAGAGGAGGATCCTGGCCATGGAATTGAGATGCTGAAGAAGGATTCTAGGGATCACATTCAAAGACCGCATCAAAAATTTATTACATGATTTTAAAAAGAACTTTAAATGAATAAAATATTACACTTGGAATTGGGAAATTTCTTTTTATGAAAAACTCCTGCTACCATATACAATAATATACATTAACATATACAGTACTTGACACTCCAATTCAAGGCATTGTCAACTAGTTCGGTCATATTGTTGACAAGACTCGCTGTCAAGATCATCTATAATAAAGAATATGCATAATTTAGTTTCAACAAAAAAAAGCGAGCTGATAGACGTCCTACAATGGACCTGCAACTTTCTCTTGGTTTCTGCTAAGGATAACTTCTGATTGGGAAGAGTTAAGAAATTTTGTGAGGCTAACCGTAACAGCATCCTACAGATAACATTTAAGGGTAAGGTGATGATAAAAAATAGCATTAAAAAAATGATAAAATAGGTAGCACAATGTAATCCAATTTTTAGTTCTTTATTTATTCAAGATAAATATAAAAAACTTTATGAATTAAAAATTTCGTTACAGAGAATCGAACTCTGTACCTTTGGTAAGGAAAGCCAATGTTCTACGCAGATGCCAAAGGACCATCAACGTCTAAGATAAACGAGGCTGTTTAAACGTACTTTAAAATAATTTCCTTCCGAAAGATAAATCTACAATGTTTTAATTCAGTAATTTGCAAATATTGCTTAAAATGTTTAACTTTATAAGAATGAAAACATTTTATATGTTTTTTAAACATTATTAGTGAACAGAAAGAGTACTTTTAATGCTTACACTATATTAGTCAATAAACATCCGAAATTCAGTAATATTTCTTTAAATTAAAAATAGATTACTACTTTTCCAATAACGGAAGACATGATCTTTCGGTTTTTATTTCTATAGTACAACGATATAGAGATTGCTATTGTGGTTTAATAAGAAAACTTTGCATTTTATTTGATAATAAATCTTTTCTTACAGTGAATAATCCAAATGGCATAATATTACAAAAAAGTTTCTAAAATTAATCATTTTAAAAAGAAATAAAGAGTATATTAAAATTTAGCATCGAAGTTGCCGTACATTCCTATTGCAAACAAATATTATTTTTAATATCATATTTATATAAATAGAAAAGGGTGAATGCATTTTAAAACACATTAAACTTCACATTCAAATACATGTGATGGCCATAAAAGTGGTCCCAAAGACCCAACTACAAGGAAATGTACCAGTATAGAGAAGAGGCTAAAGCGATGGAAAGACAACATTATAGAATAATGGTATTGGATCTGCTAGGCAATATTATTCAAAGAAAAAGACAAGACAGGTTTAGACAACGACAACAGACAATTCAAAGTTTGAAAATATAAATAGAATGTTTATCTTTTTAATTAGTTATATTATTTATTCAGAGGTTCTGCTGTAGATACAAAGATGGAAAATGACGTCACGTTTTAACCTATTGGTTTAGAATTAGTTTGTAATTAAAGAACACAAAAGCTTATATTTAAAAGAGAGCTAATCGAGTAATGTATTTTATCTAATTTCGTTTCACGATTGCCTCCCTTGGAATGGGTAAACTTCTGTTTTAGAGACGCGTCAATGAGGAGACATTTTACAAATAAATAAACTTTAAACATCTATATTTATTTTGTATCTATTAATCTCTCTAATTATAATTTTTAACGTATGTCTATTACTTATATATTATAAAAATAGAAATTCTAAACTGTATTGATATTATTAGGTTTAAATCTAATCTTTTACTTTCCATAAATCGGTAGCAAATCTGAATTGTTTCATAACTTTCTGTAGGATAATTCTTTTATTATAACTGTAACCCTATATATATATATATACAGAGAGAGAGAGAGAGAGAGAGAGGCTATCACATATTATATTAAACATTTCCTATTATCATTATTACATGTATATTTTGATATTGTAAATTGTTAAGTAAATCTAATATATAAAATAAAAATAAAAAGTGCAAAACGTAGACTGTGAGTTTACAATATTTTCTTTTATATCAGTCTAGACATTCATATGTTTAATATCAGTTTCTAAAATAAAAACATGAACATGATTCTGCAATTTATATATGACTGCTATATGATGGACCTTAGTTCCGTTGTCCCTCTATTCTCAGGTTCAAACCCTGCCCGCTGCCATTCACGTTGTCCTGCTGGAGGTATGGACTAGAACTTAGATTTTCTTTAACTCTGAAGGAATATTGGAAACGTTTAACATGCTAGTCCATTTATAACTGGTTGTTGATGACAACTGTTAGGTGCTCTAGAAAGTGTTGATTGATCCCAAACTAGTATCTACTCGTCACCACCATACAATGGTATGGTTTGAACGCAATCTGTTCCAGATAAGTCAGGTTTTATAAGTGATGCATGTAGGCTACACATTGGCTACACATTGGCTACACAACTAACAAGTTGATTCACGCTGCTAGTTGCGTTGTCATGGAGTGCACGTGCGCATTTATACCATGAGAAAAGGGGAGCGGATGGTTTTGGTTATGTAGCCTCAGAAGATTGTGATGTAACCACGAGGTGGTCTGTCGTAATTCAAGTGAAATAAAGGGACTGGTGTGAAAGTTGAAACGTAGACTAATCAGAGACGTGAGTAGTAAAGATGTATATTTGTAGTTAGTAAGATTTTTTTTAATTATCATTTCACTAGTGTTACTAATACATCTTATTTCAATCTATGTATTTTTTTTTTTTTAAAGTTTGATTCAAGTTTGTTTACAATTTAAACTGTTCAAATGTATTCATAATTCTGTATTAAGAATGGTATACGCCTAAGTCTGTTAGTTGTACTATATGAGTGTAGCAACAAACCAACGACAAAGCAACAACATACATGTTATCTCTATTTGATTCAGAACATGTTTATATGAATGTCTTCAATAGCTCCTCCTTCGTCGTTGACGGTAAGCATTTTTCTCATATCCTTTGAACTCGAAGATGAACACATTTCTCAGATGTTAAGACCTCGAAGATGAAATGCAAAGTCCGATTCTCGCTTTTATAAAGCTGGCCACACACATGGTTCAATACTTTATTTGAATAGCTGGTCTACCATAGCATATTTTTAAGCAGGCCCGCAATCAGCCATATTTGGGCTTCAGACCATTTGGGTTCCCTCCCTCCCCCCTACATGCCTAAAGCCCTAGAAATACGTATTGCAGCATCTTAAAACAAAAACGCGAAAGGGCCTCCAGACTAGAGTCCTTTTGTAACCCCCCCCCCCCTCCCAATCGGCGTCGGACCTGTTGTGAGATCGACTTTTCAATCTTGAATAACCAATTTGATAGATGATTACACACATATAGCCAGACTAGAGTCGCGCTTTCATAGGCCCGGCACAAATTGTAAGTGTAAATTATTAAATTAAACCTTAATAACTTACTAGCCTCACATTACCCGCGGCCTGCGGGTTTACGTTTGTGTTTACCAATCTAGTGGATTGGATTTAGATGTATGTTAAACTAAACTAATGATCCTTTCAAGTTTTTTCTCTTTCGCTACGAAAATAAAATTAGGTTTGCGAAAATGGGTTTACCCGAAGCCGATACATTCATATCTATTAAAAACGAAAAGAGCGATAGCTTTGTTAAATGAATGGGATTATAAAGTGAACAATGAATCGAAATAATTTTTAGTACGCGGTTCATGAATGAATATAGATCTAGGCCTATCTCAACTCGGCTTCGCAGCTTTCGTAAACGAATGTAGTCTCTTAGCAATGCTTTAGAAAACCAAATTTGAATGTTTATTTGATCAAAATATGAAATGAATGGACTTCAATTAATATGTTTATGTGTTAAAGTATAAAACTATCTGTGCGAAGAGAAGTTTTATCATCTTAGAGTTGAATTAGAGTTTTAGATCAAGGGATAGGATTATAAAGTAAACAATTAAACGAATTAATTTTTAGTTAGCGATTCATTACGGTATTGTCTAGTAAAAGAAAGTTCGCTAGGAAATCTGTAGTCACAGATATAACGAACTAATTAATGCAAAAAATGCTTTTGAAACACAAAATTGAAGGTTAATTTTATTATATAATGGATATTCTTTTGTATTTTCATGCGTCAAAGTAAAAAACTATCTGCGCAAAGTGTATTATTAAAATTAGATCTAGGTCTAAATCCTTTCGATCTTTTCTCGTGTCAACATTGTAGACATGGCCTAGATCCATAAAATACTATAGCTGTAATAGAGTCGGACAACTTTTTTTTTTTTTAGGGTCTTAAGTTTGTTTTAGGGCTATAATACATTCACTAAGGTCTAAGTTGGTACCCAAGAAACATTCCTGCCAAGTTTTATCAAGCTTGGTCAAGCGGTTTTGATGTCTATAAGTCACATACATACACCTCACATTCTACTTTATAGTATAGATATATAATAAAAAGGTTTCCAAGGCCTCCTGATTTTCAGGAAATCTCCTGAAAAGGCAAAATATACGAAAAAGTCCTGGAAATCTACTGAAATTATAAAAATTTTCTGAAAAATGGACAATATTGTCATTTTTGGGGTGCCAATAAATAAAAACAGCATTGTGAGCATTCATTTAATAAAAATTTATTGCAAAGACAAAAGTATTTTCTAACTTTAAAAATCTTAATTTTGACATTAGGCTGATCCATACCCATACTAGGCCCCGCGTAATCCGTTTCGCATAGGGCCCCGCAATTTTCAGGGCCGGCACTGGTTCGTTGAAACAATGATGTAAGTGTTAGTAAAACAGTTTCTGTTTTTATATCAGAAGACTACGAGTTCCGATTTCAGAAAGAAGGAGTGACTGAATATAAAATGAACTCGAAACAGGCGATGGTGTAATAAGATTTTCAATACAGAATTTTCAACAGCTAGGGAAATTTATTTTGAGCCATTTTTTTTAAACAAGGGAGACTGTTTAGTAATTTTTATAAATTCATTGATTGTCCCCCTTACATTGCTTTTCGAAATGTATGCCTAAATAGTAGCCAATAATAGAAATAATAAGAAAGTCTAACATTTTAAAACATCGGTTGAATCTGTGTAATGAACAAGTTTTATTCAAGTGCTTTCGTAAGTGCTGTTCTCAAAATTAAAAACATTACACAAAAGTTATCAGACAGCTACAGAGGGAATACATAAACAAAGTAACATCCAACAGCAATAAAAATAGATGGCCACACATTAAATCTAAGGAAATGAAAACAACAGGAGTAGCCTTGTTAAAAGAAGATAATTTAACACATAATGAAACTAAAGCTAACATTTTAAATAAATACTTTGCATCAGAATTCTCAGCCACAGGAGACAAAGACATATTGCATAATTTAAATAAGGAAATAATAATAAGGCGTGTCTTCGAGTCCGAAGATTAGTGAATAATTCAGTAATTCCCGTGGCTGCGCAGCCCCAGCTGTGACCTACATATTTTGCCACATTCAGGGCAAGCATAACCATTGTCCGCAGGTGGTCGATTTAGATTTTCTTTTCGCCGTCTGAGTTTGTCCTCGGCAGCGGATTTTCTTTTGGTCTCAAATGTGTATCCCCGCGGCCTTCGTGAGTGACCTCCAGCTGTCTCGTTCTGAGGCCGCATGCAACTAAGAAATAGATATATACAAAAAAAAAGGGGATCCAAAAACTACACGCTAACATTAAACCAAATAAATCATCTGAACATGGTGGTACTTCTACTAGATTACTCAAACATGTGCGTCCTCCGTTGTACACCCCCTCCACTAAACAAAAAACAAAAAAAAGGCACGAACCTAGAGCCGTGAGATTCATAACACTCAAATATTCACATGGATGGTTGCTTGGTCGTGCAATTTGCGCGCTGGATTGTCGTTTGGATTTATCGATGATCCCGGGTTCAAACCCAGCCCGCTCCCATCCCCCGTCGTCCTACGGGAGGTTTGGACTAGGAAGTAAACTATCTTCAACTCTAAAGGAACATCCGAACCATGTCAAACATTTTTTTTTTACATCGAGTACCACGTTGAGTAAAACTCACTGGATTTAGAGACTCTTCGGGATAGAGGACTTAAAAGTAAAGTGCAAATTACATTAAAAAACATAATCTTCAAATACGAAATAAAAACCTTATACAATATTATAAAAGATAAAAAAAATAGGATATTTCTTATTTCATAGTAAAAATTGGTTTAAGTACTCCTTCTTCACTAGTACTATTAGAGTAAGGAATGGGTTGCCTGAAACAGCCAGGTAAACCAACAACTTGGCAAATTTTACGTCACGTGGATGCACGACTAGATTGACACGTGGATTAGAGTCAGAAGTAATTATCTTCTCTGTTGAAGTGACGTCTGTAATTTATAAGATAAGAAAATAATATTCATTTCAGTGCTTTTTTTATTTTTGAATAACTACATTTTATAGAAAATGTTCGATGAGACTTACTTCCAGTATTTCAAAGTTGAACTTAAGTTTTTTTAAATTTGTAAAGTTTCTGAGCTTAACAATCATCTTGGCCACACAATACTCTTAGACAAAATGTGGGTTACATAGGCGAAGCTCTGAACACGCAGAAATTTTAAAAATGTGGTTACATAGGCGAAGCTCTGAACACGCAGAAATTTTTAAAATGTGGTTACATAGGCGAAGCTCTGAACACGTAGAAATTAAAAAATGTTCAAGTTGACTTCTGATAAAAGCTCCATTTTATAAAAAAAAAAAAGGGAGAGGCAGGACTTAATTTCGTTCAATTCTTGACAAGTGACGTATTCAACCAGTGGTCTTAAGTCAAAGACGTGATTATCTTCCTTACTCAGAGGAGGTTTAGGGGGGGGGGGGCGGAGGTGTTCATGAATTAAACTGCATCTGTGCCAGCACAATAATCTTGTCAATGACTTGTCTCAATGAGGCGGCCTCCAGTCTGCACCCTCATCACACTCAGCGCGCCCATTACACATAATCATAAGTCCGTTCATTAGGTGTTTGTACAAGTTCTTATAGCTTACCGTATTCTTGTTAACTATTACTGTTATAGTCATGCTTTGAAAACGATTTGACTTACGTCAACTCAAGTATAAATAAAAGTTCCCCTTTTCACAGCTTGCGATCTATAGGGCAGATGATGTAAAGGTCATCTGTTTCTATGGTCCACGGTTAACGAGGATGTCTTGTGGCCAGCACAACGACCAACCGTCTTTTACTTTTACCCAACTAATGTCAAGTACCCATTAGAGCTGGGTGGACTCAGAGGCGCTCAAATATACAGAAGTTAAAAATCCCAGTCTTCACCAGGATTTAAACCCTAGACTTCTGTTCGGAAGCTAAGCGCTTTACCGCTTAGCCACCGCGCCTCCTTAACTCGGGTATAGACTAATTTTAAACATTTTTTTTTTTAATTTACGCTAGTCTAGGATTAAACATTTTTAAAAAATTGAGTCAAAAGTTGCAGAATTTAGTATAAAAATAAAAGTTGCTTTTTTTGGTTAATATAACATTGTAGAAGATTGAATCTAAAGATCTCCCCCCCCCCCCCCCAAGAGAACACTATATGTACTAGTAGGCTGGCAGGTGGAAACTATATTGTTCGTCTTGCTGGCCAAGAGTTTCAAGAGCCTTCAGCTCAACTTTTTCCGACAATTTCATTATAGTTTAATTAACAAACTCGTGTAATATAATCACAGAATCATTAAAAATTCCCCAGGCTCGTTTAGGATTCGAACTAGAGACCATTGATTTGGCAGCCAAGCGATTTACGACTCGCCTTCCCTTCAAATGAGATTATAAAGATTACAAGATGAAATAGACTAGTGTCTCGAGCCGTGTGTCTACATTTTGACACTGACTTGTCACAAGAAAGGTCTTAAACTGGGAGTCTCATTCAACCTTAGAGAAAGATCAATTTTTATACATTCTCCCTTTAGGCTAAACAAGCCCTAGAGTTCTTTTGTTCTTTTAATCTCAAAACAGCAATATTTTGGTATACATTAGATTGTCAACGCATTGATTTCTCATTCGCTATATTCATTCATTATTACTCTAAAAGACTTTAGGTTTGCTGTCCCGTTAGCACTCATAATTATGTTTGAAAAAAAAACCCAGTAAAGTTTCCCTTCTAGAACTTGCGATATAAAAATGTTTGTTTGTTTGTTTTACATGTTTCGGATGTTCCTTCAGAGTTGAAGATAGTTTACTTCCTAGCCCAAACCTACCGCAGGACGACGGGGGATGGGAGCGGGCAAGGTTTGAACCCTCGACAGTCGATAAATTCGAACGACAGTCCAGCGCGCAAACCGCACGACCAGGCAGATGTTAAGGTCATCTGTTTATGTGGCCAACGGTTAACAAAAATAAAGGGTGCCCGATACTCCACTCATAATCTGAATTAATACAAGAAAGATTTGACTATTATATAAACGAGAGAAAAGACTTGGAAACTAACTGATAATGGCGATTATCTGATGTTTGTGGGATACGACGACTGGAATGACACTAGAGAAGAACAAAAAAAAATCTTTAGCGTCAGATGGTCGCCAGACGCCAAGGCAGTAAATCTTCAGTTGCGTTTGATATTCATTTCCCTTTTAACCTTCCGTAATACGGTATTATCTGAGATAAAAGAAAAGAGGCGGGAGGAAATAACAAACGATACCATTATGCAAATGTCATACATACATGAATTTTTGTTTCCTTCTCATTTAGTGACTTTAGAATAAAACTAATACCATACATTGATCAAAGATCGTTCAAAAGAACTGCACATCACCCTCAAGAGCCACACACATCACCCTCAAGAACCACACACATCACCAACATAAACCACACACATCTACCTCAAGAACCACACATATTACCAACATGAACCACACACATCAGTAAAAACGAACCATACATCCACACATGAGCCACACTTCACCAACATGAACAGCACAAATCACACATCACCAACATGAGCCACACACATCAGCAACATGAACCAGACACATTACCAACCTAAACCACACCCATCACCAACATGAGCCAAAAACATCATCATCCTGAACCACACAATTAACCAACATGAACCGCCAACATAAACCACACACATCTACCACACATCAATAAAAAGGAATTATACATCTGCACATGAGCCACACAGCACCAACATGAACAACACAAAACACACAGGGACACCACACTACACACCACACACCAGACATATCATCCACAAGGACCCACATAATATTCTGAACAAGTCTTAAGACTTTCGTTAATTTGGAATGAAATTGAAGTAAGATTGAAAAAGGAAAAGTGTTGATGACTTTTAGAAAGTTAATGATTGGAAGAGTGTTGATGTTAGAGTTAGGGTTAGGGTTAGGGTTAGGTTTTAGTCTTGGGAGAGGGCCGGCCTTAGAAATGAATTTAATGGCCCCAAATATTAAGGATTTTTTTTTAAACAAAAAAAAACTAAAATTACTTACTTTATTTAAAACCTAGTGTTCCGCAACAATAACATTAATGACAAGTTTCGCTATTGTTCAGAATTCTTTCCAAGGCCACCACCAATCCGAGGTTCTAGGCAGTTGCCTAATTTGCCTATACATTAGGCCAGCCCTGAGTTTGAAGATTGTTAGAATGTTGATGTTATGAAGAGTGTTGTTAACTTGGAGAGGGCTCAAGATTGTGAGAGTGTTGATAACTGCAAGAGAAACCAAAGCCCAATACCCGAAAGTACCCGTGAAGTCTTCTTGAACGGCTCTACGCGGTAGGTCCTAAGCAAGTTGACCGTGGTCAGACTCTTCCATGAAAACGGAAAAACGACGAATTGGTAGGACCATACACACGCGGAAGCAGCTACATCATCGAAATGGAAGAAGTCAGGAACGCTATAGAGCAGGGGTTCTCAACCTGTGGGTCGCGACCAAATTTGGGGGTAGTTTGACCATTTGCCAGGGGTCGCCTAAGACCATCGAAAATATGGATTATTATTGCCTACTCTTCTATTGCTGTATGTGTGTGTCAGCTGGGGGGGTGGGGGTCGTGGCAGGGTGGAGGAGTATAAAAAGGGGTCGCCGAGCTTAAAAGGTTGAGAACCGCTGCTATCGAAGAAAGAATAGAGGAAGGAATAGCAACACCGGCCAATGTAATCCTGCGATGAAGCCCTGGCTTACCCAGTTGCTTGGAGCGCCTAGAATGAAAACACAAATTACTTATGGTGATGCAACGAGTTTCATCCAATTGTGGAATCAAAGGAAACGATAGGGCCAACAGTTTGGGGCAGCTAAGAACGTGTCTTGACCCACTAGATGAATCGATAGGGCCTACAGTTTGGGGCAGCTAAGAACGTGTCTTGACCCACTAGATGAATCGATAGGGCCTACAGTTTGGGGCAGCTAAGAACGTGTCTTGACCCACTAGATGAATCGATAGGGCCTACAGTTTGGGGCAGCTAAGAACGTGTCTTGACCCACTAGATGAATCGATAGGGCCTACAGTTTGGGGCAGCTAAGAACGTGTCTTGACCCACTAGATGAATCGATAGGGCCTACAGTTTGGGGCAGCTAAGAACGTGTCTTGACCCACTAGATGAATCGATAGGGCCTACAGTTTGGGGCAGCTAAGAACGTGTCTTGACCCACTAGATGAATCGATAGGGCCTACAGTTTGGGGCAGCTAAGAACGTGTCTTGACCCACTAGATGAATCGATAGGGCCTACAGTTTGGGGCAGCTAAGAACGTGTCTTGACCCACTAGATGAATCGATAGGGCCAACAGTTTGGGGCAGCTAAGAACGTGTCTTGACCCACTAGATGAATCGATAGGGCCAACAGTTTGGGGCAGCTAAGAACGTGTCTTGACCCACTAGATGAATCGATAGGGCCTACAGTTTGGGGCAGCTAAGAACGTGTCTTGACCCACTAGATGAATCGATAGGGCCTACAGTTTGGGGCAGCTAAGAACGTGTCTTGACCCACTAGATGAATCGATAGGGCCAACAGTTTGGGGCAGCTAAGAACGTGTCTTGACCCACTAGATGAATCGATAGGGCCAACAGTTTGGGGCAGCTAAGAACGTGTCTTGACCCACTAGATGAATCGATAGGGCCTACAGTTTGGGGCAGCTAAGAACGTGTCTTGACCCACTAGATGAATCGATAGGGCCTACAGTTTGGGGCAGCTAAGAACGTGTCTTGACCCACTAGATGAATCGATAGGGCCTACAGTTTGGGGCAGCTAAGAACGTGTCTTGACCCACTAGATGAATCGATAGGGCCTACAGTTTGGGGCAGCTAAGAACGTGTCTTGACCCACTAGAGGAAAAGCAAACATACGAGAGACAGAAAGAATCTAGCAAATTTGCCACTTTTCAATAGGGGGCGCGGTGGGTGGGTGGCTAAATGCTTGGCTTCCGAACCTAGGATCCTGGGTTCCAATCTCGTGAAGACTGGGATTTTAATTTTTTTTTATTTTTTAGGGCGCCCCAGACTTTAATGACTTGACTTTAACCGTTGGCCAAAGAATCAAATAACATTAGCATCATCTGCCCTATAGATCTGGTCTGAATGGGGAACTTTACTTACATTCGATAGAAACCTATTTTGCTAGGATCTTATAAAATACAGACGTTACTTCAAAAAGGAAAATGATTACGTCCTACGCGTGTCACTACGTCAATCTAGTCATGCATGTTAATCAATGACTTAAATTCTGCCAAGTCATTGGTTTTTCTGACTGACTCAGGTAACTATGCTCTAATAGCACTAGGGAAGAAGGAGCATTTCTACAAATTTGTGAGAGATCCGTGATCCCAGATTACTGCTATTTAGAAGACGAGACGGTAGAACACGTCCTCAGCAACTGAAGGTTACTCTGAAATGATTTTGAACATACGACTACTCCTGTAAACCATAATACTGTTACAAATGATCAGTGAGAGGTAGAGGTCAACGTGTGACCCCAGCGAGATCACATAGCAGCGAGTGTTCTCTGGAATCTACCTGTATAAACAAAGACAGGATGTGACGTGTCCTCACTAGATGTTCCAGAAGGTACTAGCAGTGTTTCTGCAACATTAGAGAAGCGATTAGGGGCTTTATATAAATCAGAGTTAATGCGAAAAGTCAGTAGTCGGTAGAGTCGTCGTTACTGTTGTCTACAGTGCGAGACAGCTGAAGAGAGATGTGTACGACTCGATGCAAGTTAACTAGGGTAGAGTTAACTGGAGTGGACTACAGTCGTTAAAAGTCTATACAGCGAACTACAGTGGACTACTGTCGTTAAAGTCTATACAGCGAACTACGGTGGACTTGTGGCGATACAGTCGATGTAAGACGTTTACGGCTCCTATTAGGTAGAGTTGAGTACAACTCAAAACAGCTGAGTAGAGCGGAATACGGCTCGATGCAAGTTGAGAAGAGATGAATTGCAACGAAGTATAGCTAACTGTAAACTAGCAGATATTGTATAGTCTTCTACGCTACATGTTACAGTGACGAATTGCTAGAGTTAACAGTCAATAAAGTTATATGAAGCTGAAAGTTGAGTTGTCAAGTTTTTTACAGTGTTTTTATTTGTGTGCCTACTAGTACATACAGAAGATTCAGAAATACTAAGACTAAGACTGCTTTATTGATCCTTACAGAAATTTGCTGTGATTACAAGGACTCTTTTCTCATACAAAGACAACACAACAGAAACACATACACATAAATACAACAGACACAAGCTCATTCAGCGACTACACACAGACATCTTGGTCATTTTCATGTTTCCTGATCAACGAGTGGCGTTGATATAGTCTGACCGAGTGAGGTACGAACGAATTTTTTTACCGCTCTGTTCTTGTTTTGATTGACAGCAGTCGCCCACTTTGCGACGACCTGACGTAGTTCTGATGGAGCGGGTGGCCGTTGTCTTCCAAGATTTTTTCGATTTTTCTTAGGCACTTTTGTTCAAAAAGTTCCTTTAAATATGGCAATGTTATGAGTGTAATTTTTTATGTCCTTTTTATGATGGTTTCTTGCCAACAAGTTATTCCGTATTTAGCAGATTTTGTATAGTCGCGCCGTAAAAAGTATTTAGGATTAATACGTAACAATACTGATGCATGCTGGGTCCTGTCCAGTGGAAAGACTGGGAAACCCTACAGAGCTCTGCCAGATACCTGGACCGTTCTGTAATGGAGTAGTAACAGCATAGAGCTTTAGTGGATAGAGGGTTACAATAGGATCCCATATCTCAAATAGATTACGGCCTTATCTCAATACGGTATAGTAGTTATAGGTCTAAACCTAAACACATTAGCTTGGCTGGATATGTTCAACTTTAAAACCCATGGCCAAGAAATCAATATCGTCAGCATTGTGTCGTTAAACTTTAAATTTACTTTAATATAATAATTGCAACTGTTAAATACTTTAAGATAATTTACACCGCAAACTATGAATCAGTGGATGGACGTGACTAATAGATAATAACTCCTGCTCTTTTTTTCCTCTCCGAATGTCCATTATTGTCCCTGAGTACTTCGTAACTTATTCAATTAATATTTTTTACCTTCCCCCCCCCTAACCATTTGCATAATTTTAACATTAATACTACAACGCCATTAAACATTTAACCACGAGGCGAGGATGCAAGATGTCGTATAACGACCGCCGGACAAGTTAATGCGGAGGCTTCAATACTACAAGAGCTCAAGATAATATCTTATATCTTCAACCACAGGCAGCGAATGACGACGAAGAAAAGGGGTTTCTGTCACCTATACGCCCCTGATTTAGAGAGAAAAAAAATAATTTTTTTTTAAATAATTGAGTTCTCGAAAATGTGTTAATAAACAGATGATGTAAATTTAAATGTACCCTAGTTGAATGCATCAATGCGAAATCAGCTTAGGCGCAACGCTAAGGCGCAATTTTGATCCTTAGGACTATGATTGCCCGTAAACCACATGTGGTCCAAAGTGATTTTTTTTTTATATGTCATGTTGTGTTTGCTTTTTCTTTCGTCGATTGCGTTTTTTTATCGCAAGACTTGACACAGTTTTGTAGCGGCGACAGAATCTTGATTTTTGATGTTGATACTGCTATGTGCGTTCGCAAAAACAAAACAAAAGGAATGAGTTGACAACCTGTTTTGTGTGTGTGTGTGTGTGTGTGTGCATTAATCGTCAAAGTGTAGAGTTTAAATTAATTAGTAATAAGATGCATATTTACTGTCACTCTGCTGTGACTACACATAAACACTTACGCGCTCCACACGCACGTAAACAAATGCACGCATACACACAGGGGCTATACATACACACGTAAACGCCTTGTCAAACTTACAAAGTGAGTTTGTGTGTGTGTGTGTTTGTGTGTTTATGTGAGAACATAGAGTGTCAATTACCTTTAAATTAAACAGTTGACGTTGCTACTATATGGTGTCAAAAGTATTTTGGAATGGGGGGGGGGGGGGGGGGGGGAAGGGGGGAGAAGACTTAAAGGCGACATATTTTGATAAATGTTTAGTAGGCCTTCTATCAGCAATGTGAATTGAATATATTTTTACTAAAGGTTATTCAACGATAGTCCACTTTTTTGTTTACAAATGTCATTTTAATCAAATTACTGTGATTGTAAAGTACTAAACTATAAAGTAACACAAGAACAAAATAATTTTGCTTGGAACAAATCGCCCACAGGTTTCGACGTTGAAGGTCAGTGTTCAGGCCTTCTGGGACGATTGGTCTCGCTAGAACCAACTGTAACTGCTATTTTTTTGTAATGCATCCTTCCAATGACTGATTTGATAAATAAACAGACAAAGTGAGTAACAAGCGTATTAATTTTTTTAAATTAACGAAAATGTTCTTTGACCAATTCTACCGCCATCTGGTGCCGTCTTTCCAACGAGACGTTGGGGCGGACTATCTTATCTCGTACGTTCGACCTGGCTAGGTATATGTGGGCGTCGGGCGGTGCAGCGTAGGGTCGCGTGCTCGATCTCCGCGCCTTTAATATCTCTTGTGTGAGTGTGTGTCGTCTGCGCGTCTAACTGAAGGATCAGCTCAGCAGATGTCACTGTTTGCTCCTCAATGTTATCTCCCCTTCGTGCTCGCGGTAAACAAAAAGTATTAAAAAAAAATAATACTAATGAAAAAATGAGACCTTTGATGACGTATTTGATAAAAGCAAAAAAAAAAAAAAGGGTTTGGGTTTAGAGTTTAATTGGCTGCGAAGTTAATTAAAATCTCGGAAAATGAACAATTAGAGAAACAGTTTTCTTTTCATTGCATTCAAAAACAAATATAGACTTAAAATGATAATTTTTTTTTAAAAAAGGAGGGAAATGAGATGGGGGGAGGTGAGGGGGGATCCAACATATTTTTGTTGTTGTTGTTGTCATGAAATTAAGTCAAGTTCCCCTTTCAGACCTTGTGGTCTGTAGGGCAGATGATGTAAAGGTCATCTGTTTCTGTGGCCTACGGTTAACGAGTGTGTCGAATGGCCAGCACAATGAACAACCACATTTACTTTTCACCAACTAATGTCAGGTACCTGGGTGGACTCAAAGGCGCTCAAAAAATACCTAAATCCCTTGGTTTCTAAAGCCAATCGCTTTAACCGCTTTTGTTATGCTGTTATCTTATTGTTTAAAATTAAAGTGAACAAAGACAGATTTCCACGGTCAGTCCTTCATTGTAGAATCTACATAGGAGCCAAATTTAAATTTGGTCCAATCTCAATTGTGGACCAGTGGGGGTATTTAGGAGAAGGTTTTTCCGTGCTGCCTTTAGGCGCTCAGTAAACACAACTCTGCCCGAGTCGGGTGTCGAACGTCGAGCCCCCTTCAAGTCAAGCCAAGTTCAAGCGCACTTAGCCTTTCGACCACGCTTCCCACTAACATGGCTTGAACATGGCTTCCTTATCGTGCGGTATACACGATGGACTGTCGTTCGGTCGACTTGGGGGTCCCGGGTTTATGCCCTGTCCTCTGCCATCCCCAGTCGTCCCGAGAAAGGTTTGGTCTAGGAAGTAGATTATCTTAACTCTGAAGGACATCCGAAATATGTAAAACATTTTGGTTATATGTTAGTGTTAGGGCTTTTTGTTCCAGTCGTGTGTATGTTTTTATGTATGTTTGTATTAGGACTATGTTGTTATTGTTACAGCAGTAATGCTGAAGTATACGACGGTAGTCAAACTGAATGTCTACTGGTTTGGATTAATCAAATATATGGCCTCCTTCAGTCGACTATGTGTAATGCCTGGGCATTAGATATGGTCAGAACGATGTCGCCCAAACATGGCCCCCCCCCTCCTCTACACACAGCTGATGTATTCAAAGGAACTGAAAGTGTCGTTAAAGTTTGGTGTCAGCGGCGATGCAAGTTCTGCTGGGCGTAGCTCTGAGTGTTGTTAAATTGCCTATAGGTAGCCAGCTCCAAATATTTCCTCAGGGCTGACTCACAAGCTTTTCTTATATTTGGCTATTGCTTGCAAGGCAGCAGAGGTTTGAATTCAAGAGTTTCCCTTCTCCTGGGTGTATAGCCAGACAAGCAACGAGCCTCTCCTGCATGAAAGGCGCCTCTTACTCACTTTTGCCACGTTTCTTGTTAGTTTTAAACAGTTCCGCCGGACTCCGGGCTTCTACTTGTGGCTCAGATATTGAGTCCGGGAATCAATGGAATGATCTTATTTTATTAAGCTCTCAGTTACCAATATACTAATAATCAGTTAACAAAATATTGTAAGTAAATTTTCATTGAGTTTTAATAAGAATTTTTTTTTATTTAAAGAGAGAAGGAAAGACAAAAGACAGAGCTAAAGAGAGACAAAGCTGAAGGTAGACCGAGGTAAACAGATGCAGAGCTAAAGACAGAGCTAAAGAGAGAAAAAGCTGAAGGGAGACAGAGCTAAGGAGAGACAAAGCCAAAGAGAGACATAGCTGAAGAGAGACAACGCTGTAGAGAGAAAAAGAGCTAAAGAGAGACAGAGCTAAAGAGAGACAGAGCTGAAGAGAGAGAAAAAAAAGAGAGGGAGAGAGAGAGAGACAGACTCGTGAGAAGAGAAAAAGGATGAGATAGAAATAGAAATTAATAAGTCTAACTCTACATCACGTATCACAATCCTTATAATAATTAAATGTGAATGATAGTTCAAAGATAATTTCCTTGTTTCACAGTTCTAAGAAAGAAATGGTAAAACATGCACCTGGTTACCTCCCTGCTTTGATTTCTTTATTTGTTAGCTAGCTCATCCTATCCCAAGCCTCTTGCAGAAGTGAGGAGAATGAGGCGGGCAAGATTCGAACCAGACAGCCATCGTAGTTCTTAATAGTACATTCAAATGGTAACCAATAAATCCTCTCAACAAACATATAACACAAGAAAAAAACTGTAACAAACAAATATACAAACATACAAATATATAAACATACAGTTTTTGGAAAATTACGAAAAAAGAAAAAAAAATTACTTTTGTTAATTTTTTCATCACACATTTTGTTTATTTTTAATGAGAAATATATTTAAATGTCAAATATATTTTACAGATAACAAAATAAAATTTCAGAATCTTAAAAGAAAAACAAATGGAAACAAATACATCCCAGTAAATATAATGAAAATTGATACGTTTTGTCAAATTAAACATAGTATAGAATCGATCTAAATACGCGTATAGTTTTTGTTATAATGAATGATAATCATGTTAACGAAACGTTCCTACATCATTGTTTGGTTGTTTTTATTTTAGCATACATGAAAATAATTTCATATTTAAAAGTTAAGGACAAGCAGTGGAGTAGCTAGGGATTGGCCATAATTTCGGGGCCCCTGCATTTTGAGTAATATTTAAAGTAAAAAAAAAAAATTTAAACACTCATTTGGAGGCCCCCCCCCTTCAAGTGGGCGCCCGGTGGAATTCTCCTTCCACCCTAGCCCCTGAGGACAGTTTATTTAATATGGTTTATTTTTAGGCTTTAGGTATATTCCTTACCATTTAAAAAAAAAAAGTTGTAAGACTAAATAGAAGTAGCTAGATGAAAAAAAATATTTCAATGGTGAAGTGATTTGAACAGTTGAACACAGTCGGATGGCTGGACATATGGACATATAAAGTTTAATGCCATTCTTAGGATACACAGAAATCTGAGCTCATGGGATGGCATTAATAGGTGTGCGTTTGTGTGTGTTTGTGTGTGTGTTTGTGTATTCATCATGTATTTTACCCTTTGTTAAATGTTAAACGATCAATCTGTTCTTTGTACCCAATGAAATAAGCTTCAACAGAGCAACTGTTTTGGAAAGATGTGTTTTTCTCTCAGTTAAAAAAAACAAAAACTGACTAGATAGAAAAAAAGAGGGCGTTAACAAAAAGAAATGTTATATATAACAAAATTTTGTTATAGATTCTTGTTCTTTTCCGACGGAGGGGGGGGGAGTTGAATGTGATTGACATGTTTACAGATTTAATAATAAAAGACTAAACAAATAATGTCATTGCACAGTTACAGTCATTACACCTAATGGCGCCCTTACATTGAGAAACACTGATCAATTACATTCGTACATATGTCTACAGTATCAGAGGGCGTCCAGACACGAGTCAATAAGACATCCACAAGTGCAGCCCCCTTTTTGAAAGAAAGGGCCTGCATTGGATCTACTGGTCTTGCAAAACAATGGCGGCTAATAAGTAAGAATTATGATTTAAAGTTCATGTACAATTTCTTTTGTGATCATATTTATACAAATCATTTCTTAACAAATGGATACAGAGAAACCAAAAGAACAAATCACCAAAATAAAAAAAAAAATAATATTATACATACAAATGTATAAATCAAATGTATATCTTTTATATAAAATTGAGATAATGAAAGAGGGAAAAAAAGTTCAGCAGTTTAATTTGTTTCTAATTTAGTTACTTCAATACAAGGGAAAATCACTTAAAGAAAAATCAATTATACATCACAGTGATCTCCCGTTGGTAGAATATTTATTAATCGACCATACCATCATTTACAATTAAATAATTACACATCATTGGTCCTCATTTTCATTGGTTGGTTCAATGATTACATAAATATGAGAATATGTACACCTAGCTATACAAAAAAACAATATGTCTATAGATCTAGTTTGCTCCCGTCAGAAAGAATGATACATAACATTACAATGACAAAGAGCATAGTTAAAGTTTAATAATGTAAATATTTGCTTCGCCAACGAGGAGTTCCACCACGATGTCATAAAAAAGAATCCACACAAAAGACGGGCTCTTCTAGTACATAGTTACTGGACCAATGTTGGGCTCTGTGGTTTTGATATTGGACTTTGTCTATTGCTAAACACAAATAAACAAGGCTTACATAATTTTCGTTCAAACGTTTCTGTAACTATTAAGGTTCTCAATTTACGAGTTCCTAAACGTGTTCATAAATACTTGTTTCTCCACCCCCCTATTTTTCTCTCTCTCTCTATATATATATATATATCTCACACACACACTATAATGCGTACACTTAAATAAGTAACTAATTAACGCTTTAACTAGTTATCACTACAGTAACAGATCAACAAAGTAAGGAAGATAATCAATAGAATTCAGATTTCAACGAGCTCAATGTTCAAATATTCTCTAAGGCATGTCTTCAAGGCCAGACTTCAGACAAAACCAAGAATATATTCAAATCTGAATGATCTCTTCAGAACCTAAATGTGGAATTCAATGCAAATCTCCCAAGACAGGAAAATGGAATGAATTGTGCAAAGTACAACACACAACTTCAAGGAAACAAATTTTTGACCTGGGTTTTTCAGTGTCATGACAATGGCACATAGTCGCGTCAATTTGCATATTTTCTACAATTGCATAATGTATTACTAAACATTCGAGTGTTAATACTAATCTTCTGTTTTGACTTACGAAGTCACACTCTTATTGCTGTTGCTGAGAAAAATGGTAAACTCTGTTTTACGTTGACCAGTCTGAAAATGTTTTCAAGATTGTTCTTCATATGAGACAGTTGACTCCCTTTACTATCAATAGTACACGGTGAATAAGGGTTTTACAGTCTTTTTTTTTTTTAGCTTAGTTTAACAGTACTTTCTTCGTCTTTTTACATTGACTAGTTAATGCTTTTGACAGGGTGTTATAAAGATTGATACATTAAGTGTTTAGAAGTGTAGAGATTTGGGAAAAAAACGATAAACGTCTTGCTTGTTACTTGGACTTCATAAAAATGTTACTTGAGATTGTCATGAAACAACAGGAACCCTGATAGTCATCAACATATGAATATGTCATTGCAACATAAATTACAAGATAGACTAGGAATAGATTTTGTGATAAATATATACATCAATATTTCTATGTTTTATAGACGCACTGCCTGTCTATAAAGCTCTAAAACAAAGTTTTCTTAATCAGATGTAGCAAGAGGAATGACAAAAATCAGCTATGACATTGACAGCAAGGTCAACTTTTAAATTGGTCCAACAAAATCACATTTAAATAAGGAGAAAAAAAAGGATCGATACTTCAAGTATCGATACTCAGGACATGACTGAACGATACAATGGCTTTGTAAGGCAAAACGTAAAGAAACAGCAACGTTCACAATTCCTCGTTCTTGGTCTCGAAGATTTCCCGTTATTCAACCTTTTGGCTTTGTCTTCCAAATTGTCACTGGCGAGCTCTTCGCAGGTACGTCAAGCGCGTGGTCCATGTTGAGCTACAGGACCGAATTCGATTACTCATACTTTGTAGCCGTCAACCAAACATTATCAGTTTTTGCGACTTAAATTTTATTATTGAATGTTTTGCTTGTACTGCGTTTGTTTATATACTAAGTCAGTATGAAGTTTTAGGTATGACCCGTACTAGACGCTCAACGCTGCAGAGTTTGAGTCAGTAGGAATTGAGTTTGTGCTGGTGATAGCACTCTCCTCACATACTTCCAGTTCTGCCAAGGGAGAATCACACTCTTCCAGCTCTGCCGAAGGGGAGTCACACTCTTCCAGCTCTACAGAGGGAGAGCCGCACTCCTCCAGCTCTGCAGATGGTGAGTCTGCAAGGTGGGGACCTTCTTGTTCGTGCTTCTTCAGGTGCCTGTCCAAGTTGGTCTGCTGGCCGAAGCAACGATCACAAAGCTGGCACTTGAAGGGCTTCTCTTTGTTATGGATGTTCCTGACGTGACGTTGAAGGTTGGACGAGATGCTGAACGACCTCTCGCAGTACTTACACTTGTACGGCTGCTCTCCTGTGTGGGTGCGCAAATGCCGCGTCAGATTTGCAGATCTCGGGAAAACTTTACCGCAGAATTTGCAAGCGTAACGTTCTTTGGATTTTCCAGGAGCTGCTGGTCCATAGTGGTGCCCGTGCTGGTGTTGGTGGTGCGATGAGTACTCGGCTGATTTCTCCATTTTTATCATAGGAGAAAGAACCTTGTCAATGTCCGGCCGTGGCATCATACTGAACTGGGAATGAAGGCCAGGAAATGCGGTAGGTCCAGGCATTGGGTATCGTGCAAACGGACTGGAGAATTTGGATGCTACTTCCTGTCTCATTTTAAAATCCTCTTTCATCCTGAGGAAAGACTCCATCATTAAAGGATTAAATGGGTAATTATAAATGCTGGCCATGCTGGTCTTAGAGTCTGGGATGGACACGGATGGGATGGTCAATGAAATGGACGACGAAGATATACATTGAGTTACGGATGTGGCTGGTGATGATGCTGAAATTGGTGCAGGTATTGGAGACATTGTTAAATCTCCATAGATGTGTGTTTTCCTAGGAGCATCGATGGGCAAGATGGGTATTGGCTTTACGGGCTTCTTACTTAAGTCAAGCGGGGCGTCATCTTTCTGGGTTTTCTCTGGTGTCGATTCTATGTCAGAGTGGATATCTGATGAAAGCTGGACAGGCCCATTCTGCTTGGTCAAACTGTTGGAGAAATCAAAAGGCGATTCCTGTTTGATAGGAGTGGACGTTGCTTGGACTTTTGAAGACACTATTGGAGATTGAGGTCTGAACTGGGTAAAACCAGGTGGAGCAATGCATGGTGTTTTATGTGCTTTTTTCTCCTGGGGTTCCTCTGGTGTTACAGGTTTCTTTTTACTTTCTGAAGTGGGGGACGCTTCCCTTGAGCAGTTTCTGGAATCTTCAGATTTTCTTTTGCGCACAGAGGGTCTTTCGGACTCGTTGTCTGAGACACTATTTATGTCTAATTCACTCTCATCGCTTTGTTCTGGGCTGTGATCAGCTTTTGACTCCGGAGCATCAGGTCGAGGCATCTGAGCTTTGTCAAAGCTGGTCGAGAATTGCTGGATTTTGTAATCAATGCTTCCTGGCTCCGGAGACAGGTTTAATCTCTTCTCGGGAGACAGTTGCTGCAAGTTGGCAGCAAACTTGAGAGCAGAGGAGGGGGACACTGCCGAACTGCCCAACATACCAGGCAATGCCTGAGGAAGAAGGCCAGAGAAAGCTCCGAATGGGTGATACGGTGAAAAGGGAAACTGTGGCCTCGCAGCGGCAGCGGCTGCGGCGTAGATGCTAGGGAAGAGAGATGGGTTCAGGTGGGGCGCCTGGCCGTTGGGAGACATTGAAAGAGGGGAGAGCTTTTCGGGAGGGTATATGCCTCTCATTCCATTTCTCATGACTCCTTCACAAAATCGCTTGTGCTTACTGAGGGAGGTTACTGTGGAGAAAGCCTGGCCACAGTCTTTGCATTTAATTTGCTGTCTGCAGTCTGCATGCATTCTCTTGTGTCTGCAGAGATTCGAGAACTGGGTGTAAGCTTTCAAGCATACCTGTCGAAAACAAACAAAAAAAAAATATGATCATTATGTGCATAGTGAATAAGTTCATTTTCAAGAGTATTCCTATTTATTTCTTTAGCAGTAGAATTAGAATGTTGGTTTTAAAATGTATTCCTTTCGTAGGAAAAATTATTAAACTTAAGTCTACTGTAATATCAGATTATTAAGAAAATCAATAAGAAGGCAAACATTTCATAAAGCGAGGTTATTTTGCTTTCCTCGGGGAGTGGGGATGACATTCCCCCCTGAAGTGTGGTCAAGAGGCTAGGTACGAACTTGGCTTTTGCTAGACTACTGATGAAGCGGGCTCGAGGTCTGACACCCGACTCGAGCAGAGTTTTGTTTTGCTGAGCACCTAAAGGCAGCATGGAAAACCTTCTCCCTGATTCCCTCTACCCCCCCCCCCCCTTCCCACTGGTTCACAAATGAGATTGGACAATAGCGCTCAGAGCATGCTATAAGCATGAAAGTAGCGCTATATAGGAGCTATTTTTTATTTTATTTCTATTTTTTTTTGATTTTTTTTTTAGGCGTCCATCCTCATGTAACTCTACTATTTGAGTCAAACTGTTGCACTTACTTCGCACTGAAAAGGTTTAATGCTACTGTGGATGTGCTGGTGTTGCTTCAGTCCGCTGGACGTGGCGAAAGTCTTGCCACATTCAGAGCAGGCGTGACTCCGCGCTCCGACGTGCTGGGAGCGTATGTGACGCTGGAGATTGCTGGGATCTGTGAAGACCTTGTCGCAGTTCTCACAAGGAAATTTTCTGTCGGCGTCGTGCGTAAGCTGCCAAAACAACATTAAAACATCCCATTTTAAATTTGTATACTTATAATTTTAAAGAATAAGAATCTCTTTTTTTTTCGTCGCTGAACTTCAATGCTTTAAATAAACTTGTCATAAAATGAATACTTTATCTAAATATATAGGTGGAATAAGTACCTGGTGTCTTTGTAAATTTGCTTTCCATTGGAAGGATTTTGGGCATTCGTCACATTTGAACTCGCCACCATTTCCGGTCTCCACCGGTTCCTGATAGGAATCAGAGTTGTCACTTTGGAAGAGAAAAGAATACACATATAAATAAACTTGGGCAAAGACCTTTATTTGAAAAACTAATCGCTTGTGCAATGGTAGAGAATATCTTTTAGGACATGAGTACAATTTAGGCTCTTGCTTTTAATTGTTTGGCTGTACTTTATAAGACAGCTGTGGTACATTGAGTTGGATCAAGGAGCAGACCTGCCAGGCAGCAGAGTTTAATATAAACATGTGACTGGACTGCAAGTTGTTTCAGAATCAGCAGTGATTCATTTTCTTGTTCCCTTATCACTCTTCCTGCACCTTTGTATTGTTCTACTTCGAGTTACATGACGGGCTGGCGTCGTGTCAGTGGTAATCAGTATGCTCTCAAAGTACTAAATCAAGTGTCTGTGGATCACTACTTCAAGTCCTCGATGGTCGAGCTCTCAATATGGGGATTATTTGATTTATTTCACAGGGCAGGGAGGGGGAGAGGATTACGCATAAAGAGATAGATTGACTACAAAAGAGGCAAGGCGTGCGGGGGAGAGAAATCGACTTCCATTGATATGCAAAGAAACTCTCCAATGATTTATCTCTTTTATTAAACTACCGTATGACCCCGAACAAGAGGACGTCCAAAAGACGACTCTCCAAGAGCTCCCGGCTATTGGGATATAACTTTATCTTATCAGTGGCCATGCTTAGCTCTCCACTACGAGTTAAATCTCATTTCGATACACGGTGAACATGGCACTGTTTGGGACAAATAAATAGTGAAGTAATTGGATCTACCCGTTTCATTTGATTACAATTAAACTGATCACTTTTTTTTTATCTTTGGAGATCGTTTTCATTTCATGTAATAAACTAGTCACGTGATTTGGATTTATATGGCTATCATTTTTTTAAAGTCATTTAGTTTCATATCATATCTACTTTTTTCTTTAAATTGGTAAAGGGGGGGGGGGGGGCATTTTACATCTAACATAATAAATAAGAAAGGTCTTTGAACTTTTCCTCGTTACTGAAACATGACTTGTCAAAAAAAACGTACACTAACCAAAGCGTATAGACTTTCGTTATAGAAGAATACATACTTTGAAAATAAATAACAAGTTTAAAGAAACAGTTTTTTTTTGGTTTTGACAAATTGCATACGAAAATCTGCTTCCTGTGCGGTTATGAAAGAGAAACACTTCAAACTGATTATGATATGCATTTTTTATGACCACTTAGAAGCTTATATTATTGAAACATTAGTCAGGTATTATAAATCCAAGTAGATCATAAATTGTTACTACGTAGCTGTCGTGAGCCTCGCTCTACTCTCTCAGCGTATTATGAATAACCCATTTTCTGGATAACCCCACACAGATTGACATTTCCCAAAAAAAAATATTAAAAAATTGTAAAATGAATAGGAAATGTATTGTACTTGAATCTTTAGATGCAAAAACATTTTAACCAGCTTTAAAACTACAATGTACTACAATATATAAGATAACTACATCCTCTCTTAAACGTAACAGTTTCTTACAGATCTCATTCATCTCGTAAATGAACAACATTTAGTCACGTGATAATATTGATAAAACAACGAAAAAAACGTGATAGCCAATGTGTATTAAAAAATAGATCGTAATTTATATAGAAAAAATAGAGAATCACGTGGCTAAATGATGTCTGTTTACGATTGGTGAATAAGGTCCATTACAACTCAAGTCCATTTAGGCACCCTGGCGCCATAATTAATTTATCATATCATCCTTTTTATAACCCAGAGTAGGCGTCGAAGGTCCTCAGTTAAATGTATAGCCTTCTACGTGGGGCTTTACTTTCATTAAGGAACGTATCTTCATGTCATATCCGCCCTAAAAGCCCTAATGACGGGGCTTGATGAAACAGAAACATATAGGAGCATTAGGGTTGGGGGGAGAGGGGAATGGAGGAGGTCGCTGTAGTCCGGGGTGCAAGTGTGTGAGGTATTAACGAAAGCTGGATTAGTTCAAGATTTCATTATTGTGTCAGTTTGAAGCTAGAGTTGGATAAGGCTGGCACAAACTGAAGAAGGGGGGGGGGGGACAGGGGGGGGGAAGAGTTGATAGCTAAAAGGAAGGGGAGGGAAGAGTTAAGCGTGAGAAGGGCAGGGGGGGGGGGGAGTAGAATTTATCGCACTTAGTTGACCTTGTCAGTTCAGCGGCAAGGTGATCTCAAAACATTTTCAAACTGGCTATAGACTCTTTTATAGCCCCCCCCCCCCCGCCCACCACCATTTTAAGTATCTTTTTTTTTCTCTTCTTCACAACGTTGCAATAAATACGAACACACACACATTACACAATTACACACACAGGAGAAAACTATTGGGTGGACACCAAGTCTAATTCAAAGTCTATCAACAGAGTCAAAAAATACAACCATTAACTGAGTATTCAATGACACAAGAATCTTGGGGCAATCCTTTAGTAACTGTATAGAGTGGTCCTACACTCTGCCAACACAATGTCTACAACTTTATTCTTTATTAAGGCCCGCAAAAGTTTATATATATATATATATATATATATAATCATTTTTGTAATTGTACACCAAAACGATGCTTATTATACAAACATATTGCCCACAATGCTATGACTTAGTGACAGCTCATCATAAACCCAATAAGAGCTTTCACGCATGTCTTTAAAATGTACAAGGTACACTGCTTAGACGTTACGCGTTACGAATTTTCGGAAGGGTGGGGTGGGGGGGGGGGGGCAGATGATGTGAAACTCATCTGGCCGACGGCTAACAATGGTATCATGTGGCCAGCACAACGAAGAACCGCCTTTACTTCCCCCAAGCATGTCAGCTACCCATTAGAGTTGTGTAAGTTTAGCGGCGTTCTAAAAACCAGAAAATAAGAATTTACACATTTTCACTAAGTTTCGAACTCAAGACTCCTCGATACAGGGGCTAAACTCTTGACCACTCAGATATCATGCCCAAAAGCTCATGACATCATTAGTTATCATGTTATCATAGTTGTGTAAAACCTCCAAGACACTTTCACCCTTGCTATTTTAACAAAATGTGCTGTATGGAAGAAAAATAAAGATATATCTTGAACACGAATCCACTTCTCTTACAATATACCCAACTATCTTGCATTAATCTGACGGCCTATTAAGGGCTACCTATGATACAATGTATCTATTCTAGAAATGTTTCCTCATTCAAAGGGAAATAACTTTCTTGGGCGTCTTTGGACTAAAATGAACTTGTGAGTTCCGACGTTTATTGAGTGTCTGCTGATGTGTCAGTTTATGCCCGATAATAAAACCCTGGCCTACAGGTAAAGGAGGAAGACATTTTATGAGGTCAATTTGAAATCTTTCCTTGGACCTTTGAGAACTGTCTCTTGTACAGACAAGGAGGTCTAAAACTTTGCATTAGCCTCTTCACTAAAGCTGCTAACTAAAATGTTAATATCTAAAGACGTGAGACTGACAACAAGTGTTCAATCGGATATGACTTTGTATCTTCTCATAAATTGTCGTTTAATTTAAACTTCATTACGTAACGAATTTCGCGCCATTTTTAAAACGTCACGACATTAAATTATTTCTTTTGGAAAAAAAGACCAACTTGAATATTGGGAAAGGAGTGGGGAGTGTAAAAATATGAGAGTAATCTTCCCTTGTGATGTATAGATAGATAGGAGACAAGACCAACTTACAGATTTTGTCAAGCGCAAAGTTGTGGCTGATATATAGTGTTGTATTATACAGCAATTACCCGAAATATAAAAATAGCCATAGCCTATATCTGTATTTTTTGAGGAATTACAAATACATTTTTTTTAAATTATAGAATCGTTCCTATTATAACAGGTGAAAATTATTGACTTTTGCTATAAGTTACTTTAAGTTTACCTTATTGGACTTTCTGACGAAAAAACAATATCCCTAAAACCTAAATATAAAGTGACGAGACGTTGGCCAGAGATCAGGCAAACCATCAACAAAAATGGATCTGTATTGAGTACTAAAGTTTATGTTCAAACTTGAAGAGCGTAATTTTTATACACATACAAATGTGTCTTTCGTCAAATGAAACCAATGCCTGCCTACCAGTCTATATGTTTCTATGCCTATGGATGAAGCATAGCTTTCAAGTCCGAAAGATTAGGAAACAGTAAAGTGTTTCATGTTGTATGCTGGCCCATCAGTGACCTACATTTTTTGTTACAAGTGACACATTATGGATAGAACTTAAAGCATACATAGATGTGTAGAGAATTATGTAGAAGCCGTTGACAACACAACAGATCTTAAAAGATTGAGTCTCAAAATTCTTTATTTTTAGACATTAAGAGCCCGACTTATGACTTCCCTGTATTTTAGGGTAAATAACTAGACAGATCAACAACCGAAATTGAGTTAAAGACAAAGTGAATAAAAGTATAATTGTACCTTCTATTGTCATCGCTGTCACATCCGGTACTGATGTTGTTGTTGTTGCCGGCCGCTTCGTGGCTGGCCAAGATGTTGTTTAGGCCGTTTCCTCCCACGAGGCCGTGCTGCGCCAAACCCATCTGCTCTTTCAGACTGCTGTAGGGCGAAAGGGCGCTGGAACAGGAGTATGTCTGATGGCGCCTCACGGCGACCTTGGAGCGGAACACTTCGCCGCAATTCGGACACGGATAGGTTTGATCACCTGAAAAGAAAAAAGGCCTTTATGAAACAAAAAAACGTTATGCAACGCGTTAGTGATACGCGTAACACTTTTATAGGAAAAAAATTGTACAGTATGAGAATGATATGAAACAGTTAAATTGAAACTAACGTTTTCGTTTGTTTAATAAGTTTTGGATTTTTTTTATTTTTTTTTAGTAATGATGGTCATTGTGAGCTATTCCAAGCATCCCAAGCAGGGGATGGCACTGTGGTATGGGGTTTAAACTCGGGACCATTGCCACGACAGCCTGAAGAGCCTAACACACGACCAGGTTGACATCCGTGGGCTATGATAACAATTACGAAGACTGATAGTAGCATTCCCTCTACAGTATTACCTCGTAATAACAACATCATAAACAGTATTAGTTCAATTCAAGTTTATTATATAGGGGTATATGAACACATAATAGAGGAAATAGACGCGATCTAAATACCCAATTAACATAGCCAGAATTCGATTGTTCTGCCACACGCATTAAGAAACAAAAATCCACCTGTTCTTATAGCAATAAGACTTCATTAAGCTCATACTTCATAACGAATGGTATTAAAAAAAAAATCTTACATAATGTGTGTATGTCTTCCTGAATACAGTTATGGGGTCTTACCTTTACGTACGAACAGAAGGTCTCAATTCTAAGCACTAGGAACACAATGAAGGTGTATACATAAATATGTAAACAAATTTGCGTGTTGTCCGCTACCTAGAGAGAATGTTCCAGAGACATCGGGAGATACAATGAGAAATGGATTCCCTCTGACAATAACAGAAATGAAGACATGGTATTGTTTTTCCTCTTCCTGTCACTCAGGTGTGTTCTAGTCGCGGCTCTGATAAAAATCCATGCTATGATCAATCTATTCCCCCCCCCCCCACACCCTATGTCTGTCTTCTTTGGTTGGGAGGGGGGGGGCTTGACAGTAGTTGGGGGGGGGGGAAACATTTGAAGATACATACGGAAAGGAGGGGATGTCTTTCAGAGGCGTGTGTGAAGGGTGGGAAAGGTGTCCACGAGGGAGGTGATCAGCAACCCCCCACTAATAAAAGAAAGGGGGGAGGGAGTTTAAATGGTTTTAAAAGAAGGGGAGGGGGGGGGCGCTGATGGGCCGCAAGATTGTCTTCGAGAGCTCGGCAAACTCATATTCTTCACTAGTCCTGGTGTTGACACAGAGAAAGTCGAGAGATAGAGACGCGCACGGAGGTTTTAGGGTGAACATTGTTTGGCGACAGACCAACCGAATCACGCAGCCATTTTGTTTTCTTCTTACGCGTCTTATTGCTCCCGACCCCCCCTCCCCCACCGTTCTCTCTCTCATCCCTGCACCCGCCAAACTCTCCAAAGTCCCATAAAAAAAAGGGGGGGTGGGGGGGGGGGAATACTCTGTTAGCTGATAAGAATGATAGTCCTTGTGAGTCCTGATTCTACCTCTGAAAGAAAGACAAACACACAGACACACATGCGGACAGATAAGTGCAAAGGGACCACAGCCCTATAAGAAATTGGATCTATCCCCATTGAATTTCGTCTTCATTAAACTTTTGATTCCATGTTTTTTATTGTATGCCCCCCCCCCTTTTTCCCTTCCCTTAGGGTAGTATTGACATTTGAAAGAGATATACGTGGGGAAGAGTTTGATAAATGACTCCCTATCGTCCCGATATTGGAAGAAAAAAGACTTTTTTTTTCGGTCACACTACGTACAAAACTTCTCGATTAGAAAAAAAAATGTCCATGCTAGAAATGACACAGGCCGCCGAGAAATTCAATCGTAAACAAAGGTATTAACAAGCATACCGAAATAAATCTTCGTGGAACTAAAAAAAAAAAATTATGTACATCAAAACTCAGGAAAAGAGCGAAATATTTCTAGATAGATATATAGGTTCTACTTTTAATGTTCTAGTTCTATAAAGGCTCTACAAGAGATAAATAGATTCTTCACTGTTCAGCAGGAGACGCTTTTTATTGAGTTGAAACTAAGATAGTTGGATGGTTCATAGCTTATCCATGATAAACTGAAGCTATTATAGTTTTGGATCCCAAGATGATCTGCTGACTATTGTAAAACAAACACGCTAACAAAAACTATATTGCCATATCACAAAGTTCTCTGCGCTGGCAAAGACTTTCCTTCAAAGAACAGTACCAGGAAAAAGAAGAAGAGGCAGACAAAAAAAAAGCGATGGAAAGACAACATAAAAGAACGGGCCTGCCATTGAAAGAGGTTCTATGCAAGGCAAAAGACGGAGAGGAATGGGCAAGACGGTCGACAAATCTTGCGTGGTGCCCCAACGGTCTAACAGACTAAGGGATAGGTGAAGGATGATAGCTTTGAGCTCACTTAGAGACCAGATTTATGAGTGAAGAGTTATTTCCGTGATGTCGTTGAGCATACCCTGCAGGAAGGCTGCCTGGTCGTGCGGTTTGCGCGCTGGACTGTCGTTCGGATTTATCGACGGTCGAGGGTTCAAACCCTGCCCGCTCCCATCCCCCGTCGTTCTGCGGGAGGTTTGGACTAGGAAGTAAACTATCTTCAAATTTGAAGGAACATCCGAAACATGTTAAACATTTACAAACAAACATCAAGATCAAGATCAAGAGTAGACTTTTGTTAAAATAATTATTTCGGACATAGCAAGTCGATTTTCGCAATACTGTTGCAGCATATATATATATATTAAAGAATGTCGAAATTTTGGAGAAAGACACTGAAAAACTCCTTGATTTTTTCTTCCATTGGAAATCTCGTTGAGATTACGCGATTACGTTTGTGTGGATATTACAGGAAATGACGTGCCCCTGTCATCTGATAAACTGGAATAGACTAAAAGTCGGTAACACCCAAGGGATCAATGCAGGTATCAAAGCTGTCTTTAAGGAGCCAAGATAGGGGTAATAGGGACACATATCAGGTTAGTAGAGTTCGGGAGCATTTGGTGAATACAAGGGTCTTGGGTGTGGGTTAAAACTACTGGTGAAGAAAGTACTTTAAGTCGTTTTTTGGTTGCAGGAAAGGGGCAAAACATGTGATGTTTTTTTTAATTAACGCTTAAGTTTCAAGTAAATTTCAATTAGTCTAGCCCAGTGATCCCGAACCACGGAACGCGGGACATATCCGGCCTTTAAAGCGGTGCTATCAAGCCCCTTGAAACATCAGCCCATATAATGAAACCGTCATCAGGCATGACAATGTCATTGGGTGACAATGACAATGTCATTGGGTGTTTTTACCACTAAAACATGTGTACTATATTTAGATGGTCGTTAAAGGTCGTAAACTACTGGTTTAACTTTCACTAATTTCTCGATTGCGTATTTTTAGTTGCTTCGAAAAAAAAAAAAACTCTCTCTTTCCACAAAACTCATTTCTAGAGAAAACAACATAGACAGGCTAGATACTGCTCATCTTAGATGAGTCGCAATCAAAGGATCCATCGTCCGTCCCCCCCCCCTTCCTTTTCTACCCGTTTGAGAGCAACAAATAGAGGAAGTTATTTTTTTTAAAGGGGAAGGAAAGCATCCCAGACGGTTCTTGGCTACTTCCTGTTTAATGCGCATGATTTTGCGCAGCGATGATGGCACGGTGCCGTGTTGATTTATTCCGCTGTCTGGTATTTGTACTACTCTCTGACGCCTGGTCGTTTCTAATGAATGAAACAATAGAAGCATCTTAAGGCCTATGTTTGCTTGGCTTCATTAAGATAAGTTGGACTTAAGGCAACATCATCCCCATGTCTCTTGTACATCTAAACATATTAATAGCTAATCCTGTTTATAATGATATCTAGTACGAAATATATTATTGATCAGTCTTATATCTAGTTTTTATGTGCTTAAGTAGCAAAATCAACTGATATATTTTAAAAGTTATACAAAGTTATATGACCTATTTTATTGCATCACAATTCATATCGAATTCAATAACTGCATTTTTTTAAAGTTAGCAGCATTGAAGATACATTTTAGCTTCTTTAAAATTCTTTATTTTGTCTTGTCTTCAAAATGATTTTGTTATGAAAATGTCTTTTGAACATTTCTTTTATATATATTGTGTGTTATGTTGCATTGTGAGGGTATCCATTAAAACATTTCCTTAATTTGTAACACGAAACAAGACTTTATTGCCGAAGATTACAAGCTTAGTACAGTATTGTCGTTACTCTAGACAAAAGAGATAGCATTTACTGTCATGCCAATTACCTACATACGCTATTAGCAACACGCAAAGTCTATAAGACACAAAGATAGGATCATTAAACAATAGAGGAATAAAAAAAAAGGGGGCCTTGAATGACCTGTTCTCTAGATACATGTTGGGATATACATATTGTTCTCGGCAATAAATCTTCATTTCAGACGGCATCCAATAAACCTTATCTGCCTGGCTTGATTTACTGGCGGGACATTCAGTTGTGACTTATGGAGACAGGAAATGATCTTTCTACTTCAATGACAGACAAGGGAAGAGAGAGAGAAAAAAAGCGTGACGTTTGCGAGTTGGGTGGGACAGAGAGGGGGGGGGGGGAAGACAAGACATGAAACTAATGAAATAAAGTGAACACCAGACACAGGGAAACTAAAGTGAAGAGTATCATGTCCTTGGAAAAAGTATTAATTATTCGGATATCATCGATGAGAGCCATCTCTGTGGAGACAACCTAGAATCTACCGATATGCTCCGAAAGGCATCAAGTCTAAGAAGGAATGGTAATATTCAAGCATGTCTTATTAACAATGTTAACTGCCCCAGAGAAAAACTCGAAGTCCTTTGAGGTGATTGTTTCTTAAGCAAAGACCTGGACAATCACCGTCACCACCGTGAAAATATTCCAGGTATTCATCCACACCTGCCTCCAGAAAGATTCTTATGATCCGGTGTCCAGACAAGATCTCCAAAGAGGAACTGTGGTAATGGATAAAGAAGCAGCCCATTGAAGAAGATATCCTTCAGATGCTCTAGCGATGGATGGGCAACACCCTTCGCACGCATGCATCACACGACAATCCCTCACATGAACACCACTGCACCGAGATTTGGATGGGCAAGACGTGGGGAATGTCGCAGAGACTCGCCCAGAACCGAGACGCCTGGAGGAAGCTGGTTGGTGACCCCAGATGAGACCACAGGCACATGCGATGAAATAATGTGTGACGATCACATGGTACTTTTACATTTCAACACTGAGATTATTTTTTTGGAAGAGATATATTCAACAGAGACACAAAGGCCACGCTTTAAGCAGGTACAGAAGGCACTCAGTCTAAGAATATTGATTCTTCATCTAAGATAATAGGCACACACTTTAGGATAATTGACATTGTCTTTAAGGCAGTTTATATTTTTCTAAAACGCAGTTTGGAATTCAGAACGTACTGTCGAGCCCAAAGTTTCTTGATGGCTTTGAACCGTCGAACTTTGCTCTTTATCTTTCGTCTCTATCTACTCCTCCCTTGTCCCCCCCCCCCCCCCCAATCTTTATTTAACATCATACTCCACACATCGAACTGTCAACTCCCCAGCATTTCAACTCGAGCAATGCGCACGCTGTATGACACCGCTAGGACAATGCCATTTGTCATGTTATCGCCTCATTTTCACTGTATAACTGCTTTTTAATGCGTGTAAAATCGGGGTGATAGTGTTTGATTTAGCACGCAGTTTAAATAAAGACATTTCCAAAGTGGCCAGATAAAAGCCTCGCCCTCTTCCCTTCTACATCTCTCTTTCACTTTCTCTTGTCAGTCATTGCGAAGTTCTCGTCCACGTCTTTAACAAGTCACGTCTCTATTCAGGAACTATTGTCGGGAACTTTGTTTTTTTTTTGTCCGGGCCCATTGTCTTGTCTGACAATGGCGTAGATAGCTAGGTACCACCGCCACGCCTGGGTAACCAAGTTATTTTAATAGATCCCAGAGGCTCGTCCAGAGCTGACATCTATCATACCTTTGGCACACTTGAGGGGTTAGAAAAAATGTGACGGATGTCGAGCCGTGATGGATCTCTAGCTGCTCAGGGAACAGAGAAGCTTGCTAACTAGAGCTTTATCTTAACACTTTTTTTCTTAGGCACAGTGAGAAATTGAAAGGACAATATTTACTTCTAGTTCAAGACTTTCCTTTGGACCAGCCCCATTTATTTTGGACTTATCAATGTGTCGAGAAAAAAAAATTAAACTTTAGTCCGATTTACTGTTAGGTAACATTGATTTAACATTGTATATGTGTTTTTGTAGGCCTATGTGTTTGAGGTGTTCTATGCTTTTATTTTGCCACCTATAGGGTGTGGTATAACGTACTTTTAGGATTTGAAAGACTAATAAAGGATTAAATAACCAAGCTGTTTTATTAAAATTTGGAATGCTGGTGTATCTGATATAAATGTTTGGTATATAAATGGCGCGATAGAATTGGTGTCTATGTTTTGGTCTTAAACCGTAACCTATTACAAATGTAAACACGAGTTGTGGGACTTGTCTTCTGAAGATTTCCTGTCTAACTGAGAGATATATAGACAGTCAATGTTTGCTATGCATCCGCCATATTGATATCCTCTTTAAATTCCCCGAAGCAAAAATCTTGACTTAAGCAATAAAAATTTAAATTTTAAATGATCGTGAGAGGGCATGCAAGGGAAATAATCAACATTTTTTTTTTAAAAGTTTAATAAATAAATATAGTGTCGTTTTATAGTTTGGGTGTTGAGGCTGTAAAGGGTCCATTGATATGTATTTTAATTTAGAAGATACAAAAATGTCACTTCATTTGTCTTTTACAATAATTTGTCAAAACAACCAAGGATCTATACATTATGACCATGCATCCATGGGTCATTAGGCCTATACCTGCGCATCTTTGCATCCATGATCCATACGCCCTTATGCTCACCTATTAGGCAGTTCCTCATTTCGATATGACTTTATGACTACAATACTATATCTCCATAAAGCCTAATCCTTTGATCTGTGTTAGTAACAATATGCCTTTTTGTAGTGCAATCACGAGTAGTCGACGAAAAAGTACACAACCAATAACTATTAATAATTTATAAAACTTTTAAAAAGTCGTTAAAAATTGCATTTTTAAAATGAAAAACTCTCTCAGAGTGACAACAATGCAGGTTGGAGTGGAATTTGCATTTTTTTAAAGAATTATCATTTACGATGCAAACATTTGGTCACTACCTTGGTTTGGCACGTGATGTTGTTGTTGTATTGAGCTAGGTCAGAATCGAAGCTAAATTATGGCTTTCTAATAATATGCGATAAGCTTTTTTATTTTAAAAAAAAAGAACAACAAGACTGCAGTATTGCGGTAGACTGCAGTAGAGTATAGATTCTAAGCGAAGACATATGGTTACGGTGATTTTTTTTTTTAAATGCAAGCGAAGATAACTTTTTATTGAGGAAACGACCAAGTGGCAGTAACAAGCCACTTGACGACAGGGAAAGATAATCCTACATATGCTATTAAATCGAAATACCCTCCCTTTACAAACAATCTCATATCTCCTCCCCACTTTGCACACACACACGCACGCACGCACTTTTACTTTTTAAATATGTTGAACGATTACTATTGAAATAATTTTAAAATATAATGCGGTTGGTGGGTGGGCAATGAAATAAATGACAATGGATTACTTTATGCTTTTCTACAAGACTTGATTTAAAAAAAAAAAAAAAAAAAAAAAAAAGATAACAATAAGTGAAAAGGAAAAAATTTTGATGACTGTGACTGCGTTTGATCTGGAGATAGCCTTAAGTCTGCTAGATTGGCTGCAAGACGGGATCGAGTCCGAGAGGAAACAAAATGGAGGGTAGGGTGCTTAGTTGGCAGCCCAATCGTTATCTCTACTAGGGTGCTGTCAGTGCCCTCTGTCTCTTTCTATAACATTCTCCCCCTCCCCCACCCCCTTTTTTTTTTTAGCCCCCTGCTTGTTAAATAACAATTGACCCAGAGAGATAAGAAAACAAATGTATAATGACAATTGGGAAGGTGGCAATTGTAGACATAACTGAAAGAATCATAACCCTCTCTTTCTTTCTTTATTGGTCTCTCTCTCCCTCACAAACTTTCACTCTCTCTCTATCTCTGTGTCTCCCACTCTCCCTCTTTTGGTCTATCTCGTTAGTTTTCTGCAATTCCTGAAAAAATATTTTTTTTTTACTAATCTTTTGTTTCACTCGTTAATCTCTTGAGACGTGAAAAGACAAGCCCATTAGCAGGGTAGCACTCCATCCTCATCCAACAGCTACACAATACCATCTTAGAGCAGGGTAGCACTCCATCCTCATCCAACAGCTACACAATACCATCTTAGAGCAGGGTAGCACTCCATCCTCACCCAACAGCTACACAATACCATCTTAGAGCAGGGTAGCACTCCATCCTCACCCAACAGCTACACAATACCATCTTAGAGCAGGGTAGCACTCCATCCTCATCCAACAGCTACACAATACCATCTTATAATGTATGCCTGTCTTTAAGCAATGTAATTCTTAACATTTTTCTAGTACGCAATCGATGATGGTACAGCTATTTCTTATTGTGACCAATTAAAAAGTCGAGAAACGTACCCGTTCTATGACCTTACGCTCTATAAATTAGATGATGTAAAGGTCGTCTATTTTCTATGTCAGAGGATTAAAGAGGGTGTCAGGTGACCAGCACAACGGATCAACTAAAAGTCAGGTACCCATTATAGTTGGGTTAACTCTGGGGACTCATAAAAATCCCAAAATTCAAAATCCAAGTATTCGTTGAGATTCGAACCCGGGACCTCTCGGTCCGGAAGACAAGCGCTTTACCACTTAGACATCACACCCCCATATATGTAAATACTGTGATAGATTCAATATGCAATGTAAAACATTTAAGAGCAAATTGTGTAGTAGTAATTTTCTGAATGTCTTAGATCTACATCTACTATTTCAATAGAATGTAAGACGTTCAGACCTGTTATTGTGTGATACTGAAATGACCCCTACTCTGACCTCTTGATAAGGTCATGGAAAGCGAGAAAGGAAACGCCGAAGAGGGGAAGGGGGAAGAGGCGTTGGGCATTGACAGGGGTCGTGTGATCGCCGCCTGTAGTATGATGATGTATCACCGGTCATTATCACGAGATGACCACTGGAGCGGGTAGTCTTCAGTGACCATTGTGTCATTCGGGACAGACACACACACACACACAATCTGCAGGCGAGGGGAGAAGAGAGATTCGGTGTGCAGTGGACACTACCACTGACGCACACACACACATGTTCCAACAGCCAGGGAGTTATCTGCACTTAAAGGTGAGACAACTGGTACAGCGCTATCGTTTCACAATGGGAGACTATCCCGCCAGGGATATCAGAGAGGGCTTCACCTCTCTCATGACCTCATAGCAACCTGCGACGACCCCACCGGTTACCAAGGTCCTGATTTAAGTCCGTTGATAGGTCTCTATCTCACAGTGAGACGACCGTTAACACCAGGGCTCTATATCTCAAGCCAATGGGCATTAAAACCCAGATCCTTGTCTTGCTTCCTGTACCTGGTCACCTCTCCCTGCCTCATTGTTATGTGTAAAATAAATACTTTAAGCGTTTGGACTTTCAAAATCCCCATATATATATATACAGTTATAAACAAGTAAATGTACAAAATACTTTATTAAAAACAAAGCTTGTTAAAGGGGAATAACTGCACAAAATCATAACCATATCCTCAATACTGCAAAGTTTAACTCTCTTCTTCTGTGAAAAACAAAATTGATTAATTACCAAAAAAAACTAATAAATTTTTGATTGATTCGTTAATTATCAAAATCGACTATGCATAATTTCGCAATGTTGATCAATGGCCTAAATTCTGCCAAGTCATTGGTTTTCCTGTCTGACTCAGGCAACCCATTCCATGCTCTAGTATCACTTGGGAGACCCACTGGTCTAAGTTCACAGTTTGCATCTTACGAAGTGCAGGCCAATTAGGCCGTTCATTTGCAGGGGTTCGCAAGTGGCAGATTATACCTGTTTGTTTCCAACAGCCTACATAAGACATAATCTCCTACACTCTGATCAAACAACTATGTCTGAAGGTGTGAGGGAACGACGCAGGTGGCAAAGTGAGCTCGCACGCACCCCACGAATCAACACCCCCCCCCCCCCCTCTCTCTTCCTCCCCTGGCAAAAGCTAATAGCATTAGGTTTAAAGGTACGGACATAAAAAAAGAGGGAGCCATGCTACGTATAAGAAATGAAGTCACGCCGATGTCGGCTAATCCCTGAGGTGGATTTCTGCATGCTTCACGACACCACGGAAATATAATATCTGTGAGACGAGCAAATGGTGGCGTCCCGTGGGGGGCCAGACATGCTGGGCGGAAGAATACTAATGCAAATTTTTTTTTAAAGAAAAAAGATCCTATGATGGGGAGGGTAAAAGAGGGGTTCAACAATTACTTACAAATTATAAATCTTCGCAAAGCAGCCACCACTTATCTTTGCTAGTTTCTGCGATAAAGTCACAAGAGACGAGTCGTTAATTTCTATATGATGCAATACTCAGTACAAATTTCATTATAGTCGTTCATTTCTATATGATGCAATACTTCATAAAAATATCACAATTTTTATTTTTTTTAAACCCAATTTTAATTAATAAACTCTTAAACATTATTAGACTGTCAAAAATATATAGAAATGAATTGTTCACGTTTCCACTTCTGGCATTCTTCAACTGAAAATCTCGCTGCCCATGTTCCTGTGTGTGAGAGTGCGTGATAAGCAAGAAGATGTCTCACGTGTCCCCACTCACCACCAGCCAAGAACAAAGAGCCACCTCTGATGGTTAGATATTTCGACTTTACGACCACTGCAGAGTCACGTGATACTGTTGTCATATAATGCAAACATAAAAAGTCAACTCGGAGAAAAAAAAATATATCCCCGACACACACACACACATACACCGTTCTTTTACCTCGACCACCCCATCTAAATGATCCCACCAGATCACCCCCCCCCCCCACCCCCCAATGATGGCAGAGACACCAGTCAACGTTCACACGCATGGGTCAACTTAGACAAAACACAGACCTGAAACAAAAGAATAAGGATTTGAAAAAAAAAAGGGGGGGGGGGAGAATTCGTTGTAGATCGAGAAGAGAGAGTTAATCAACGACAAGACTATATAGAAAAAAAAGGTAATAAAGAAGAGCGGAAAAGGGGGGAGGTGGAGCAGGTGTCGAGATTCCCATAGTTTGTATGTTGCAGGTATCAGAGGCGTAAGATGTTACACAACGAGGGGAAGGGGGGGGGGGAGGGTGTACACACTGAAACCCTATCCTGCTAACACTCGCGGTGAGACGCGACCGACATCACAAAGTCATTGCCTCGATGTCCGCTGATGATTAGGTCAGTGATCAATCGACACCGCTCACGCCGTGGACCGGTCCCGTCTAATTATGTGTGCTCAGCCAGGTCAATGTATTAGCTGGTGCTCCGCCATGTGGCTGGTTTATATGCTTATTAATATGAATGCGTGTTGCTGTTTGTGGTTGTTGGTGTTGTTTGACTGTCACGACCATCCACATTTTATTTTTATTTCAATAGAATTATAATTATGTATTTAATGAAAACTTGTTAAAGTAGCTGGGAAATGTACTTAATATCTATGCTTACACGTAATCCACTTCTATGCAAAGATATAGATGTGTCATTTCAAACAGAAAAGGGAATTTGTAGTATTTTGTGTGTAAGTCTGTATGTGCTTGTAAATGTGTTTATTATTGTTTGTGTGTGGGTGTGTGTTTCAATGATGAAAATGTTGAACACAGAGTTTGTAAAAAAAAAAATATTATTTTTTAGAAGCAAGTAAGTGCTTCCCCAGTTCATGTTTAACGCATCCATTGTGATTGGATACGCCCCTGGAGGACAGTGACAGCTGATCATGGAGTGAAGATGATGAGTAGGTCTTGAGAGATATTTTATTAGCATCACATCTGCCGGAGTCGTGACGTAGCTCATGTCCACGGAGATCCGGCCGGAGATCCGGCCGGAGAATTAGTATATCGTGAGCGTGAAATAGTCATCGTAAAAAAACGGTACCTAGTACTTGCTCTTAAAACAACTGTCTTTCAAAGCAAATCACCATAAAGCATTCCTTCGTAATCTGTTCAGCCATCTCACTTTTGGTGTAGGCCTGGTCACAGAAACTAAACGCTTAAGACATATGTGGGGGATGAGTATGTGAATGTGTGCTCGAGTGCTTTAGTGCCTGTGTGTATTGGTTGATTATATTTTAAAGGAGATATAGTAACATGTAAAGATGTAAAGAATGTGGAAGAGAAGGGAAAAGACTTAAATGTTTAGAAAATGAAGAAAAAGAGAAAAATAAATAGAAATAGAGAGAACTAGACAAATTGTGAAGAGAACAGAAAAAGTTTTTTTGTTATAAAAAGAGAAAACATAGAGAAAGAGTTATAAATTGAGTTAGAAAATAAAGTAGTGAAGATAGAAATAGAAATAGAAATAGAAATAGAAATAGAAATAGAAAAATCGAGAAGAGAATGAAAAGAGACGAAGAAAGATATAAAGAGTTGAGAAAAGAAAAGAAAAAAAAGAGAAAGAATTAAAGAGAAAGTATAAGAGAGAGAGAGATAAGAGTTAAATAGATGGACGCAACGAGATATTTGTTGTCAAAGTCACTAGCTCTGAGGCCTGCGGGGGGGGGGGGGGGGAAGTGATGGACGACGGAGGGAGGGACTCAATAAGGACAAGGACAGAATGACACCTGTCAATGACAGTGACATCACAACAAGGACAATAACCGGTTTTACTGGGGAGAAAAGTGTCACTGACATTGGCGTGAATGGCACCCCGCGCCGACAACACAAACATCAATGACACCGCCAGTGACAAGACTTGCTGCTTGATGGGAGGAAGGGAGTGGTGGAGAGGAATACGAGTGAGTGGAGACGGTTGGGGTTCAGCACCGTGATAGTAGACCTATAGTCCTAAAGTCATATTTAGTGATTGAACTTAAGTTTACATAGAACTTTGCTCTCCGTCCCCCAACTCTGTCTCTCTCTCTCTCTCTCTCTCTTGTTTTCGCTTATAAGAATATATATATATACATATTTTTACTTTTAGTACATAAATGTAGCAAGTAAACAAAAATGTACAGCCGATAATGCTGATACTAAGCAGAATGTCTGATTACAATTCGCCTTGATGATTAGTGCTCTGTAAAATGTAAGTCAACAGAAAAACAAATACTACACAATTTTATTAGCTACTTTGGTGACTCGAATATACATATCCTTGGGTTGTATGCTGTTCCAAGTGGATCCAGAAGGGGAGAGCAACAGAAAACAATAAACTTAGTTTCACTTTGTTTTTCCTTTGTTTATTTCCCCTTTTATGCTCCCGTAAACTAAGCCCCTTTGGATACCCCTGATTGTTTAATTCAATCATTAATTATTATTATTATCTTTATGTTTGATCGAAAATTCCGATTAGACATTTTCTATGACTGTCTTACGTATAACTTCTTGAAACGAGAGAGAGAGAGACGTTTCCCAGGCAAGTATGACTAATGGGTGGCTGCCTAGTCTTGCTGATAGTTGTGGTCTTTGTCTCGGTGGGTCCCAGGTTCGAACCCGCCCGCCGACATCCCCAGTCTAGAACGTAATAACAATTTTCACTTCTGAAGAAACATATAAAAACAAAAGATATTTAAGACATCACAAATAGATCACCAATGAGGAAAATAGTTTAAATCTGACTCTAACAGCAGAGGTTTAAGTTTAGGGATCACTCTTTTTTTTTCTCCCCTAAATCATCCCCCCCCCCCTCCTCGTCTCACTTGTCCTGCATCTGTCCAGACATTCGGAACGAAAAAGAACTTTAAAAAAATAAAGGATTGACCATTGACCGCAAAGGGTAAACTGACCCATCCAAAGGGGATATCCATTGGATCCGATCGGGTCAAAGTGGACGCAGTGATTAAATTCTTGATTAGATGTCTCTGGGTGAGCTCGGGTTGAAATGTGAAGGTGGGGGGGGGGGGGGGAGGCGCGGTTTCTAAAAGGGGGGTGGGGCAGCATAGAGACCAGAGTTTAAATAAATGTGAAGGATGACGACGCTAAAGTGTCTGATTACTATTTCATTACGAAGAATTCGTTATATAAATACTTTTTTTGTTAATAACTAAATAGAAATCGTATGCACTAAAAAAGAAAAACGGGGAACGCAAACAGTGGTTCTAAAACTACATGACGAAGTTAATTGGGGTTTCCAATTTTCAGAAATTAGATTTATCGACATTTTGTCTAAATATGGGCATTGTCTTCGATTCCGGAAATGAGCGCAATAGTTCCCATGGCCAGCATTATCTGATATTATGACGCAATACCATTCTATTTACAAACAATTTCATTTCTAGCTCGAGGTCTAATATGCTAGGACAAAGTCGTACAAGTGCTTCTTCCTCCTTAGTGCCATAAGAGCACAGAACGGGTTGATTGAATCAGACAGGGAAAACCGATGACTTAAAGTCTCTTATTAAAAAGTATAGCTATAAAAAAAAAACTTTTGACTTTAAAAAAAAAAGTAACGTTCCCATCTCAGACCTGCGATCAATAGAGCAGATGATGTAAAGGTCATCTGTTTCTGTGGCTCAAGGTTAATGAGGATGTCATGTGGCCAACACAACGACCAACCGCCTTTACTTCTCCTCTACTAATGTTAGGTACCCATTAGAGCTGGGTGGACTCAGAGGCGCCCTAAAGATCCCGAAAATTAAAAATCGAACTCAACCTTCGCACGTGCGGCATTTTAAATGATAGACTAGTTTTCGACTAACGTAGTTTTCGACCAACGTAGTTTTCGACCAAACGTTTATTATGTAATTACCACAATTAAATATTTTGATTTCTTCATAAACGATTCCAGGTCATATGTTGCTATTCCGGAATCTTGTTGATCTGTATGCTGTTTCCAAATAATGGTTATGTCTATGACAGGTCATGAGAAAAGGTCCTAAAAAATGTCTCTTCGCGGTCAACCTTGACAAGGCTCAAGTTCGACATTTCCTTGAAGCTAATTGGTGAAAAGGGGAGGGGAAGGGGGGGTGGGGATTATGACAAGATGCTTCCAGGAGATTTAGGGGGGGGGGATGGATGGAGGGGTACAAAATGTCATTTACATTATTTCCTTTTTTTTGTCTCTCCGTGAATAATTAGCGCAAAGCGGCATGGGAAGAGTGCAGAGCAGACATCGTCACTTCTTCTTTCAGGAGGAGGGAGGAGGAGGGGGATAACCTTCCCTGATACCATCTTAAACCACTCACTGTCTAAAGTCTTCAGGGAGTGGGGAGGAGAGGGGTGGGGCGAAGAAGAAAACACACACACACATAGACATGTGCATGAAACCAAAGACAAAACAACCCCCCCCCCCCCATCACCCGAAAAAAAAAAGATTTGCTATGACCGCGGGACGACTGCGGAACGCTTTGACAAAGGCGAGGTGGCGATGTCGAAATCAGATCGGACAATGGGGGAAAAGACAGGATGAGAGAGGATGATGGAGGATAGCTCAAGACCTCTTTTAGAACACAAAAAAAAAATAAAAAATGTGTGATGGTCTCTGAGGTCAGAGGCGAGGGGGGATCGCTTCGGGACACGGCTTACAGTAAACCCTCTGTTCCTTCCAAATTGTATTTTTCCTATTTAGTATAAAAAAAAGTGCATGCTTTTTAAAGATCAGCGCTGTTTTTTTTTTTAAAGTTTTGTTTTCTAATCTATTTATTGAAATGTTTATGTCAAATCACTCCGTCCGTCTGTCTGTCTGGGTGGATTCTTTTACACTTTTTTTTTTATCCCACAGCCCAGATCAAGCTGAAACACGCAATTCCATAAAAAAATCAAATAGTCAATTAGATGTAATTAATTTTTTTTTCTATATATTTTTCTAAAAGCGGAGGTAAGCCTTGCAGTATTGAGCGATTTGACAGCGATTGAACGGTGCAATTCATTCACTCAATATAAGCTTTGTTTTTTTAAATCATATTTTTTAGTTGTTTTTTTTTGGGGGGGGGGGGGTGATATATGAGAAAAGGTTGATTCCGTGTTAATGGATTTGAAAACAAGCTCCCTTGCTAATGAGCTAAGCGGTTTGTTGCCACGAATGCAATCGAAATTATGTACTTAGACCAGTGTTTCCCAAACTGTATTCCGCGGAACGCCAGTGTTCCGCGAGACCTAAATACGTGTTTCACGAGCTTCTGGAATAATTAACTAGTAGGCCGCCAGGTGAATAAACCTCTCTAAAAAAATAAGCAAAGTGTTCCGCTAAATACGCAGACTGAGCGTAGTGTTCCGTTAATAAAAAAAAGTTTGAGAACCACTGGCTAATTGTCTGTTTGTATTTCTAGAACAAACCAATTCTGGTAAGTACAAGATAAAACAATAAAGGCTTGAAGCAAGTGTCTAACTTACAAGTCGTTTTATTTATATAACTTCAACAGTATGGAGTATATTATAAACTTTGATAACAAAGATTTACTGCCAGCAGGGGTGAACAACTGTATGGAAAATATTATAAACATGCATGTAGGTAATATAGGTATGTATGTTAATTGTTTGTCTTTTTTGTTTGTTGTGTAGCTGATGAAGACATCGTGGCCCAAACGTCCTTTGTTTTAACTTGGTGCAGCAGAGTTACCTCAATAGGCATGCTTATTATATTATAAAGTTTGCTATGCGTTTTCTTTCTCCATTCTTATAGTGTCTTTCTTTCTCAATTTAGTTTAAGTTTTACGGTAAACTTTGGTCACTCATCAGCAATTGGACATTCGGACATTTGGTCATTGTGAAAACGTGAACTCCCCCCCCCCCTTTAAAAAAAATAATGGATTTGGAGCAGTCTGCAGTCTGAACCCTGCAATTGTCAGGACATGCATGCCAGTTGTCGAGTTAAGAGGGGGAGAGGGGGGGAGAGTTTTGTAAGGGGGTGGGGTCGCTAGGTCGCGCGTCCAACGTCGGGGCGTGCGAAGGGTGGTCAGTTCTTAAAGAAGAAGGGAAAAAAAGCTGCTGTAGTGTTTCCAAGAGTTTTACAAATGACCAACAGCGGAAGTCATAAGGAGGGTAACAGAGAGGTCCCCGTGTTGATCTGACTACGATGGACAATGAAACTTCATGAAGACCCAACAGCACACACACACACATAAAAAGTGCAGGGTTTTTTTTTGAGTTCTTTCCCTTTCTTTCATTTGTCCATGTGCTGATGAAAAAAAAAGGGAAGTAATAATTTTTCAATTAATAGTTTTCTTGATACTTCTCTTTATTCTTTCTTTATTCACTTTCATTGCTCTCTCTTTAAAAAAAAATCTCTTTCTTTAATATATATACGCTTAAATAACATATTAGAAAACAATAAAACCAAAGATGCTTTTCTATTGAGTGCTTTCGCAGAATGCTTCACACTCCATTTTCTTACAATCTTAATTGTGTATAAACCATATATCTTTGTAACATCCCAACAGATACATATGGCAATGAATATAGTAATTCAGATCTAGAATTCAATAAATATTTTCAGAGTTTGTATCAATCCATTTTTTTAATTTAATAAGTCATTTTAATCTCGGATCTAGATGTTTTTTTAAGTCAAACTTTTACTGTCAAGGCACGAGTAATTTAATCCAGATACAATAATATCACTTGTTGATGATTCGAAACCCAATCAAGACATCGCTATGGAGATGTTGCAGGATGAGTCGATAATAATAATAAGCTCAGTGGTGCTCTAATTTGAAATGTTGTTACCTCCCTTTCTTCCTTTTTTAGGAACTGTTAAAAATTTATGGATTTATAGACAAATATTGAGCATTTATACTAAATATAATAGTATCAAGAATGATCGTCATAAAAGTCAGTTTCCTATATGCTAGAGCGAGAATGCCGTAGAATAATTAGAAGCTTCCTTTAAAATATTCTAATAATTTTATTTTCAATCGCTTTGTGAGCGTGTGTGTGTGTGTGTGTATGGGGGGGGGGGGGCGCTGACTTGGCAATAAAGGAATATTGCGGAAGGGGGCGGGGGAGTCAAGGTTATAAGGTTATTAGACGCTGCCATGTTTAAAACTGGCCAGGGACGAGTTGGCATTTCATGCCAAGACTGATGAGATATTAATTGCCTGGAAAACGTTTTTGTTGTGCACGTCCAACGGCTTACGAGTTTAACGCGTTGAAAGGTTACTGAACGGTTACACTGGAGACCGGAGGATAGAGACGGTGACAATCAGAGATATGGAGGATAGTTTTAATTGCTCTTCTTAAAAGGTTGACAGTTCGTCCTAAACAAAAAATACTGGCAAATGTGAGTTTAAAAAAAAATAAATTTGGAGCCTTCTTTTTTTGTTTAATTTTCATTCTTCATGGACAATAATAATAAGACAAACAACACGACATATAGAAAAATAGAAATTAAATAACAACTGTTGATAAATCTGGCACATCGTAAAATTGTCCAGATTTTCTTGTACAGGAAAAATGAGCAAGTAAAAATCAGGTCCACACTTGCAACTGCCCCGTGCCATCTCCTTGGCAATATTAACTTTGACTAATAATGTGATAGGCCCAGGTCGGAGCTTTATCAGATTATTCCCCCCTGCAAGGAGTCACCTCTTCGGACACTTGGCGAAAAGAGTCCACGGACCTCTCCCAAAGTCTAATTAAAGTAGTGTGATATCTTTGATTGGCCTGGACGGTGTATAGTCACGAAACACTCGTTCAGTGAATGACACCGAGTCAGATGAGCGCGGGGTGGGCACGGCAGACGACATTTTAATAACGTTTAATTAAAATATGTATTATAAATAATCTGTATATAAAATTCTCTACGTCGCCCAACCATGCGGTACACCACGCTAGCACGCCGACTCTTTAGCCCTCGATGAAAAAGTCATGGTTAGATAACTCTTTTATTTTTACAAGTCGAACTAGAAATACCCCACGAAACTTTCGCGGCGACAAAGAGCGCGGCTCAGAAAATTTTAAAAAAAGGGGGGGGGAAAAACAAGTAATTTTCTCTGAATATATAACTGTGTCTTTCTGGAAGTGTTCACCCGTAGACTATTTAAAATTGATAATGATTGTGCTAAGGCCACGATAGCATGCAATGTTTCTATGCTTATTAAGTATGTTAAACATATAATTTTTAGGGTTTGTTGTCCACACCCCACACGATGCTTATGGTTTGTTGGCTAAACACCACGTTGCTTAGGGTTTCTAGGCTACATTAAGTCCAGGATTTGTCAGACACAGTAAAAGAAAAACCCGTGAAAATAAAAATATTTCCAAGGTTTATTTTCCTAAACTTTTTCATTCTCTATGATTAATACATGTCATAATACATGTCATAGAGTATGTCATAGAAAATGCCCTACTTAGAAAATATCATAGAATTGATCCGAGTTCTTATATCCATTTCACTCTATTCTAAATATTGGATTTTCAATTTGTATTCCAACTATCCTGCTTCTTGATAGATTTAGACAAACTATTGAATGGACGAAATCAACTTTTCGAAGTCTTCCAAACGGGATAAACAAATTGCCATCATATAAAGAAAAATAAAAAGATGCATTAAAAAAATAGTTCAATCCGTGACAGAATGTTCTATTCAGGTTTGATCTCTTCTCTTCACAAATGGTCTATTCAGGTTTGATCTCTTCACAAATGGGCTATTCAGTGGCTTCCTCTTTTTTATCCCACAAATCTTTTTTTTTTTTTTTTTTCGTAATTTTCGTCTGGTTACTGTTTTGTATGTGCTGTCTATCTCGTCATTTGATATGTAATTTCACCGAGGAAGAATACTCTCCAATCCCCTTTCTTAGAGTCTCTTTATATCACTTTTATTTAATCCCGATAATCTATTCAACGGCGAGACTCGTCCTTTACTGAAGCTAGGGCGAATTATGACGCCCCTTCCCATCACTCACCCCCATTTTTTGTTACCACTTACTTGATTCTAGCCTTCTCTAGCTTCCCCCTCCCCCATATCTTAATTTTACGATCTGACTTCCCATCTTTCAAAATTCACTCGAAGTGTTTTGAATAGCAGATACGCTTTTTTTCCCTCTCATCCTCTTTATCTCCCTACATATCTCCCTACCCTTCAATCGCTCTTTACTATTGGTTCCACACACACACACACCCAACTTCATATCACCAGCAGCTCCATTTTACCGGCTGCAGCCATAACTCCGGCGGAACGGATACAATACGTAGATCCGGATGAACGGCAGAGTAAATTAGTATTAAATTGGCCGGTCATGGGGGCTCGTCACGACCCTAATCCCCACCAGTGTTCTCCCACAGTGTAAGATGCGTCTGCCCCCCCCCTCCCTACATTCTCGCCCCACCCCCTTTTTTATATTCTATTGTAGCCATAGTTTATTATCCCCGAGTGACAATTTTTTTCAATAACTCTCTCGCCCGAGTTGGCACTTTCAGGAAGCTACAAAGTCAATGCCAGGGGAAGACAACTCAGTAGAAATTCTTTTTTTTTCTATTTTAAATATATTTTTATTACAATTTTTTTTTCTTTTTGTCACAAATATTCTCTCCCTTTTCTTCCTGTTGTCCCCCTGCCAACCGACTTATGCAGGACAATCTGTTGTTATGAGCCTGAAGCAATGACACGAGAGACTGTTCAGTGAGAGAAGACGCTAGATTGTGAGTACATTTGGTGTCAGAAGTGATATCACTGGTCAACATATGGACCAATTCAGTCAATCTGACATTGTGATGAAAGTGAATAAGATGAAGAAATACTGCTATTATCTGGCTGATCTCGTCTAGAATATATATTAACAATTAAAAAAAGATTCGCAGATACATTGTTTTATTTATTTATTTATTTTCCGCTTTGGTAAGAAATCAAAGGAAGATAATCCCATACAATGTACGCAGATAGTGACGGATCGTGCCGGTCAAGAGATTTTTGGACATTCTTTGTAAGTTGAAAGTTAACATGCTGAAACAATAAACATCAAACAAAAGTTCACACTGACACCATTTTCAAAAACGTAACATACATTTTAGAAAAATGCACTGGTTTACATCCCAGTAAGATGCATTGTCCTACAACCCAGAAGTATGCACTGACCTAAATCCAAGTAGTATGCACTGACCTACATCCCAGAAGGATGCGCTGACTCCAAGACTCAAAAGAATGTAATGTTTGGAGGTTTCGGAGAACATCGCAGCTGCGATAATCCAAAGTCAACAAAAACCTTGACAACAAATTACGCGAAAAAATCAAGACTAAAAGCAAATGTTCAAGTACATTCACCAATTCCGAAAATCAGCTGTCATCCAAAATCAGTAAGCGACCCGAAAGATATTTCCCAAAAGAAACTCTGTAGATCTAGGTCTCAACAATTTTTTTACCATACATACGAGGACAAAAAATGAAAGAAATTAACCAAACTAAAACAGGGTTCTACTTAGACTAGTTAGGCATGACATTTTAATGCATGGAATACTACGAGTCTGAGACCTAGCTTGTCCTGCAAGGCTTTCCAATGTAACATCTCCAGAGCTATCTTCGGGACTTCGTTACGCCTATAATTATATATCTAGTCACTCGGCTGATATGCCAATTTGGCTTCATGCTGTTTAACACAAATAGCCCCACGAATAATCCTTCATCCATATAAATATACGGCCAGTGTAAAAAAAAAATTCCATTCTGTCAAAGTCTACATGGAACAGAAAGATAATCTTTGGTAAATAACCTCCAAGACAAGTTCCACAATGAACATTGCTGATGACGTCTATATAACAAATAACATTTTTGAATAATAAGCTGAAGCTCGTAATTGCTAAAGAATGAGATGACAAATACCAAGTGTTTACGTTTACCAAGTTAGCAGGAGGTCCCCCTTAAGGTGACGCCTTTAAGTCATTGAAGCCAAGTCACCGTGAAATCGTCTCGGAGAAGGTTTCCAAAAAAAAGATGCGAGATAATGTCTATTAACTGGAAACGGTTTTCTTGTATCTAAAAGGTAATATTTACCTTCAAGTTATGTTTCTATGGGTTTTTATCTAAGCCTAGTATTTATGTTTTCTTTTTTATCAGCCACTCAACGTATCTACCAATCATTTATTTAGACAGAAAATTTGCTCAGACATTTGGTGTGTATGTATTCGTCGCGTGGGAATATCTCTTCTTCTGTGACAATAGCACCGCGCTGAATTAATAGATTTCTTCTTATGTAAATGGAATCTGTGTGGCTAAAGATAGTTCCCACCTTGTTGACGTCCCCTATACTAGCTCCAAAGAGATTCCTTCCCTAAAGACGAAGTCGCACCTGCGATACAAGAGAGTGTGTGTTTGAGGGTTCGGGTTCAGGCTTTGGTAAACATTTGGTGTAACAAAAACACATTTTTTCGTTGAATGCCTTGAATTGAGATAAAAAAAAATAAAATGACACCGAACCTAGATCTTTCTAAAAGTAAATTGGAGCAATAAAAACTTGAATATTTTTATTTGTAAATACCGCACACAAAGTTGGCCAGGTATTGTACTGTAGCTCAAAGTAGCCAATTGACTTAATTCTAATTGAGCTATTGTGAAGACCAACATTCTAATTGAGCCAATGTAAAGACCTACAATCTAATTGAGCTATTGTGAAGACCTACATTCTAAATGGCCTATTGTGAAGACCTACATTCTAATTGAGCTACTGTGAAGACCTACACTCTAGGTGGCCAATGTGAAGACCTAAACTCTAAGTGAGGCAATTATTTTTCCCCGATGGCCGTAGCAAAATCAGAAGAAAAAAAATCAAATATTTATAGTATACAAACTATATCATAATATATACTCATGGCAATAACCAACTTGCTTGATAAAATAACTCTCTAGACTAATGTTCTGATTCAACACAGGCAAATATATATTTTTTTGAAAAGTGAAACGCAATAGAAAAATACAGAGGAATAAATTCCCCTGGTGGAACCTTTTAGTACCTTCACACATACAAACACAAACACACAAACAAACACACACACACCGCTCCTTCCAGTGCACGTGACGTTCCAAATGTTCAGAATTCAATTAACACGTTTTATAAATAGTCGACAAAGAGTTATCTCCGCTTGTTAGTTTTGATTATTGTCGAAAAAAATCCTACTTTCGGCCCGCCCATGATTTTAAAACCACCTAGTAATTGACTATACTTCCACAAATATGACGAAGGCGTTTATATATCATGGGGGCCGTGTAAACGGCAATTTCTAAAACAAACAGAAGAGAAAATGAAAATAAATAGGGAAGTTTTTTTTTCTCCGGCATTCTTCAGCACCGTCTCCGTAGTCATCTGTAGTCATCTCATCCTATCTCTCTATTCCGTATGCCTACTTTTCAATAAGATGATCCTTCATTTAGCGAACAAACAGAGGACTGAAAGGCTTAGAATAGAGAGTCGGAAACGGGGGGGGGGGGCTTTTACTTCAACCATTTTTTTTCATTAATATGAAGGACATGAGGTCCTGAAGGGGGGGGGGGAGGGAACCTCTGGAGAGAAAAAAGCCTCTGGAGAAGAGGTCGATTACCCTCCAGTGAGAGCCTCGATCTTATAAACAAAGCAGGCGTGGGAGGGCGACAGCACCTGTGGGCAAACAGAAGGCACGAAGACACCATAGGTTTCAGAAACATGTATTTTTTAAAATAATATTCTTTGACGATGGGGGGTTCTGGCGACCATGGCCAGGTTCAAGCACCGACATTGTGGCCAGTCTAAGACAGTTGCGGAGAGTCGCGCTGAGGAGGGACAACATGAAGGAAAAATACCCCCCCCCTCCTGCGCAGAAGATTTATGATGTGGAAGGGGCCATGGAGCACACAATATTCATAACGCATTGAAGGACACATCGATTGTGAGATTAATTATTGTATTCAAAGTAAAACAGGAGTTTGAAAATAGACTAATCTTCTAATCAATACAGAAAGTTACAATTGTAATGTAATAGAAACAATTTTTTAACAACACTTTGGGTTCAGAAACATCGAGGAATCCCTTTCAGTACAGACAATAACATCAAAACTTTACAATTTCGGAAGAAGTTCAAACCCTTTTTTTTTTTTTTTATGGAAGACAAAACTATTGTCTTTCTATTATCATAATGATTAGAATTACTAGAATATTATATATTATTTATTTTATTAAAAAGGTGTCTTTGCATTAAAAAAATCTTATCTGTCCTCTCTTATCCGACCTCTATTATCTTCCTCTCTTATCTGTCCTCTCTTATCCGACCTCTATTATCTGTCCTCTCTTATCCGACCTCTATTATCTGTCCTCTCTTATCTGTCCTCTCTTATCCGACCTCTATTATCTGTCCTCTCGTTTTCCTTCTCTCAATTCCTTCTCTCTTTCTTCTTTTCCTCCTTACTTTCATCTTCCCTCTTTCTTTCTCCCTCTTCCATTTCTAGAGGTCACCACATAATACACCGAGCCATAAGAGACCGGGCCAGTAGGGTGCTCTAAATCAGAAGCGATCACGTTTGATACGAGGGCGCTTCTCAGTGTGGCGTATCAGGGTTCCAGCTTACTGAGCATGATACGTTCAAAACATCCCCTCCTAAACTTGCTCATTTCAATTTAATAAAACACTTTTGTGTAATTTAGAAAAAAAAAGTCTATTCAGGAGAAGAAAACAAAAAAAATATGACAGGGGTTACCATGCGTGTGGAAATCGGTGCATAGGCGTATCCAGAAACTCAAGTGACATCTTGTGCCCTCCCCCACCAGCCACTCGAACTACTAAATCCCCCAGTTTAAGTTTTAATACACTCGGGTGACTACATTGTTACCTACCTTTCACTAAGTCTGCCCAACCGTTCCATAATATGGACCTCACGAGACAACACACACACACAAACTAAGAGAGAATCCCCGCAGCAGGTGTTGAAGGGGACTCCACCGAACCTTCACCCCTTTTTTTTTTTTTTTTCAAATATATATATAAAAAAAGCATATGGTTAGATTGTTTTGTGTTTACCTCCCTTGAAATAAAAAAAATAGCTCGCTCTTATGTGTCCAATTGATACTATTCGAGTTAAGTTAACTTCTAAAGCTGAAGACTTCTTTGGACGATTCTAAAACATTTATCCTTTTCTCTTCTCTCTCCTTTCGTCCTTTCTCTATTAAATCTTCCCATACGCATTTTGCCATTTAGTTATCCCCCCTTTTTTTTTTGTTGTAAGAACAGGTTGTGGTGACGGGATATTATAAAATGGCGGGCGATCAGGTAGGAATATTAAAAACTAAAGGTGCTGGTGGAGAAAAGAGGCTGTTTGCTTGGCTGTGGGGGAGAGCTGGAGGAAGTGGGGGGATAAAAGCAGGGTGGGGGGGGGGGGGTTGGAGTAGTCGACCAGTCTGTTCAAAAAAATATAAGGCATTTTGTAGGAATCGGGGGGGGGGGGGGGGAGTGTTTTGTTGATAAGTGGGGGCATAAGCATGAAGTGATTTTCTCTTTTCACTAGAGTTTTATTGAGGTCATAGGGTGCGATTTACTTAGTAGCTTGAAGTATCAATTCAAATTAAGACTATTCTTGGGGTTTTTTTGTTCATCTAACTCTATATACCTATCGGAACAGTCTCTTTATCTTTCTGTGTACTCTTTATCTTTCTATACACGCTCTTGATCTAACTGTACATTCTCTTTATCTTTATGTAGGCCTACACTCTATTTATCTTTATGTATACTCTATTTATCTTTATGTATACTCTATTTATCTTTATGTATACTCTATTAATCTTTATGTATACTCTATTTATCTTTATGTATACTCTATTTATCTGTATGTATACTTTATTTATCTATATGTATACTCTATTTATCTTTATGTATACTCTATTAATCTTTATGTATACTCTATTTATCTTTATGTATACTCTGTTAATCTTTATGTATAATCTATTTATCTTTATGTATACTCTATTTATCTGTATGTATACTTTATTTATCTGTATGTATACTCTATTTATCTTTATGTATACTCTATTAATCTTTATGTATACTCTATTTATCTTTATGTATACTCTATTAATCTTTATGTATACTCTATTTATCTTTATGTATACTCTATTTATCTGTATGTATACTTTATTTATCTGTATGTATACTCTATTCATCTTTATGTACACTCTATTAATCTTTATGTATACTCTATTTATCTTTATGTATACTTATTTATCTTATGAAGACTCTTGCGTCCTAGTTCGAACCTCCCGCATGACACAATGGGATAGAAAAGGGAAAGGTTCCAAGTCGGGACAATCGAGATGACATTCCTAAACGCATACCGCACATTACCATCTATGTGAAATGATTCCAGTCGTGACCCAGAGCGCGACCTACAACAAGTCAGCTTCCGATATCTGAGAATGTAGGCAGTCTTAGATTACCTTAGGTGTCATTACTTTTTGATGCGTAGGTTTATGTTTCATTAGGTAACACCTATAAAAGTGGGGCAACTGCAATACTCTTGTTTGCCGCTCTTCTGCCCTCCCCTGCCTCACGCCCCGCTATCTCGTTCCTCCCCATGGCTCCATGCATTCACACATCTCCTTTTTCCCGCTTGATCTCGTCCTGGGTCTCCATCGATTTCAGGGACACCCGAAAAAGGACCGTCCCGCGAAATAAAGACAACGTATGAACTATATCCGGTGTCATCCGGGGTCTTTTCTTTCCTTGGCGCAATCATCCCACTGTAATGCACAGAAAGTAGTACCCACCATGCACCACACACTCACACACAGGTAGCACACCACACTTCAAAGTCCTCAGTGACGGCTTAACAGTTGAAGAAACCATTGCAATACGTAAACGACGCTTTAACTACACGAACAAAAGATATTGTTCAATATTGCTGAATCATTGTGACAAGTCGCAAACCACTCTAGGGTAAACGACCTTGCGATCTATAGGTAGATGATGTAAAATCCATCTGTTTCTATGGCTCAAGGTTAACGAAGATGTCATGTGGCCAGCACAACGACCAACCGCCTTTACTTTTCTCCAACTAATATCAGGTACCCACTTGAGCTTGGCGGACCCAAAGGCGTCCAAAGATCCTTAAATTAAAAAATCCCAGTCTTCCCCGAGATTCGAACCCAGGTCCTACCACTCTATAATCGATGTTTACATTCACTTTTTGAGCCTCTATTCTCCCCTTCTCTCTCTACAAATGTGTTCACATTACAAAACACTTCATGCTCCTTGTCGTAAAGCCCATAAGCAAAATAGTATTTGTAATGAAATCTGATACATGTACTCAAGCTTTCTTAAAATACCATTCGAGTACGGAGCGAGGAATGGTTTGCCTGAGAATGGAAATGTTGCCTGCACAGTACTACCAATATTTTTAAGCTGCCACAATGTTATAGTTTGTCAATTCTAGTCTTCGAGCATGTGGGTACTCGAGTAACTTGTTGTTATGAAAATTTTTAGCAGACTTAAACGTATGTCTTGCTTTTAATAATTAGCATAATTCATTAATAATTCTTTTATTTGTTTTAGGCTTTTTTTTCCTAAAAGGAACCAAAATATTACGATAAGAAATGTAAATAATTAGTTTTTAAAAAAAATTGTTAACACCCCTCAGTCTGGTATCTGGTTAAGTGTCTAATCCAACTCTATCACAATGAGACTACGTCATTACCTCCCTTGCATTCTCCTCTCGTTATTATCTTTCTATTAACAACTAAATATTTGATTACAACATCGATACACTGGTCCGGTCTGTTTCTTTCTGTTTTCTTTTTCTTTCACATTATAGATTGAACATTAGTTTTGAGTTGAATACTGTTCTCAGAAACATTTGTCCAAGTTGACGCTGGACAATTGTCTTTGTTTTCGAACTCATTATTAGCTCAATCGTAATTCAAGGGGGGCGGCCAAATGTTAGCTAATATTGTTCGATAGCATACGCGTGACAAAGAATTGCACCGCGACCTTTTTTTTTTTTTTTTTTTTTCTCGATTTCATTCATTCAAGGGAAACAGGAAGTTACATTAGCAGTGGGACAATATTTTCATCTGTATATGATAGTTCCAGATGAGTGACAGTCTTGCTCATCAAATATGTATCGTTCAACACAAGAGGTGAACGACTAATGCTGACTGAAATAGATACACCGCTCACGTTATTAGGTGTTGGTATTAATCCTGTACGTTCCGCGCCGCCCCCCCCCCCCTTTACCAGTTCGCCTCAATTTCGTCGTAGATCTTTAGCGCGTGAATTATTCAGTGAATAATTAAAAAGGTTTGTCGCTTAATTCGAACTCCCGCCGACAAAGATTTACTCAAAATGGCTAGTTACTCAACGCGAAGGGCGAGAGAAAAAAAATAATCTTAAAATAAGGTGGAGGGTGGGGGAGGGCGGCTGTTACATATGGTTGCTTGCATTAAGTATAAGGCGATAGCGACTTAGTATAAAGGTCTATAATGACTTTACTTTTTTAAAAAAATCTTGTTTCCTCTGTTTTAGTTGCACCTGAATGATCAGGAAATGAAATTAAAATATGTAACGATTAATTATTTCGTTCATTATGGCGCGCGTGTTCAAAAGTTTCTTCTTTTTAATCGCTCCAGAAGTGAAGCCAAGCATTTCTTTAGTTTCGACCTTTTTTTTTTCTTTTTTCTTTTGTTTCAAACAGTCGCCGCTACGCCTTGGTAACTGGCACTATTTTTTTGGAGGTGTCAAAGAATTTTTCTTTTATTGTCAAGACTCGTAACTTAATATAGGACGTTATTAGACCCGGGCCCTACTCCATTTCCTTCCAAGATGGACGAGTTAAAGTACAATTTCATCGAGATGGGTGAATGTTGCATAATTTAGGCTAGTCGTTAGAGTGGTCGAGTCGATCAAGCAATAAGAAAGTCATTAACTCAACACTTGGGAATTACACTGTCCTGTAGAATTAACCCGGTGCAGAGCATACAAGGATATCTCAATTTAGATGTATACTCAATATATTTCCAAAGAGGGAGAGAATTCGCTACACTGCAACGCATGAGCACACTATGGAAAGTTAATTATTCCATTCTATTTATATTCTAAGTTTGGTGATCGTCAATTTACATAAAAAAAGAAGGTGCAGCATACAATATTTTGCCAAGTACATTGGCATCTTAATTATTCGTATTTCATAATTATCTTGACTAAATACTATTCGGTAAAGGTTATTTACATCATTTATTAGCCTCTGGGTTGTTTTTTTCAGAGTCTGTGTATTAATTCCTTTCAACTTGGTCAATTAGATTCCAGGAAAAATGAATGCCTACAACTTATTAGGCAAAGTGTACACAAATAAACTTCTGCTTCGACTGGCAAGAGAATATATAGGTCGGGTGTGTTAGCAAGTGATTTTTTAAACTAAATAAAACCCATGAGACTAATACTTTGGTGGTTTCGTATTGTCTTGGGTTAGTGCGATGCCAATCGTTAAAAATAAAATGGATTCGAACCCCAAATGTGAAAGAGGAGTTCTGTTTATAGCATGCTCAGCGTGCTGTGGTACCATCTCTATTGTGGACATGTGGGGATATTGGGGTATCCGCGAAAAGGTTTTCGGTGCTGCTTTTAGGCGTTCTTCAAGCACAACTGATCTATTGCAGGGATTTAAACGCGATTTCTCCCTTGATAGATAGCCAATCGGTCTATTCCACGCAGCCAGACTTCCCATGCTAGTTTATGCCACGTCACGACGTCATTATTTGTGTTTACATGGTAGGGTTACAAGTACAAGAACTAGTAACATTGAAAATGTGTCAAGTGGCAGAAGATACTGTCCCCCAATTGTTGCTTTTCGCCCAAAGCCGTTAATGAATCTGTTAAACTTCCATAAAGACCAGCAGGTAGGTCAACTTCACCCAACTCACCTAGAAGGTCAACGCCCACTCACCTACACACAACGTTACAACCACTCACGCTGCTACAGGCGATCGAAAGTTGTAGACAATGTGGGCATAAATATTGTGGCACATTGTTTCATTTGTCGTTAAGACAACATTGTCTATTTAACATCGAGCAATGTAGCAGGGAGTTTAGAGTGAGCAAACAGAACACAGACAATTGGATGTTGAGGAGTTACGTCACGTGGTATTTCTTCTTCTTCGTTCTCTTTTTTTTTTTCATGGCGGAGGGTTCAGACCAGTTCTCCTATACCTGAGATGAACCGTTAACAGATCAGGCAGTTCTCCATATATTTTTCTCATCTATAGGAGGGTTTAGGTTCACAGTCTTGTTCGGGCCTCTCGATCGGAATTCTCAGGTGATACTTTAAAATGGCAAGTTTCGCAGGTCCCGAGTAGCTTGTAGAACATATGTTGTCTTATTCTGAGGCGAAAAATAATGCGTTTGTTTGTCGGGATAGCTTAAAAAATTATAATAGCGCATTCGATTTTCTTGTATTTGGATCAGAGTTGGTCCATTTCTTGTTTCTTCTACTATCTATCATTTTTCAAGACAGAGAATCCAAAAAATCCTATAAATGTATACAAAATGGTGATGCGATTAGAATAGAATAGAGAATTGCAAAGAGAGAATTTTCTGGAAAAAGGAGTTAAGAATATCAAAGCTATTTTAGCAGGGGATTGGAAAACCAGACTTTAATAGGAAAGTAGATGTCAAGCGAACTTATTTTGTGCCAACGAGGATGTTATGTGGCCAACATAAAGACAACATGAAAATGACAACCCGAAAATGACAACCTCAAAATGGCAACCTGTTGACAACCTTGAAATGACGTCATTAAATGAAATTTAAACCTTTAAATCCTAAATTCAAAATTCCAGTCCCCAGCAGGATACGAACTCTGGACCTTATCTTCAGAATAAAACTGTTGCATAATAGGATGAAAGGGGCGCGGTGGATGAGTGGTTAAATGCTTAGCTTTCGAACCTGAGATCCTGGGTTAGAATCTTGGTGAAGACTGGGATTTTGAATGATATCCCAATGATTTTTTTGGGGGGGAAAGTAAATGCGGTTGGTCATTACGCTAGCCACAAAATAAATTCCCTTTCAGATTTTGCGATCTATGGGGCAGATGATGTTAGGTCATCTGAATTTATGGCCAACGGTTAACAAAAGGGTGTTGTGTGCCAGCACAACGTCCAACCGCCTTTACTTTCCCCAACTAAAGTCATGTACCCATTACAGCTGGGAGGACTCAGGGGCGCCCTAAAAATCTCGAAATTCAAAATCCCAGTCTTCACAGAGATTCGAACCCAGGACCCCAGGTTAAGAAGCCGAGCGGTTAATCACTCAGCCACCGCGCCCCAGCCTCATAATACCCTGCTTGATAACCGTTGACCAAAAAAAAAAAAGATGACCTTAACATCATCTGTCCTAAACATCGCAAGATCTGAAAGGGGGAACTTTACTTTTTTTTTTTATATAATAGGATGAAGCAAAGATGAACCAGTAGAAGGATGAACCAGAAAAAGGATGAACCAGTTGAAAGTTCATTTACGTGCGCGAAGAGTATGAGTAAATGTACAGAAAGAGAGTGTCTATTCATAAGGCATCGGACTTTGCCATCATTTCAAACAAAAAAAAAAAAGAAAGACGCGTAAATACACAAGCCCACGCACGCACACACACACACACATGAAATATTATGTTTAAACATTTGGAAGACATTCACGCAGAACACAACAAATCGCTCACCACTTTTCTGAGGCGAAGGCGGCCGCTGCAGACTAGACCATGAGGACAAACAGAAGGATAGTCAGACAAAAGACGAGCAAATACCACAGGAAAACGTGCAACTGGACTCCAAAGAACGAGGGGGAAAAAACATGGATAAAAATTTAAAAAAACATGGCTAAGAATAAAAAAAAAACATGGATAAGAAAGAAAAAAAAAGATATTTTTCCAAAGACAATACTTCCAACAATGAACAGACTCCGAACAATGGGAGGCAGCAGGAAGAGGGTGGTGGCGTGGAAGAGGGTTGGCCGGGGCGCCGATTGAGTCGTGCGTGATGGAGTGTAAAAAGACATAGACACTGCGCTCATCAGACTGTAGCTAACTTTAACCCAACCTCACATCTTCCCCCCTCCACAGCAAGCATCTCCTCAGCGCCCTCCCCCCCCCCCCCCAACTTTCCAACGCCCTTTCCTGTCATACTCTCCTATTGTCTACTATGTTGAGTCAAAAGAAAAATCAATATTGTATATCGATCTCAGAGAGTCAGCGATCGATAATCGATGAGTTGCTTTTTCATGGGTACTTTAAGATTTTTTTTTTTAAGTTTCATAATTTAAAAAAAAATTTTTTTTAATTCTTACAGTTTCTACGTGTTAACAAACCAGGGCGCTCAGTGGATGGTAGAACTATTTAAACAGACAGATAAACCCAGACAGATAAACCCAGACAGATACACGCATCGAAATTGATCGTCAGAGAGTATTTGAAATCTACTCCAAGCCAACGGAAGATTAGAGAAATAGGTTTATATGGTCATAATGATCTAATTCTATAGAGCGTTTCGGTAGATCTTGTAAAGATTTAATAGCTGTTTCAGAAGCTGTATAACAGAACACTACACCTCGTTAAGACGCCTGTAATATGTTAGTAGAGTGGTTCTGGAAAACATTTTCTCTTGCCATTAGTTTCGTGAATCAAGTTTATCTATCTATCTATCTATCTATCTATCTATCTATCTATTTATGTGTATATGTCTAAAGTGGGGAATATAATGGTGTAGACACTAGGTCAAGTCTAGTCAATCATTCCAACTTTAACATGATTAGGTTTCCAGAAATACATGAGACCGCTCACATACAATGAATGGGGCTCAATCAATGCGAGATGTTTTACCCAAGTTGCCATGTACCCTCGGGGGCACTATCTTTTGTGCGCGTGTGTGTTATGAATGGTTTGAACCAGGGTCTTCACTTTCCCATTTCTATGTATGCTGTTCTTTTGTTCTGTGTTGCTGTGTTTTAGGAAGACGTTCATCGCAGTCCATTTTTCTCGTCTGTAATCGCCAGCAGATGACGTCACGACCAGGTAGTCTAGCGGATTTCAACATTCGCTAGGAGTGAGTGCCAGGCGATGTATCTGTGTGTGAGGAGGATGGGGGGGGGGGGGGGGGGTAGTGTTAGGCTTGGGTGAGTGTGACGAGACAGAGGTGGGGGGGGGGGGGGGGAGGTGAGGGCGCCTAAGACAATGGCGATCAATCGCTGCATCGCCCGATACCAAACAAAAAGAAAAAAACTTTTTTTTTTATGTGATTCCTTCTGTCTCTGGCTGTGCGCATGATATTAAAGCTTTGAATGTGGGCACGTGAAACGACACTGCAATAGAGGAACCAGAAAATATCAGTGTGGGAATCGTTGATAGGTGGGAAGGGGGAGTCGATGGGAAAAGAGGGGAGGGGGAGGGGGGCTGGCTATCGATCCTCATTGTTCTTTTGGATAATCACGTGACATCCTGGTCCGCATTTCCTCTTTTTCTTCCTCTTCTGCAGCAGTTACTTCTTTCTTTCTTCTGTTTTTTTTAATCGCAAGTGTCCCAATTTGAAAGGGGAGCTAACTTCACGGTTGTTTTCCCGCCAATGATTACGTGACGACGCCTGGACGCTGCAATCTGGTGATTGCATGATTGTTGCAAACAAGATCGGATTACAGGTAGCGGGGGGGGGGGGTGGAGAGGGTCACGTTGACACCGCGAACGGTGGGTATTTCACAGTCTGGGCCCTTGCATGACAACCTGTACCTAGCATATAGATCATCTCTCTGTCGAGCTTTAGAATTCAATATCATAGTCGCAGTCCTGTAATCAAAGGTACGCTATTCATAATTCTGGGCAGATAAGCCGCTGCTTGTTTATGTGGCTAATCGAGGGAAACAGTACATTGTTATACCCTTGTCATGGTTTATCACTCTACCTAAATCACTATATAAATAAGTTTTATATAGATATGCGGGACGATTGCTAATGTTGCACATAATGGTTACTAGATAGACCAGTTGTAATGTGAACTACAGGCAGTTGAAAGCATTTTAGAGGTAACACTACCGCTTCCGGCAAAGACAACCTTTCGGCGAACTGTTAATATAGTAATTTAAATTCATATGTTCTTACCTGACAAGCTCTGCCTTGCTAGTGTTTCCAGTTCGAGGTCGGGAAAGCTAGCCTCCCTGGCATACAAGAGCATCTCCTCGCGTGGATGTAGCTCTCTGGTGGTCTTGTAGAACACCTGGGACAGAGATTGGGCATTATTAAGTCATGCATTTAACAACATGCATGTCGGTGATCTATGCATGAGTGATCAACGCCCTATAGTTTGTGACCCCACTACCCCCACCCCCAAAACGTCTAACATACACTTTGTGTTTGCATGTTATATCATTTTAAACCTTGTTTAGTTCGTGCCCTAAAGTATAGGTCCAAGGGTCTCTTTATAAGAGAAGCTCATTTTCGGAGGCGGCTTTAGCAGTTCGCGGGCCTCGCATATTCGTATGGTGGGCTAACAGTAGTGCGGGCCCCCTTCTGGTGAAGAATTAGTGCAATTGTCCCACTCGCTACCCACAAAGGCCGGCTCTGTAATTTGGTATGAAAATTTAAAAGATGTCATAATGCTGTGGTCTTTGACCGTCCAGTCCCTGAACACATTCTGAACCCCGGGTTTAAGAATAGTTTGTGCCCTCGAGGTTTTATGTTCATAATTACGAAAAGGTATACATTTTTTTTATGACATATTTGCTTTACCAAACTACTCGTCTCCTAGTGCCGGTTCTACGCGTAATCCTTGAGGGCTTCGTATTGATACTTTCGTACTTTGTTTTATTTAGTTCCTAATTCTCTTCATATTTAATGCTGATATTGAATGATTTTTTAACAAAATTCTCTAATTCTTTGACCAAATAGTAAATGTAGGGAGCGGTATATTTAAACTACGACACGCGAATTTCCGTTTCCGAGACTCATATTCAAAATGTTTTAACGACACGGAAGTTAGAAATAAAAGATGGATTGGAATTATTTATGAGTTTCTTTTAACAATGTTAAGGCCAGGACAAAACGTAGGCAAAAGGCCAGCGGCAGGTGACGAAAAAGAAACATGGGGGCTACATTGCGGAAAAAAGGGAAGATAAAAAATGACAATTGCCTTCATGTAAGTTTAATTCTCGGCTATTGTCTTCAGGTAAGGTAGCTGAAAATTGTCGCCAACAACACCACCGTATGGCGATGCTGCGTTGTCGCCGTGGACATGAATAAGTGATGGCCCCACAAGATAATGGACTAGATACTCAGTTATCCCATAACCCCGGAGACGTCGTGTCAGACAACAAAGATGGCTTCAACAGCGCAGTTAACTTCCATTAGAACTGTCTACAATGGCAGAACGTACTGAATCGAACAAAATGATTTATTGATTGGTCAAGTTTTGAGCCATTAAAGAAGAGATTTTTTTTTCTCTCTCGATACTTAAGCTAGATGTTGAGCAGTGATATCTGGAGACAGGTCGGCCGAACAGAGAGCAGAGTCTGGGCTCTGCATTGAATATTCTGATGTTAAAGATGGGGGGAAAAAGGGGAAAGAAATGTTGGAAGATTTTCTGTCCAGACGACACTAAGATGAACTGCCATTGTCACGTGACAAGGGAACTATATTTTTTCCATAGACACTTAAGTCTGAGATTTTTTTTTTGATTCACTCCTATTGTAGACACTTCGATTTGTTTTACGCTTCAGGAATTAAGATTGTTATATCCTGGCCCAAAACAAGCATGACCTGAAGTTTGGTCAATGAGATTTTGGTTTTGGCCATTTTGTTGGAAACCTTTTACTTTATAACCATTACATCTGGATTGGCAGAGTGTATCGGTATAACAGAATAGATATGCAATTGTTTGTAGATATAGTGTGTAGTTTGAGGCTAATATGTCTTGCCATAGGAAATTTGATAATGCTGATGTGTAATTTAGTTTATTAAGTAATTGAATACCATTAGGTCCTAAAGATGTTGTTATAGTTTGTATTTATAAAAATAATTACATAAGCATAATGTATAAAATACATTGAATAATATAATTTTAACTGACCTTTATTATAATGATTGCTTTCAAAAATACATTTAAAGACTTGGTTTTATAGTCTATAATGAAACACAATTTCTTTTCCCTTTATCTCTCTTTGTTACTTAAGAAAATATTTCGTTAAAGCGTAACTTTAGCCAAACCCACGTTGAACAATACACCATCACTTTATGTGGTACATAGATAATGTCAGCGCCGCCGTAGATAATTGAAAGAAACTCAAAAGTCAATTTGGTGGCCCCCCGAGTGACACAAAAAAAAAAAAAATTTAATAAACATAAAAAATAAAAATTACGAAATGTACAATAACATTTGGCGCGAGTTATCTTTTTAAAAAAAAATTGTGCGAAGCCTCCACCAATCGGAGGCCCAAGGCGGCTGCCTAATTTGCCTATGCCTAACGCCGGCCTGATAGTTTAATCGATAAATCATATCTATGTATAATGTTTCATACAAATATGTGGATGGATAGTTTTGATTCGTTCGTCTTACGACCCCAGTTTGGGAAATTCCTTGACGTCACAGGGTCACAGCGTACCACGGTTCAAACCACTTATATGTTCACACGGTCCGCCTCTCACACGAGACATACTCGGAGCCTTTCGGATAAAATTTTTATTTACCTTTTTTTTATTTCAGACTTACTGTCTTTTTGTAAGCTCGAATCACGCACTTTGACAGAGGGGGTTATACTGTCGTGTATCAAGAATTACCCCAGCGTCCCCTTCCCCGTGTATCTATTTCATTACTTCAATGTATTATCTGACATATGCACTACCCGAATGATAAGGAAGACAGATGAATCAGATCATTATTGTGTTTCAATTATAAAGAGTAGTGTAGCGAGGTAAAGCTGGAGCCAGGTTCGAGAATATAGGCCCCCCTCCCGTAAGTAAAGTTCCCGTTTCAGACTTTGCGATCTATATGGCAAATGATGTCAAAAAATTATGTGTGGCCCACAATTAACAAGAGAGGCCTGTGGTCAACGCAACGACCAACCGCCTTTACTTTTCACCAACTAGTGTCAGTTATCCACTAGGAAGGGTTGGACTCAATTCAAATTCCCAGTCTTCATCCAGGATTCGAACCAGCGATCCCTCGGTTCGGAAACCTAGTTAGTATAATTTAAACTAAAGCGAGTCCACCTGAATGCATCAGTGCAATATAAAAAAAAAACGTATCAATGTTTGTATCACTTTTTAAATCTAATAGTGTTATTATAATCAAATCAGTAACATTTACATTCTTGGCGCAATATTCTTCTTTGCGTTAGGGTTGCTACGCCATTGACTACAGCCATAATGTATCACAATTAAGCATCAAGACACAGCAGTAAGAGGCGCCCTAAGGATCCCGATATTAAAAATCTCAAGTCTTCACCAGTATTCGTGACCCGGGACCCTCCGCTTTACCATTCAGCCCCACCCCCCTCCCCTCGGCTGCCTTATATAGAAAGGTAGAAATGACGATGTCAAAGACAACAAAAAACACCGGGTCCTAATCAAGACTGTAAATCTGGCCACTCGGTGAAACTGTTAGAAATCAACGTCTTCAACTGCTGAAGTTTAGTTTTATCTCTAAGTCTGGAACTTTATGTATACATTGCGCCAGCACAGAAATGTCTGGCTGAGCCTTCCAACCGACTGGGTGACATACTAAAGACTTCCACGTGAACAATAGACGAATATTATAAATTATTCTTAAGAGTCGTCACCATATTGAGATCATATTCATGGCGTAATATTTAAAAAAAAAAAAAAGTACGGTACATGATGCCTGTCATTGGACAGTAAAGTATAACACCTAACTGTTAAACCTAGAGCAAGTTAAACAAAAAATAGTTATTTTTACGTTATATATATTACACATGTTATGCTCCCTATGAATATTACAAATAAGAGGAATCGTTAATAACACCATAGCGGCCTTATTCGTTGAAAATGTATGCTGTTATGTGCATCTCTAACTTAGGCCCCATTATCATTATGCCAGTGACTGATGTTAATAATAATTAGATATTGTGTAATAATGTATATAGTTAAATGATACTCATTGATGTATTAAACTTATGTATGTAGCAATTGCTATATGTAAAAATATATAACAAATCAACAAAGAATATATTGTTACTACATTAAGGTTTTAAAATCGCCTCACATGATAAACTACTCTTATTGTCGAGATTGTTCTATCTCTATTATCCTCTAATTATCATTGATAAACATCTTATTTTAAGTTACTAACACTACTTTATATGTACAAGTAATTAGAAAAATACTATAAAAGTAGGTCCAAGAATTACCTTCTCCACGTTTATGTAATGTTGTCTCCCCTTGTACTATTTTCAGGACTCGACAGAATTTTTAGATGTATTTATTACACATTATTATAACTCCAATCGTCATGATTTCGAAATCACAAAACGTAAATCACCTGGAATCAATCCCTTATTGAAATTGATCCAAACAAAGAAATGTATTGATCACCCCGTCGAAGTCCTACAGGCTGGAAGAGTAATGGTTTCCAAGATTTTTAAAGTCCAACTTTGCGGTTACAGTTCTAACAATAGCTTCATATTTCGTATTGAAACAACGTAAGTCCAATATCTAACAATTAAGTCCAAGAACAACAGTGATAATATTGAAATGATATCTGCGAAAAGTACAATTGTTAAAGCTATCAAACATGTATCAGTCCAATGCGATAGAAGCTTTCCACGAGTTCTGGCAGAAGACGCGTCAGAGATGTGAGGGGTGCTATCCTAGTACCGAGGAGTTGAATCAAATCTCTCTCCACCTTGACAGCTCGTTGTTGTTGTTTTTTTATCCCTATACCTGAACGTATCCAGGGGGGACCTCGCTCAGAAGGAGACAAGCCGTTCCAGGAGAAGACGCTGAAGGGGGTGGGAGTGGCTTCGCCCTCTAATTGTAGCTCATCATGGGAGGGAACAGAGAAGACACGGCGAGCTGTCATTGGTCGATCTCCCCCCCCCCACCCCCCCGCTTCCTCCTCCTCGCACTGTCATGACAGCCGAGGATAAGATTCACGGGGGGAGGGAGGCTAAAGAAAGAAAGGGAGGGGGAGCTCTCAGCGGCGGGAGGGAGTCGGGATTAGGCCAAGCGTAAACATGCACGGGTGGGGGGCACGGAGTGAGAAAGAAGAACGAGGGAGAGGGCGGCAGAGATTGGTGGTGGAGGGGGGGGGGGCGTATGGTAGTGGGGAGCCAACATTAGACAAGGTGGGAGTTAAATCTACGCATCGCCCCCTGGCGGCTCGATGAATCCTAATAAGTTCTTTAGTAACCAGTCGCCAACACAAATCATAGTGGTGGGCGAGGTGGGGCGATTGGAATTTCCCAGGTTGAGCAGTACACTATCAGAGATGGCAGTACCTGACGACTGCTTCTTGACCTCATAGTCTGTCTTTGACTCACAGTTCTACTTCCTTCGCTTCCACTAAAACATTGAACGTCATATATAGGCCAGGGTGTAGACGATTAATAAACAATATCCTCTCTAAAATTTAATGCGCATGTTTTTTGTTCAACAGTAAATATGAAAAATAAAATAGATTATGGTCTAGATAGAATAATAAGTCAAACACAAGTATATAAAATTCCAGTGGACTCAGTTGCAAAACGCATCGTGATCAAGTATTTTCGCTCGCAATTGCTCTAATTTATATTCTTTCGGAAGTCAAGACTTCAATAATTGACTTATCGATCAGTTTGTGTAATAACGACAACAAGAAATATGACAAGTGTCAGGAAGTTTGATAAGAGGTTTGCCAGATAGTGACATAAACTGTGCTACAAATAAAGTTCACTATACATAATTGTGTCCACACTACCTAACTCACTCATGGACAGAAAGTGTGTGAATAGCACGCGCTGGTTCTTTGATAAGAGGCCAACCTTATAAGTCGTAACAAATGTGTACTCACACCTACGCAAAACGAATGTAGATCTCTGGTCTCTTCTCATGGGCACTCGGCCAACAAAGCCGCCTTTTAAGAAGCCTGAATTCCATAATGACATGACCCAGTATTTTCCCGATTAACTCTTCGCTTCCTGATCTTGGAAATGGTCAGAATGGACAAATGTGTCTAACTCAAAAAGCTTATAAGTCTGTATTGGTTGAGTCTACCTCTCGCCATGTAGGAATGGCTCTTTTGTTATTGTTGTTATTAATATTGTTATTATTCGTCTTTTTATTTAGGTTTGTATGTTTGTACATATTTTAACATAAAAGTACACAAATATTAAATTTTCTAAGATTTAAAAAAAAAACAACTAAGAAGGTGGGAACGAAAGAATATTGTGAAGATAATTAAGAAGGTGATTGGGTTTCACACGGTGTTTGAGGGGAGGTGAAGCTAGCGCCCCTGCAGTGTTAATCTGGCCATACCAACAAAAGGCGGATAGGAGCCTGATCTTCTTGGAGAGGTCTTATAGGCTTTGCACATCAAATGAACTTTATGCGGGGTTAGGGAGAAGTTTAGGGAGTACAGATCTTAACCCGGGACCTAGAGTGAAAGTCAGGCAGGAATGTACTGTACGTATGAAGGAAGTTGAAAGATTAACTTCTTGAGAAATGCGCAAAGCAGTACTATAACATACTATTGGTCATACAAATATGTTGTTTTTTTCATCAAGATATAAAGATACAAAAACAAAACAAGAATTCCAGTTTTTATTTGAAACGTGACAATAAAGTGGTCAAATAGTAGAGCGGGCACACTGCAAACACAAGATCCTGGTCAAACCTAAAATCTTAATTGTGATTTTTTGATGCTGCGCAGGTAGTCTTAACGTCTATGTACACTTAGTATCAGCAGTGATATGATATAGTGTTCCGATAATAACACGCTTGCTCGGTAAAAGTTAAACAACCTATTGAACTGATCTGTGCATGGACATTGTGAGACATTTAGAACAGACCTATTGAACTGACCTGTCCATGGACATTGTGGAACATTTAGAACAGACCTATCGAATTGACCTGTCCATGGACATTGTGGGACATTTAGAACAGACCTATTAAATTGACCTGTCCATGGACATTGTGGGACATTTAGAACAGACCGAAACTAAGGTACGGAGTCGTATTCTCAGAACGAGGCTGTGTCCATCAAACTTCAGAAAGTCAACCTATTGGACATTTGATTGGGCAGTGCGATTGGTCTTTCAGCTGATCACATGATGTACTCGTCAACAGTTTGCGACAGTCGAGGGCGACGCTTTGGGTCACGACTCCCCAGATCTTGACAGAAATTCCTTCTTAATGAGCGGGTGGGAAGGAATGAAAAAGGAGGGGGGGGGGTATATTTCATAATTCAACAAGCTCCAATATATTGATAGTGATTATTGATGCCTGACATCGTGCTGTTGTCAATAAGTTCTTAAGTTAGAATCTCTTCTGTCGTAATCCCTAAACTTCTTCCAGGTGATTGGACTAGGATGTAATTTTTATTTCTCAAAGTCCGAAGTGTGCACGCTATAAGTGAATGACACACAATCATCTTATTATTAAATGTATTGATGTCAAAACACGTATGGACAGCAGTTATCCACATACTTGTACTAGAGTCTCTTGGGATCAGAACCAATTGTTTCGCTAGAGTTAGTCATTTGATCGTAAATAAAATTTGGTAGATGAAAAATATGTTTCTGTCTAAGGAGTGACTCATCCCTCCATATGGAAGACACAATTCACTGCATTCTTCACTCTTTGGAGCGTATCGTGGTGGGGCGCCCGGGGGGAGGGGAGTGGGGCGCACAAACTTTATCCATTTGCACCCAAAAGTCTTTGATTTGTGTTCTCCTCGTTCAGTTTGGACATTGTCATGCAGCCGAACTGGCAAAGTGGTGCGGAGTTCTGATGCGTTGATCTCCAGGCGAGTGAAGTTTAAGGATTAGGCGACGCTTTATCTTCTACTGGGTGTATTTGTTACAGAGAACAAAAATAAAGTTAATGTAATTTTTTTTTTAAAAATAGACTTAAGCTGAATCCAGGTCTGGTGGAATACGTAATGTTTCTATCTTTTGAAGAAATGTCTATAATTATTAAGCTAAGATATCTTGTAATTTTTTTTCAGCAATATTACCATAATAGAAAAAAAGTAAAGTTTCCCTTTCAGACCTTGTGGTCTATAGGACAGATGATTTAAAGGTCATCTGTTTCTGTGGCACACGGTTAACAAGGGTGTCATGTGGCCAGCTAAACGACCAACCGCCTTTACCTCTTTCCCAACTAATGTCAGATACCCATTATATATATACATGACTCTTTTTATGTACAACAATCCCCCCCCCCCTTTTTTTTTTCTCCCGGAACGAGGGAGAGGTTAACCTGATTCAACTAGCAACACATTTTAATGATTGTTTGTTGTCTGATGTTAGGGTTAGTGATAACAAAAGTTACGGTTACTGATAGCCACGTTAACGCCAGCCTCTTCAAAGACCTTCCGAGATAGTCGTAACATGATACGGCTCGGACCAATTTCGCGTGATCCTCGGTGCATTATGTCTCTCCTTCAGGATCCCTCGCAGTTGAAACAAAACCAAAAAAAAGTGTATCCATGGTTTTCCGTAAGTTGTAATGTGCAACATTCTAGAAACCAATTTTAAATCTAAGAATTTCGCTTTGAAATGAGTGAGATGCTATAGCTGCTCTATGCGGTGGCAATAGGTAAAACCATTATAATATTTCCATAAATAGTAATCTAGTTTCTACTGATTTTTTCCGTTTCGAATGCTTCTTCAGAAATAAATATGATTACGTTCTGTTCTAGACCTTCTGTAAAGCGGTACTTGACGAAAGCAGGCAATTTTTTTTTTTGGAACCAGTGACATCAGTCAGAGATGTTTACCACTCGACCAGGCAACCTTCCCTTTCGTATGATTAGAAATGAAAGGGGCCATTTGTAGTGGCTTAAGACTCCTTAGTGTAATGTTCAATAACTTCTCATTATAAAACTCCAGTATTGCACAACAAATAAAGTTATGGACCTTGACATCCTCCTTTCCAAGTCAACCCATTTGGAGGCTCTGTTCTTTTAATTAATTTTTTTTTTTACTGCTGTTTTAGGTATCTGCGTAAGCTTTAATAGACATTGTTGTCAATTTTTTGTTGATGTTGATGACGATATTTATTTTTAAATGGACGGTAGTTGAAAATGGGTTAAACTGGAAACATCTTGTGAAAGTGATTCATTTTGGATGAGATCCAGAAAGTTCAATGAGCCCCCACGCTGTGGTGTATGAGATCAAAGCCTCTTGCTTCTTTCTTCGACCTCGTTATCATCTTTTGTTTTATTGTTTTTCTGTCACTGTCACTTTTAGCATTGCCGTTGGGAAGGGCAAGGGAGAATGTCACCACGATCTTGTGTCTTGTTCAACATGGCAGTAAAATTACTACAAATAATCTCTAATTGCCAAAAGAAAGGATAAGAGAATGGAGTTGCTATTTCTCTACAACACCTCGGACTTGTGAAACAACACAACAGCTCAACATTAGATCACTATTAGAGGCTTTCATCTACGTCGAGAAAAAATAAATAAAATGGCGTTTCGGTAGATCCGGTGTACAATGCAAGGGAAGTGTCCATAAATTTTTTTTTTTTTTTTTTATTAAAGTTATATTTTGTATGCTCATTTTGCTTTTTTAAGTTATATACTATTTGGGGGGGGGGGGGGGGGTCTCGTTTTAGCACTACGGAATCTAAGCACTTCCTTTTGCAGGCCTTTTTAAAATTTACATGACTACATTTATTCATTTAGATTCTTTTTAGCATCCTTCATATTTTCTATGTATCGTGTGTGATTGTTATTATATTTTATTTTTTCCTATAAATATATTCTTCTTTCACTGTCTTAAATTGGTTTTCGTTATGTAAATAAAATATGCAAGTCATTTTCATTTGAACTTATGACTAAGACTTCGTGCATAATACATGCTCCTGTCTCCATTGTCAAGCCCAATGTTTCCCAAACTGTGTTCCGCGGAACACAAGTGTTCCGTGACTCCTGAATAGGTATTCCACTTACTACTGGAATAATTAACTTGTAGGCCACCGCGTGAATCAATCGCTTTAAAAAAAAATCAAAGTGTTCCGCTAAATACTCAGAATATCCTAAGTGTTCCGTTAAGGACAAAGTTTGGGAAACACTGGGTCCTACTCTATGTCTCAGTAGAGTAACGGAGGAGACCAGAGGGAAGAAGAAAAAAAAAAGAAGTGAGAGGACCTCTTTAATGTCGTAACTAGGACATCTAGGATATTGTTGTGTCACTGTTAACTGCCTGTAACCAAAAGGCTTACCCACCCTTTTATTATTATTGTTTGTTTCTGAAGTACCACCTGCTAGCATACCGCTCTCCTAAAGCCCTTCCCGCCCTGAACAATCACTCGTAACAAGACATTATGTAGGACGCTTTTGTGTCTGTCTGGGACCGAAACGCCAAGTCTCAGACGTAACACGGGGAGGGAGGGGGTAGGGGGGGGGCATCGCCTTAGCACCGCATGGAGGGTCATTGTGATCTCTATTAAACTTTACGAACCGAATGGTCGAATGCCCCACAGGGGGAAGCAGTTGTACCAGAAACATGCTCGGGTATAGCTTTTGCATATTGTGTCTCAATCAAAGCTGATTGTGTGATTGTCCGGTATAAGTCTGCCTAGAGCATAAGTCTGGTCAAACATCTTACTAATGATTTCAATTCATTGTATTTTTTATTTACACATTTGTCTGTATTTTTGCGAGATGTCAAAAAGTTTGGACACTTTTTTTAAATTTTTATTTTGATCACATCATGACTGTACCCGTAGAGATCTTTGGTTAAATGCTGATAGAAATTTGACTTTATTTGTAACAATGTGAATCCAGGACAGGAACATAAGAACCTTCTAGATTATGTAATTTTATAATGCTGTTATGTCATATGTATTCAATTCTGCTCTCACCAGTTTTGTTATTGACTCTTAAATTACATAAAGAAATAACGCCAACAACGTCCGTGAATGGCACTATGGTTTATAAATTCAAAGCTCTACCAAATTCAATATTACTTATGAACATCATATCGAAAGGCGCATGAAACAATAACCTAATTCGTAATACAGTAAAGTAAAGTTCCCGTTTCAGACCTTGCAATCTATAGGGCAGATGGTGTTAAGGTCATCTGTTTCTTTTGGGCAACGTTGAACGATAAGGGTGTCACGTGGTCAGGATAACGACCAAGCGCCCTTACTTTCCCCAACGCAATAAAACACAGTGAGAATTACACCTCAAATACAAGATACAAATTAAACTCTTCAATGATCAACAAAAAGGCATGTTTCCGTCAGTGTTATGTAAGATCTCCCCCCTTAAACACATACACACAAACACAGCCCTTTCCCCTTCCTCCACATATAATTTAAATTATTTTACCAAAAAATGTCAGATTTGAGATATTTTAAGGTGTATCAATGTCGTCACTTGAACTTACGATCCGCACATTCAGTACTCGCCTCTTTCCTTACGGTCACTGTAACCGACCCACTTCTTTGTATTCACCGGGTATGCAGCAAGGACGTCCACTCCGAGGTGACATCTCGCTAATAGAGAATGTTCTCAAAACATTGACCGCCAAGACAATGCTGGAAGGTGAGAAGGCAATGATAGCTGTGTTTTCGTTCGCACCTCTTCCCCTCATGTTTGGGAACCGCTCCAGGTAATAGTTGCCCCATGCAGGCATGTCGTTCTTACACCCCCACTGACAACAAGGAATTGTTCCATAGACACAATTTCTTTTTTATTTCTACATTTCTCGAAAACAATGAGTATTTAATGTCACTTGGACCTGACACTGATAATGTTACAGAACAGAGTTTCTATCCTCTCCCACGGACGCCCGACCTCCAGGACTTACCTATAAAAGAAAAACAAAGTTGGTATAAAAAAAACAAATATATCCGTCCGTCCGTCCCGTTTAGATCTCGTAAACTGGAAAAGATCGTTTAAATCCGACATCATAATATTTTAGAACTTTAAAAGTTCTGATGCAACGGCTAATTTTTTCTTTTCTGAAAGCGAAAAATCTAATTTTTAAATCACTTTTCATTTTTCATAAAAATGCAACACTTTTACAACTATTCAATATTAATAGTGACAAATACAGGAGGCTCATTACTAGGGAATACAATTATATATCATATTTTAAACACAATTATGCAAATGGTTTTAGATTTTTTGACAGAAATTTTTTTTTTTTTACAAATATATTGCTAAGTAAAGTAAGTTCTGTCCTACTAACTACAACATTTACACAAACAAATAATGTTTACTTTTTTTTAAAGAGAAAAAAATCTATTTAGTATGCATATAAGTTGGGCATAATTTAAAACAATTAATAAGTAGTTTTCACATTATCGCTTGAACTGCAATATATTGATAAAACTGTCTAACACATAACTAAAGAAGTTTTAAAAAAATGTTTTACGGAAATGTTCTTGAGGATTCGAATAAGAGATTGTCCCTTTACAAAACAATTAGATCAATTAGATAATCATTATAAGACATCAGTTAGGCCAGGTTCACATTTAACTTCACATTCACCTATCCTTTGGTCTGCTGTACCGCTGGGGCAATACACAAGAGCTGTTTACCTTCTTTCTCCATTCTTCTCTGTCATTTTTCTTTGATAAAATTTCATTCTGATATTCTTTCTTAAAATATTGAAACCTGCCTTTTTACCTGCCTGGGTGGACCACTTATGGGGCCGAATTTGAGTTTGTGTTTCCACACCAACTGTCTTTGTAACCTTGTAAACCTAAACGCATTGTGATAACAGTACACACAACCCTAGTTCACATTGGTTTCATTCAACAGTTTAATCATTCTACCTCACCGAAAGGTTTCTGGTTCGAATGCTGGACTTATTTACTGCACCATCTAGACGATTACGCCCCAACCCCCGTCCCCAAGCCATTTTAGTTGTTTTGTTTTATTTGCGCTAGAACTTCACCTGTTGATTCGCTTTGATCACGATACTTATGATACACTTGTATGATAAGAGTCGCATTGGTCAGCGGCGTATCGCCTTACTGCTATCTGGAGAGGGAGTCCTTTGAAGACGTAGACGATCAACTTGGCTTATCCGAAAAGCCAATAACAGCAACGACAAGACAATGATTACTCTTGTTAACAGACAAACGTGGTAATCCTGAAGATTTCGGCGGCTGTTGCGGCTGCGAGTTAGACAACAGAGATATATTTGTAAGAATAACACTTCGGCGAAATGAACAAAAGGATTTAAAATTGGTGTCAATTTCGACCGCCCCACCCTTATCTTCGCCACAGACCACTCAAAATACGAAATAGCTTCAGACGAAACAGTACTCTCAACGCGATTCAGCCGTTTTAAGCTGTTAGTTGATTTGTGTTCTATTTTCGCTGTCTACGCCTGCCATTCACATAGATGGCAGACAGAGGAAAAGAGTCTCAATAAAGACTGTATTGGGAGGACGTGAAAGTCTTTCTTTAGCGGCAATGTTCCTGTTTAGTATCTAATTTTTTTTTTAAATATTGTTAAAATATTATAAACAGTAAAATGTGATTTGTTGATAGTGCACTGTAAATGTGTCTAGAAGTTCACTAAAACTTAGACAACTCTCGAAATCCAGAGCAATATTATACATAAGCCTACGCCTTTAGAGACTTATAGATGTGATAATTAAGTCATTAAAAGGGTAATTATTTTCGAATCCGAAAATTAAATATAAATATATGGCTGTGTTGGTTTTTTTTTTGTTTTTTTTGTGTGACCAAAATTTTGGTCAAAAATATGTTTAGTTTTCGGAAGAGTTTCATTCAGGACCGCCTTCGTCTTATTTGTTTGACTTAATGACCACCAGAAAAGTCAGTCAACTGGTTCGAATCTCTTTTGTCCAGTTATCACAAAAAAAAAAAAAAAAAACAGCCTGAACGACGACAGAATTGACGCACGGAAAAAAAAATTCACATCCACACGATACGTCTTTCTATTTCTTATCCCTCATCAGGCTGCATCATCGTGGAGCAGGCTCTGAAGAAAACGACATCGCTATAGAAAGTAAACTTAAGTCTGGGTGACGTCAGGCCTTTCTGAGCTGCCACCAGGAACATCGACCCGGCTCACAGAAGCGAGAAGGGCGACTTTCATTTGCTTGCTAACTACCTCCTCTCTCCGAAGCCACATCTATGACCTCTTCAACCATTTCATTCTACCACAACCACACACACAAACACTCCAACTCTTCTACTTCCTCCTCAGCCCCAGCCCCCAACGTTTTCCCCGTCTGTCAGTTGGTCCAGGTAGATCTCCGCGATGAATGACCAGGTAAGACAACAATGGACTAGTTACGCCACACAATTATCAACACGACAGGGAAAGGCTTTCTTTTATCTTTTGTTCAGATTTGTGGCCAAGCCGAGAAATCATAGACCTTCTGGATACTTTCCTGCCCCCGTTTTCATATGTACACATGAACAGACCAAACCCAAACATGTAACCCAGCTGAAAGTTTGTAGATCTAGTCACCTTTATTTTTATCTTTTGCTTTTGTTTGTATTAAAAGACTTTCTTTAATCAATCAGTAATACTTATTTTTTCCATTCCTAACAATATCTTATAGTTCCAAGGCGACTAAGCTCCAGAGAGATTCAAAGGTAAAAGACTCTTTTCCTTTGTTTTTTCTTTCCATTTTCGCGTACTAATTTCTGACCAATATATACTTGTATATCCCTAATTAATAGCAGTAAAATGCTGTCTGAGAATGAAAGCAAAAGACAAAATCTTCTTTATATGTGTGTGTTCATACGCATCAAAAAAATAGTTCCAACACAGTGTATGTTGCATTAATCAAAAGACACAAGCCGATTCAAAAAGAACAATTCTAAACATTGAAGGTAAGACTGGATTAGAAACAAAGTTTAGACTAGAAGAAAGGACGAAAGAAAGTCTGGTCAATGAAGAAGTACATTGTGCTATAGACTCATTTCAAACCTACACTTCATTGTTCAAGCATGAAAGGACATGTAGATATATAGAACTCATACTAGTTTTGTCAGTTGACCGTAGTCATTAACTCTCATTAGTATGAGACTGGACAGGGTCACTCTGTCCGAAATGTCTGGACAATGTTTGCTCCTCTTGTTAGCTGCTTAATTAACTTCATTGTCTGCTCCCCAACCACTCCACACCCACATTCTCACACTCTGACACACACATACGCTCTCACACAAACACCTGTGTGATAGGTCGTAAAATTAAATGTCTAACCATAAAAAAAAAACGTTCCAATTGTCGTATTCTCTTTGATAAATGTTTCAGTCGATTTCTTCCTCGACAAAACTCGCCTCTATTTAATACAATGACTTTGTAAGACACCAGGAATCACGGTGAAGAGCATTTATTACGATAATTAGGTTAATGATTCGTGCAGCTTGAAAAATGACGGCAGCGGGAAATTCCAAAATACCAAAATAGAAATTAATATTTTGAAATGTAGATGAGTAATGTATACCATTTGTATTCAGGAGGCTTAGAGTTATTGCTATCCTTATAGTTAGGAAAATTTGCGAGCGTAGTGTTGACATAGATTTGAGTTTTATAGGGGATATTATAGTCGTAAAAGCGATCACCTCACAGTAAGGATCAATTATGCTAAGTGCCAATATGGTATTGTACTATCAATACATTCAGATAGTCATAGACGTCTCTAACAAATCCGAACAAAGATCATTTCGAGGACAACTGTATAGGCTCAAGTCAATCAGTGTAGAGTGACGATAAGCCGTTAAACTTTAAGTGCATGGGTTCAAAACTTGGCGAAGCAAAAATAAAAACAAGGACCATTGCTGAGAAAAAAAACAACAACACTAAAATGTAAACTTTACAATTTAAACAAAAACATTAAAAAAAAAAAAAAAGAAGTGCCCTTTCTGTATTCCTTAAACACTTCATCAGAGATCGTAATTGACTAATTGAACATCGATACTCAACTAATTCTCCTACAAGGCTTCTTTGTGAAGCCATTGTATTTGATGCCAATATCATCCCAATCAAAACGAATTATTATCATTTATAATGCACCCCCGTATGTCCCCATCCGATCCCATTGAACTGCAGGTAAAATGTTCGGTAATTTTCTGTCTGCATTCTGTATACATCGGATTATCGGGAAATAGGCCATAAATTTGAGTTGGCATTATAGAGATATAGTATGAAAGACAATCGTGGCAATAGTCCTTCTCGGTAAGAGCATAAGCATAAAACTGCAATAAAACTTCGAGGTTAAGCCGCTTGCTTTACGCCATAATGACTTCTGTCGGCATATCAAAGACATTTTTTTTTTCGAATTCAGTCACATGTACAAATCATTGGGTTGAACTGATCAATAGATCAATAGAGGTCACGCCTAAAAAATCAAAATATCGACACCTAGATCATTGTGCCAGTTTATCACGTCCGAACGCTTCGAGTCAACTGAGAATTGTGTGGCGCGGGGTTTCAGGCTTAACACATCTTTCATAAAGTTGTAGTCCAGGAGAGTCCATTAAATGTCTTCATTCGCTCTTCATCAACGAATACTTGCCCCCCATTCTAGGGCAAGGAACAACATTTTCGTAGCGGATCCCCCTGCCCTTATTCTTGGGCAGAGAAAAATATTTTCGTAACAGCTTCTTTGGACCAATCAAAACTTTGGCAGCCAGTGACAAAAGAAGAAAAGATCTAGGCGCAAAGCGGCACAACGGGAGTTGTGTCCGCCTTATTTTCTCATCTGATGACACAAAAAAAAAAAAGAGAATGACCATTGTAGGAGAAGCCTTGGATGAACAAGTCCAATTTTTACACCAAAGTCATTGTACGTGGACTGAAGTAGCGCCAGAGCTGTCATACAATTTAGTTCGCAAGTATTTAGGACATACGAAGTCAGGTTTTGATTTGATTGCCATTGAAATAACGAGATTTATACGAGTCTTTGAAGATACCGCGCACCTCTAACTGGGCGCTCTGTCTTTTAATTGACACTTGACTCTGAGAGGGTAAAGAAATCTGAGAATACGGGAGCACAGTTTGAATGTATTAGTATTTTGTATGGATTAAAGAACAAAGGCAAACACACGGACACAGGGCAGGACATAAGTAAATATACACGAGGGAGGCTGCTTGGTTTAATTTGATAGATTAATTTATACATTTAATAACTGATGTAAATAATGTTTCGGTATCAATCTCCTATAAGGATCGCAATGTAGAGTATATGTATGCTCTTTATAGGAGTCAGTCTTAATGAACCTTGGCATGAGCATTCCTTTCACTGTTGTGAGTTTCCGCGTACCCGAAGTGAGACACTTTGCCACCAAGCCGTGGGAAGAGGTTTTACATTAAAAAAAAGGTTTTACTCCAATTGCATATATTTTTATTTAAACTATTTTAGAATATAGACAGAAACTGTATTTTCCTGCTAGAAAAAAAGTAGTTTATATGGATTGTGGTATACAATAATAATAAATGACGAAACGAAATTTACTGCTAATATTTCGACTTTTTAAGTTGTTTCATTTTTTTAAAAAAAAATTAAATATACATTCCTTCATTTAATATGACTTAATAAATGTGATCCATTCATACAATAACCAATTGTATCAATATCTGCCCTGATTACCTTGGTTATTTTAACGCATCAAAAACGCCAACTAACCAGGTACTTAATAGAGTATTGAATTTATTTATACACTCACTTTGCCTTTGAAAAAATTACAAAGCACTGATTGGCTGACTTCACGGAGTAGTCTTTTGGTTGAATAGAGCTTTATTCAGACACAGTATTGCCGGTGTCTTTTAGTCTGGGCCATGTGACGTCTCAAGGAGGCAACATAAGAACAGGTCACAGGCTAAATGTGACGACCTGTTGAGACTAAATACTCCAATTGATTCCATGCACGGACACACGGTAACCTTCACCTTCGACGTCCCAATGTCTGCCGGACAATTGGAGCATCAAAAGTGATTTACCAACAAACTTTCTTCAATCAAATTTTTCTGCCTGTCTTAGCGTCTCAAGTAAAGTCAAACCATTTACGAATGTGATCAAACTACATAATACGGCACCTGAAATATTCCAGCTATTTATTGTCATAAGCTTTTTTTTTTTTTTTTTGTTTTTACAATACCTCAATTCAAATCACAACTTCATGGAGCAACCTCGAACCTTGACACGGATCTCAAAAATGATTCTAAAGATTTTCCTAGAAATTTAATAGATGATGTATATTGCTGAGAAAAGAATTAGTAGCTCGTTGGCCACACAGAAAGACAATTTTTTTTTTTTTCTAATAAAGAAATTAAATTTGACTTCAGAAGTAGACTTAGATCCAGAACCAATAACAGCTTTGATAAAAATGTTACTTATTTTTTTTTTTTAATATACCACGATGTTCTTTTGAAGAGTAAAAAATCGCTCTCTAAGTAGAATAAAGAAGGGTTAGTTAAAAAGTTTGTAGACGTTATGTTTTTTTGCTTATTTGTATTTTTTTGGTAATTTCTATTAGAATGATAAAATATATATTTGTGTATAAAAAAAATGGTGGAGCGGTAATACTCCTAAGTTGTATCAAGTCACGTGAATAACCTCAAGAAAGAAACGTCACGTCCGGTGAATCCAGACAATCGTCCAGACGACATTAACTCCCTTTCATGTCCCTTTAACCTACAGAAAAACAATGTATACATTTTAAAACGTCTCGCTGGGCAGAATCGATACAGCGACACTGTGTGTGTAATCGAACAGACACCTAGCAAACAATTCACATCCCTTGTATCCGAAAAGGCCCCACTCTATTGACCATTGATCTTGATACCTTTGATGCTCAAAATTTGTATATTGACACGAATACGGGGCGTGCATTAGTGTATCTTGTCCCTTCGGGCGAGTAGCTCATTTTATTTTCCTCCGTTGTTTTACAAAAAAAATGTCCTCGTTTGGAACCTAAATATTTACCATCTAATCAAAGCAGCAGCCTTGGAGATATACATTTGTTTTGTGACGTTCAAACGACTTTCCAGATACCCAGATCAATATGCTAATCGTGGAGACACGTCGTTTAATATAGAGGTTGCGCAGGTAAAGCGTTTGGCTTCTGTACCGGGGTCCAGGGTTCGAATCCTGGTGAAGACATTGATTTTTAATTGTTGGATCTTTGGGCACCTCTGAGTCCACCCAGCTCTCAAAGCTGGACAATAAATCGAGCTAAGAACTCAAAACAACCAATCTCTGAGTTTGAATATATGGGAATAGGGAACAGATACAAATTTAGAAGTACAAAAATAATGACATGGTGACATTTCATGAGAATGGCTAAATTTAATACATTTCGCTTTTGATAGAAACAGATGACCTTTACATCATCCGCCCTATAGACCACAAGGCCTGAAAGGAAAGTTTACTTTACTTACTAAAAAGATGATAAGAATGAAATGTCCTATTGTCACAAAAGTTTTAAGGTCTGCATTTATCCCGACAGCATTGTAATCGCACAGAGAATGACTATATTAGTATTCTTTGGCAACAATGATTCCGGTCAAATCTGTGTTCTAAAAAAAATGCACTGAAATGCTAAGCTGTTCTGGTTTATATTTTGATTTCATTGTTTCTATCGGATCTGGCTTTTTATATTGTTTTGGCTAAAAGAATGTGGCTTGCTTATTGTCATATCTGGACACCAAATGCTGTGAAACGTGTGTTATAAGAAGAAGGCCAGGGGCGGGTGGGGGAGGCAGCCAAGTTGAAGGTTGACAATTATAGTACACTATTATGATCACTTCTTTAGGAACACAATATACACTAACGAGGTGGCTTCACGGACACAATGGTAGATGGTCAGCGCTGGGGCAGTAAGGGTCACTAAATCAACAATGAGCCCGTATTTTCCGAGACGATCATTGAGGATCATTGTTAGCGGACATTTCACAGACACCGTGGGGGCTACTAGACACTAGTGGACACTGTTGCGGTTATCTCGATGTGACGAATTATGATCACGTGTTTCTCCCCCCCCTTTTTTTTTCTCCTCTCTTTTACCCTCTTGAAACAGTGGAGTGTTATACTGTCAACTGACCATGTGGCTGACACATGGACAATGAATGACCCGTAATGTCTTCCGTCTATCCCTCCCCCCCCCCCCGCAACTCCGTTCCGCATTTTCCTTTCCAAATGTTCCTACTTACTGTACTAGGAACATGAAAAGGGGGGGGGGGGGGTAAATAAGAGAATGGCGGAGAAGAGGGGGAGGAGGGAGAACCAGGCACTCTTCGGATGACCGAAGAAGTACCCCATAGTGACCCTTGATGGTCTACTTCAATTAGCCCGTCAGTGGGCATGAGACCGTTACGCTACACTGAAGAGCGGGGCTAACGGTGTGCCACGGAATGGAACGGGGTCTCAGTGTCGAGTGCCCCTTCTCTCGACCAGGCCAATTAGTCGTTAAGAAATAGAGACAAGATTGAGCTAACCGCTCCACGGGCTACTGTTACTGCTCGCATTACACAACAGTTAGCGGGGTTGTCAATGCTGGACAATAGATCGAACTTAAGAACTCAAAACAACCAATCAGTTTGACACTGAACCATAATCTTCAAATACAAAAACAAAGCCTGATAAAATACTCAGAAAGACACAAAGATAAAGGCACATTCCTCGTTCCATATGCTAGGACAAATTCGTACAAATGCTCCTTCTTCCAGGAAAACAAGTGACTTGGCAGAATTTAAGTCATTGGTTAACATGCATGAATAGATGCATGACTCGTAGGACGTAATCATCTTCTTATTTGAAGTAACGTCTGTATTATATAAGATAAGATTATATTTATAAGTAGAAAAATAATGAAAGTTAGAGCATGGTGACATTTCACGAGAATGTTCTATATTAATACAATTTGCTTTAGTTAGGTCTACTTGTTCATTACTTTTAAAGAAATACATCTATTACATACAAGTTATGTCTGAAATGTTAAAGAAAAACATGCAAAGCAAATATTGAATTAAAAATAAAATGATCAGGTTTAAGTTTTCTGGGTAATTCAGAACGCTTAAATGTGAATAAAAAATAATGTCCCTCTTTATGTTATACCAATGCCAGATTATGCATAAACAATTAGACCAGTTATTAAGTAAATAAAAAAAAGCAAAATTCTTTTAAAAAGGCAAAGTGTCCATCAACTACCAGTTGTCCATTTAGAGTATCCCCAATGTCTCCGACGTCAACTTTGCCTGCAGTAATACACGGTTCTAATTAACTAGGTGCACCGTCCCAGGTAAAATGTGCACCAGCATCAGCAAAACAAGAAACAGCCACCCGCCCCTGCATTAGGAAAGAATGGTTGACAGTAAACAAAAGGTGTCAGCGGTGAGCAGTCTTTGACAACGCCTACACGGAAGAAAGAGGCTCTCTTAAACATGTGCACGCGTCATCGTAAAAAAAAAAAAAAAGATGATCCGGAAGAAAAAATTTAGACAATGTCATTGACCTTGTCATCAAGGAACGAAACAGAAAATTGTTTTAAAATGACACTTTAACTGGCGATGGACTTGCCAGCTCATCAGAGCTCTCCCAAATGTAACCAAGCCATGTATTCCCCCGAGTCATGCCCAGAAATAAAGAAATACGACAAAAAAAAACATTTCACAGATGCATGGCACTAAGAGACTTTTATCTCGTGCGGTCCCATAATTCCTTTCCTCTCACACACAAAAAAAACGCGGCTGCCATTTTGACAGTCAAGTGAATCTTTTAATAGACAATATTTTTTTTTTTTTTTTTTTGTTGTTGAAATGTCCTGCGCTGATTATAAATGGAACTGGAGTTGTGTCCCTTTTCTCATTCGCCGCGACCCTTTCCCAGGTGGCACCATGACAATGCCTACGTGGCATTACTGCCTTAATGACGTGAAATAGACAAGCCGCTGGTGACAAGCGAGGCGAACTTCTCACCTTTATTGATTTAATTCCATTATTTCCCCCCGAAACAAAACACACACACACACAAAATCCATTCCATTAACATCCATTATAATCCTCTTCGCCCCGATAACTGCTCCTCACCTCAAAACGTTCCTTCCCAGCATTCTTACTAACGGCCTTGCTCGAAGGTCAAAGAGATGGGCTGCATTTGAACGTGAGGCGAAGGTGAAATTGTTCTGAAGCGCTTCCGCACTTGACGAATGGCCGATGCCACCACGAGGGACATTCTAATGTCGGTGGCGCTGCCATGGCGACATCCATTGTCTGTCAGCCCTCGGTACATCCTCCCGGTCTCTCCTGCAACCGGCAATTGTTCAGTTTCGCTTTATCCTCTTCGCCTTTTTTTTCTTTCGTTCTTTTATGCATTATTTCCCAAGATCATCTAACGAGAAAATGACACGAGAAGGAGCCATCTTGGCTAAGTTCGATTCACTCTTTAACTGTCGCTTAGCTAACAGCAGTTTTAAAAAGGACTTTTCTTTCAGATGTGCATCGAGGCAGGCGGTTTTGATTATTGGCATCTGGCCTTGGCATTGTTTACGTTTGATTGGAGTCTGATGTTGTATTAGTAGGATTGTTGTTGTTGGTTGTTATTTTAAAGTTTATTGTGAAATAGATTCAAACACACGATTTAACAGAAGCCTAACAAAGTTTGTTTTGTTTAGTATTATACACTCAGATAAGATATTGTTTTTATTTTAAAAAAAAACAACAGTTATTCACTATTCTAGTGGATCTCATGCCATCAATGAAAGAACTAAGTAAGTTGCAGTCATATGACACTAACCAATGCAAGCTTCTTACAGTGCCTTGTTAAAAGCACCCCTATATTCGGGCCTGATTTCATGTAATGTATTGACCTTCCAGTCCGTTTGGGATATTTTTCTTTTTTTCCTTAACTCCAGGTTGATTAAGGTCTGTCTCCTATTACCTGTCTTTGTCTTGACCTGCCATTAGACTGAATTTTATATGTTCAGAGATCAAACGTGTCTTCGAGTAGGCAAAAATAATTGAACGACAAGAGGCGAGAAGACAGAGCAGAGGTTTAGTTCATTAAAGATAACATTTGTAAATTCTATTTGTTCTATTTTCCCCTATTGGAACATAGGCACCGGAGCATGTTTGATCATTTTTGGAGTTTTGGTGATTTGTATACTGTAGTGGTAGTATTCATCAAGCTGTCTACTAATTCTTATTCGAGATATTCGCGAAATAAAAGTAGTTCTGATACATCTCGAATACAAAATGAGAATAGCAGTTCATAAAAACATGATGTTTGATGTACTGGACTCTAGATCAACTCGTCAAGAATGTCACTGATAAACGAGTCTCCAACAGTGCTGAAAAATAGTCGAGATTTAGCAACTTAAATTTTCTCCCTTGACTCCCTTTTGAAATTTAAGAAAACAAAGTTTGTTTTTTTTTGTTTTTTTTTTAAAGAGATCAATGAAAAAAAATAAAAAGAAAAGCACCTGATCACTTTCTATGACGTAATGGTCCAATGACTTTCAACAATCTTCGTGGTAGATCCGACTTTCTATGAACAAGGATAGATGAAAGGATTTCGACTACTTGCGACAGGAAGAAAAACAGAGAGAAAGAGAGAGAGGGAGAGAAAGGAGTGGAGGAGAGACAAGAAGTAGCAAAATGAACGGAGCGTAGATAGAGGACTAAGGATCCGATATAGAGGGAGGGATAGAGTGAGGATAGAGAGATGGATGGACTGTCAAAGTCTTCCTTTTTCCTAGCCTTCTTTTTGCCAGTTTAGAAAATAGTACACACTGTTGGTGGTGTGTTGAGTGTTTGGCTGTAGCTCTAGACAAATAAAATAACATTTTCCTGCAAGCGTATTTCTTATCTTTTACTAAAATCTTTTATAAAAATAAAAAAAAGCTAAATAAAAAAAAAAAAAAATAACTTTAAAAAAAAAAGACTTGACATTTATTTAAAAATATTTACAGCTCTCAACTTAAATATAGAGGAAGCACGAAGAAAGGGTCGTCCAAACAAAGAAAATGGACAGGCCTCTCTTGATACCATGTTACAGCTGCTGTCCGGGAAAAGTGGAAGGATGTTGGTCACACCAGTGTTTTTCCAAACTTTTTCCTTAACGGAACACTTCGCTCATTCTGAAATTTAGCGTAACATTTAGCTTATTTTTTTAGAGAATTTAATTCACGCGGCGCTCACTAGTTAATTATTCCAGTAGTTCGCTGAACACACATTCAGGCCACGGGGGACACCGGAGTTCCGCCGCGCTCCGCGGAACACAGTTTTGGGAAACATTGGGTTACGCGAACTGACGCAGCACCCCTTCGACCAAAGTCAAGGACAGACGGTGACGAGAACGACATGACGTCGAATGATTTTTAACAAAAATATCTCCACTCACAAGACATACACTCTTCTGTCACTTTTCTGTTAACACAAGTGGATCCGTGTCCTCGGCAGCACACTCCCCCTTTTTTTTTTAGATACCTTATCTCAGCTGTTCTCAACCTTTTAAGCTCGGCGTCCCCTTTTTACAATCCCCCACTCTGCCGCGACCCCAACCCACCCTCACACATACAGCAATAGAAGAGTAGACAATAACATTCCACATTTCGATGGTCTTAGGCGACCCCTGGTAAATCGTCAATCGACCCCCCAAAGGGGTCGCGACCTACAGGTTGAGAACCCCTGCCTTATCTGGATCAATCTTACTCAACGTTGTTCAGATCATCCGACACTAGGCGCACTTTTTCATTCCATATGGTGGGACAAATTCGTACAAGTGCTCCTTCTTCCCTAGTGCCGTTGGAGCATTGACGTGTTGGCTGACTCAGCCAGGAAAACCAACGACTTAGCAGGAATTTAAGTCACTGATCAACATGCATGAGTAGAGGGACACAATAATGGCTGCCTGGTCGTGCGGTTTGCGCGCTGGACTGTCGTTCGGATTTATCGACGGTCGAAGGTTCAAACCCTGCCCGCTCCCATCCCCCGTCGTCCTGAGGGAGGTTTGGACTAGGAAGTAAACCATCTTGAACTCTGAATGAACATCCGAAACATGTCAAACATTTGACAAACATTTTACAAGAAATGCGTGGGACGTAATTATCTTCTCTTTTGAGGTAACGTCTGTAACTTATAAGACGTTTTCAGTTTTAAGACGCACATACACACACTCTATAACACACACATTAAACGGAAAAGAACATACGCTATTATAACAAAGTAAATAAACACAGAAGATCAGCTTTAATCTTCATACATATTCATTAAGAGTGTAACTTTCGTAATCCACATTTTTAGGTGAGCTGTTATAAAAGTTAATTTAATTTAGCAAACAAGCCTAATATATATCCCCTTCCGACGTGTAGATAAATTTACCATCGCTATCCAAATAGCGCCCTTTAAAATCGTCCTCACTCCGCTCCCCTTCCCCCCCCCCCCCACACACACATTTACTCCTCCCCGTTTTCAGCATCACCTTCTTTCAAACAGAGCGCAAAGAAACAAAATGACGATCCGGCGGATTGAACCCGCTCAATACAAATCATGAAAAGACGCGCGTAGGCTCCGCAACCAGAAAAAAAAATATGAAAGAAGCCAAACAACACACTCACACGTGCGCACAGACACACACAAACGAAGACACCTGCACAATCTCTAGGTAATTGTCCCTCCCCACCCCCTACCGAATCACGATAAATCCAACCGCCCCCCCCCCCCCTTACACCAGTAATTAACGCGTATTAGTGCTATTGAGTTTAATCTAGCTCCGCCCCCCCCCCCCCCCCGAAACCCTTCTTTCTGACATAAAAAATAAAGGAGTTATCCCCCCTCCGTTTCTTTTTTTTTTTGCTACCACACCAACATTTTAATACGATAAGGTCACAAGGTGCTAATATTATAATTGCTTTTAAGAAGAAGAAAAAAAATATATCGCCATTTTTTGTAATGTTTAAATTCATATCTCGAACACCCCCGAAGACTTCCGAAGGTTTCCGAGGACGGATAGCAAAATAAATGTCGAGCGACTTAAAAAAAATAATACTACAAAAAAAAAAAAAAAAAAAAAAAAAAAAGCTTTCAATAGATGTATCCTTTAAAAGGCGAGTTTAAAATAGAAGCCCTCAAAGCAAGAAACGAAGCACTTAATAAAAAGTGATACTTCCTTTTGATCTTCCACACAAACAACACCCCCCCACACACACACACACACACACATACACGAAATATTCAACCCCCCCCCCCCCCCCGTACGATTGCACATATCACTCTTTTTGTTTTCTCCGTTAAAAGATTGATTTTTTTTTTTTAAGGGAAGGGATTGATTATCTTTAGGGGCCTCTCTAATTATTCCACTGTAAAAATACATACTTAGAATAAAATGATGTTTTTTAAAAAATGTTTTGGTATTATTTGTGTGACGGACTGATTAAACACTTGGCTTGCGAATCCCTGGTCGTGGGTTCGAATCTCGGTGAAGAATGGGATTTTGAATTTCGGGGTTTTTTAGGGCGCCACTGTATCCACCCAGCCCTAATAGGTACCTGGCTTTAGTTAGGGAAAGTAAAGGCGGTTGGTCGTTGTGTTGGCCACATCACAGCTTGCTCGTTGAACGTTGGCCAAAGAAATCTTCTTCCGTATTAATCGCAAGGGAAGTTTACTTTCAATTTGAATTCTATGTCTGACTGTCCGTGGTCATCATCATCATCATCAAACTCCATTAGAGTGAGGGCTTGAGAGGCTTAAATCCTCTCATGCAAAAGCCCTGCACAGAAACCATGTTGTCTTGCGAAGTGCATACACATCACCAAACAGGTCGAGAATTTTTGGCTTCCCAGACCTGTCGAGGCGGCGATCAGCCAATCTGGGACAGTCCGTGTGTCCGTGGTAGTAATGCATTTTCTCTATATTTTTTTCTCTCTCTCTCTCTCTCATTTCTTTAATCACTTTCTTTCTGTCACTAATTTCTTTCTTTTTCTTTCTTTCTATTTTCTCGTTATTCCTCTCAATCCCTGTCTTTTATCATTCTTCCTATTTCTATCTCCTTCTTTGTATCTGCCTGTCCTCCCTACCTGTGCCTCTTTATCTATCATTCTATCTCTGATATTCACAAGAAACTCCCAACCTCAAACAAGTACCAAAGCATTAAAGACCTGATGTATTCAGAAGCAGCTGAACCGTTACTAAGTAATGTAAGATGGCAAGTTCCAGGTGAACCTTCCTGCTGATGACACGTCAAGCCAGGTGACGAGTTAACTCCCTTGTAATGTGCGTGCGTGTGTGTGTGTTGCTAGATACAAGATTTTTTTAAAAAAAAGATACATTTAAAAAAAAAACTGATATAGCAGTAAAGGTTTCGAACATGAAAAGAATACTATTGTGACTATACAGTCCGTTGAATGGGACAGTCGGTTAATCAGACCAGCCGCTTATTTGGACCTAATTATTTCTGATGTACCGGTAATGATCAACACTTGTGCACTGCGCGGTTCATCTCAGATATAGGATTACTAATCGGAACCCTCCAACATCTAGTAATGAGAACGAAGAAGAAGAAGACGATGATACATTAGGCCACAATAGTATCAAAACCTGGTTGTAAGCTTGTGAGATGTGCGCGTAATCGGACCAACAGGTTAATAGAACCAAAATAATCGCGTCCCGATGTGGTCCGAATTTACTGGAGGAATCGATTTACTGGAATCGGGGGTCGTGAAAAGCAACAAAAAATTATTTAGCACAAAGGTCATGAGAATAGTCGTAGACCTTGATCCGCATGCATGGTACAGAGTATACAGAGGAAAAGTGTAGAGTAATTAGTGAGGAGTGAGAGTTAAAATGACCACAATTTATGTGATCGTCAGTCTGTAGAGCACTCTGTAAGGACAGGATGAACATTGGATAGTCCTCTGGCCTCGGAGCACCCCGTACGTGACTTTAAGTCAAAACGAGGCTCACAGTTAGTGTGAATAAAACAACAAATCGAGAGACATAAATCAGACCAGAGTTATCTATCTTCTTTTAGCTGATGCCTTAACTAGCGAAGATAACAAAGGGGGGATTATTGGCTTGTTTATTTTTCTAGTATTTCTCTAAGACATTCGAGCAATTCGTCTGTCACGAGATAAGACAAGGGGTAAGGATAAGTTGTTTGCTAGGTGCCAAGCAATGCGTGAGCATGTGTATTCATGCCGTCCAGTTTCTTTCATAGCTACCCGCTATTTTTCCCCCTGTTGGGCTGAAAGTTGAAAAGAATTAAAAAGGAACGACAACAAAGAAAGACCACCCCCAGTTAAGCAAAAAAGTATAAGAAATGAGTTGTCCTTCCTGCGAACTTATTTATAGCCTCCTGGGGGGCCCAAGGGCGATAATCTTTTTTTTTTCCAAGTCCTTTATATATGATGGGGGAAAAAAGAATGAATGCTGGACATTGGTCAGCGAGGATTTTATACAATTATTAAGATGGACGCAGTGGCGTATAAGATGAATTAAATGAATTTAACACAAATATTTCAATACTAGCAGAGTTCTAGTCAAAATGAAATCATCTGGCAACAAGGGGGAAGCAGAGGGGTGTAGCAAGTGTCTACCACATGTTGATTCTGTTTGATGATGATTATGACTCGACGTACATACAGACGTAGTTGTTATGAGATAATGTATCTACGTCTAAACATTGGTTTACTAGTCTACCGAGCTCTCAAAGAGGGTGACTGCGCGTGTGGAAGCGGTTCCTTTGTATTCGTGATATAGGATTATTGCTACATTGCTGCAAATGCGCTAATTGTCACCCTATTTAATTTTTGAACGCATTGGCCAGATAAACAAGGGTCGTTTCTACTAATGGATGGTTGCCTGGTGTGATCTTTGAGCTGTCATCTCTATGGCCAATAGTTTGCACCCAATCCAACCCCCTTCCATTTGTCGTCCTGTACAAGGTGTAGGCAAGGAGGTAATAATTTTAATTTCTGAAGAAAAAAATGTACGAAACTTGTACAACAATACAATGGCAAATTAGGCCACAAGAGACGATGGCCTGATAGAACAGAGGCCATCATGACAACCAATGGCCAGATAAAAAAGTAGCCAAACAAAATGTAACTTATCCAGATTAAACCTTTTAGTTATCATTAAGTATATATTTCATAAACCTTTATTTTTAATGTTTGTTTCAAAGGGCAAGTAACTCTTTAGTTTGATGCGCCAAATAGTTCATCGATGAATCAAAACGCGGTTAAGGTTCCTTTTCAGAGACCGCCAATCAACTTGTTTGTGTGTGTGTGTGTGTATGTGTGTGTTTGTCTTGGTGTGTGAGTGTGTGTTTTAAGCAGTTGAGAAAGTCAACGCCACCATTTAATTGCTTCTCTGCTTGCTGTATGTCGCCACTCGACTAGAACATTGCATGCCGGGAAAACCCGGAGAGACACATAGCGCCGATAAATAGAAGAGGCGCATTGAAGAGAGGCGGAATTGTGCGTGTCTGTGTGCGGGTGTGTGTGTTTGTATGTGGCGTTCGTTGGATGGGAGGATCGCAAAGTAATAAACACACACAAAAAAAAAACATACTCAAAGGCCCCTTGCAGGTGCACATTCTCAAAGGTCTATAAAGATTTAATTGAAATGGTATCATTAATGCTATTTATTAATTAGCTTAGTTTACATGAGGATACAATAATATCTGAATCAGATACATGGTATCTAAAGATAGTCAGATAGATCTAGATAAAAATATAAATCTAGATTGACAAATATAAATATGGCTGGGTTGCGTGGCGAGCGCTTTACGGTACTCATAAGGGTTTGAGCCGGCACTGAAGTGCGTTTTGATTTAAAGCTATATACACACACCGAAGGACAGGGAGAGAGAAAGAATGGAGAGCAAGCTGCTGGGTGTAAGGCGAGGAGTTGGGCGCCCTTAAAGTACCCTGGTGCATTGTCTTACCCTAGGTGAGCCGGGTGCGGCCAGATGCACGCTGAATGTGGCGGGAGTTCAGACGCGAGATGTTGCCGCCCGCCTCTTTGATCAACAAAATGTTCACTTCTGGGTCCATTGGGCCTGGTTATGTTTTCTGGGTTTATTTTATGGTTATGATTATAGGTTTTTATCACTGAAGTAAAAAAGTAGTAACTTAACCGTTTTTGTTTTTTTTTACTTTCTTTATTTCCTAGTTTCCTTCTCACTTTTATTCTCTCTTTCTCTCTCTCTCTCTCTGCCTGCCTCTGTTTAGGTAATCCTGACTACTTGCTATATCAAGCTTGAGCTTTCTCTTTGTATAGTATTTGTATGTAATCAGTTTCTCTCTCTCTCTATCTATCTATCTATCTATCCTATCTCTCTCTCTCTCTCTCTCTCTATCTATCTATCCTATCTCTCTCTCTCTCTATCTATCTATCTATCTATCTATCCTATCTCTCTCTCTATCTATCTATCTATCTATCTATCTATCTATCTATCTATCTATCTCCTTTCTCTCTTTCCATACTTCTTTCTTTACTCCATTTTCATGCTTTCATTCCTCTTTTTTTTTCCTTCTCTGGCCCTCTCAGACCTTTTTTCTGTTTCCCTCTTTCTATTTCTTAGTTACTTTTTCTTTTTGTTTTCTGTCTCTCTTTCCTCGCCTCTCTCTCCTCTTCCTATCTTTGTTTCTTTACTTCTCTCTTTCTCTCTCTGTCTCATACACAAACACTCTTTCTCTCATTCTCTATCTTTCTCTTTCTCGTTCTCTTTTCTCATTCTCACTCACACAAACACACACACACTCTCTCTCTCTTTCTCTCATTCTCCTTTTGATTTAAAATCAAACTTTAACAAAAACTTTTCGTCCTAAACATAGAAAGTACATCATGAATATATTCATGAAATAATAAAAAAAAAAGAAAACTTAAATGATACATCCTGGTCTAAGTACATTCACTGACCATGACACCTGGGTCAAAGATCGAAAAGAATGTGTACCAAATCTAATTAGTCTCCACCATATCATAACAGAAACTAAACTGTTTAACCTCAGAAGCTTTGAATACCTTTGGGCTCTTCACGATTAACTAAATCCACTTTAGACTCCAATAGTCCAAGGGTGACAACCTATCTGGAGCTGTCTGTACTTAGTACTAAATAGTAAACAATAACTAAAATTACCTATAATTATTAACCCAGATCCGCCCAGATGACAGCGCGCTCATGCTCATGTGGCCGCCCCCCCCCCCCCCCAATTGTTAAATCGAAACTAAATAAAATATTTCCCCCTACTCAAATGGCTTGGCCCATTTTATTCTTAAGTCTGGCGCCGTACGTTGAGCCCTGTGTGACTAGCATTGTGCCTAGCATGCCAGTTCAAGGCGTTGGAGAGCTGGATTTATTCTGGGGGCAATTATCTCTTTAAATGATGCCGTCCTGTCATTTTATGTCTTATTAATGTTGTTTCATTATCAGTGGCGAGTGGGGGAGGGAGGGGTCAAAAACATCCCAACATCCCCCCTCCCTCCCTTCCTCACAAACATAAAACAACGCAATTGAATTCAATTCTCGATCGACGTATACCTTTAATAGATTTGGCAATGACGCGTGATGTGTCGCCCTGTGTGGAGAACTTGTAGATTTCTTGACACATTGCGATTGTCTACCAGCCAATAAAAATGGAAATAATGGACGCGACAAAAAACGATTCTCAGGTCTTTATACCCGAGTAGGAAAAACCAATGACTAATGCACAGCGTTCCGATTGACCAGGAACACGTTTTCAAGCATATATCGTATTTCTCTGGAAGCAAAATATGAACTGTGACGCTTTGCATAGCATATAGTGAATCTTCGAGCGTTTTTTTCTTTCTTTTTTTTTTGAAATGCTAAGCCGAATTTTTTTTTTTTTTTTGTGCGTCATTCATGCCAGTAATTCATGTCATTTGGTCATTTTATGTCAGTGAGGCTCATTCTCAAAAAAGGGCAACTTGGCAGACTGCAACAACTGGAGGGGCATTACTCTCCTCTCTGTCCCGGGCAAAGTTTTCAGCACTGTTTTGTTGAGACGGCTTCAACAGTCTGTAGATGAAAGGCTCAGAGAAGAACAAGCAGGTTTCCGAAGAGGCAGATCATGTACAGAGCAGATTTTTGTTCTACGAAATATCATAGAACAAAGTCTTGAGTACCAACAACGGCTAACGATCAGTTTCGTGGACTTCAAAAAGCGTTTGATAGTGTCCACCGAGAATCACTATGGAAAATAGTTAGAGAATACGGTATCCCAGAAAAATTCGTCCAGATCCTACGACACCTTTACAGTCAATCTAGTTGCTGCATTAAAACAGAAGAGGGAACAACAGAGTTTTTTACAATCGAGACAGGTGTAAGACAGGGGTGCATCTTATCTCCCTTCCTTTTCCTCCTAGCCATCGACTACATAATGAGGAGAGCAATGAACCAGACTGCCTTTGGTATTCCATGACATGAAAGGCTACGATTGACGGACCTAGACTTTGCTGATGATGTTGCACTACTCGGGGCTACAAATCAATGCATTCAAGAAATGACGGAGAGCCTAGACAGAGAGGCACCCAAAATTGGCCCCCGCATAAACTTGGATAAGACTAAAATTATGCGAGTGGAATATAAGGCAAAGGGTGTCCCCGTCAGACTTGGCGAGTCAAAGCTTGAAGAGCTGGACAAGTTCACTTACCTTGGCAGCATCATAACAAATGATGGATGCTTACCATAATGTAGAGAGCCGAATAGGAATGGCAAGGAGCATTTTCCAAAGGCAGCAGCCTATTTGGACTAGCCAAGCCATTGGACTCGAGACAAAAATACACCTTCTCAACACAATCGTCATTCCAACTGCTACATTTGCATGTGAGACGTGGAAGTCATCTGTCAAAATTGAGAAAAGACTAAATGTGGCTCAACAGAGATGACTGAGACGGATTTTGGGAGTCAGTTACACAGATCGGGTCTCAAACAAGGAAATCCTATGCCGAACTGGGAGTCGAACACTTGGTGAGGTTGTGACTGAACGTCGCATGAGGTTTGCGGGAAATGCTCTACGTCAAAATGAATTACGCACACCAAGAGTTGCGATAACATGGAAGCCAAAACAAGGAAAGCGCAAACAGGGACGTCCTCGTATTACTTGGCGACACACCTTCATGGAGGACCTCAGAACAGTGGACACCAGGTGGGAGGAGACTTCAGACATTGCCAGTGACAGATCTTTATGGAGACAGCTTGTCGCCCAATGCGCCGAACGGCGAGGGAGGACCTAAGTAAGTAAGTCATTCTCAAACAGAGCCAAGGTCATATTGTGGTATCCAATAAAAAGATAGAGATAGAAAGATAGAGGATGAGAGAAAGAGTGTGTATATGTGTGTGAGTGTGGTCGAGAGGCTTAGTACGTTTGGCTTGGCTACCAATGAAGGGGGCTCGAGGTTCGATACCCGACTCGAGCAGAGTTGAGTTTACTGAGCGCCTAAAAGGCAGCACGGAATATCTTCTCCCAGATACGCGCGCTCCCTCTCTCTCTCTCTCTCTCTCTTTATCTTTCTTTCTCTCTCTCAAGCTTTGTTTCAAGACATCTTTTGGTTTGTCTTCTTTTACTTGTTCGGGATGTTTCTTCAGATTTGAAGAGTATTACATCCTAGCAGTGGCTGAGCGGTAAAGCGCTTGGCTACCAAACCGGGGTCCGGGGTTCGAATCCTGGTGAAGACTGGGATTTTTCACTTCAGGATCTTCGGGCGCCTCTGAGTTCACCCAGCTCTAATAGGTACCTGGCGTTAGTTGGGGAAAAGTAAAGGTCGTTGTGCTGGTCACATGACGCCCTCGTTAACCGTAGGCCACACTAACAGATGGCCTTTACATCATCTGCCCTATAGGCCAAAAGATCTGAAAGGGTAACTTCACTTTTACATCCTAGCCGAAACCTCCCGCAGGATGGCAGCGGCCGTGATTCGAAGCTGAGACTCTCGAGACTAGAGTCCAGAGCGCATACCACACAAGCAGGCGGCTGTTCATGACGAGTCAGTTGAAGCTTCGGTTGGCAGCAGTTAGTTATTAGCGGTCTTAAAACTCCGAATCATTATCCCAAAACATTAGGATTCGAACTTAATGCTTCTGGTTTGACTTGTAACACAGCACTCGTGATCTTTCAAATCTTTCAAACATAATAATCCAAGTTTAATTTTAAAAACTCAAATCAATAAGTCATCCACCACAGCATCGGTATGTATATCACCTTATCAAAAGTCATAAATCAAAATTGAACATTCCAATCTACTATTTGATCCCCCCCCCCCTCTTCCATTTGACCTCTACCCCCCCCCCCTCCCCTATTAGAAACAACTCTTGTATAGGACATGAAAGGTTCAGAGGTCTTCTCCAGAGGCGAACAACCGTGAAACGCCAAACTTAACACAAACAGAAATAACTGCTCGACTTTCAAATGTCCGTAAAATTCTTTACATTTCCCCCTTAAGTGCACAATAGAAGAGGTCGGTGAATGGCAAACTATTTTTTTTTTCATTTATCTGTACAGCGTACAAAGATTTGAATGATAGAACTCGCGATAATCTTGGCTGATTTGGGGATGAGTCAGACCTTGTTTGCCGTGGTGGTAAGTGGCGCTGGTTGACTGCAACACATTTTGGAATTTCTGTGGGTTTACAGATATTATTATAGAAACACAATGACAAATATACAAAATTTACAATAAAAATAAAAGGAAATTAAAGGATCTTGATTTTTTAATAGCAATTTTAAGCCTGGTGTACCATGAACCTTGGGGCTACCGCTGGACAGTGTAGGGGTAAAATTTCTTTTATTGTAAAGCAATGCAGGTTTTTTTTTCCTTCTAGAATGTCTATATATGAAGAAAGAATGATAGGCCTAGGGACGTAGCTAGGAATTTTTCATCGTTTGGGGGCCCTAACCCTAACCCTGCATATTGCTTAATATTTATTTTTAAAATAATAAACACTCATTTGGCCCCCTCTCCCCCAATCAAGTGGGGGCCCGGGGGGATTTTCAAATTCTCCCCCCTAGCTACGCCACTGGATAGGCATAAGCGCCTTTGAGTTGGAAGTAAAATATAAGAAACTTTTTTTTCTATCAAAACTCAATGTCTTTTATGATGATGATGATAACAAATCACATTGCGGTCTGTCTCTACGTGTGTTGGTGATTGTCTGTCTATTTCTCTCTAACACTGTCTGTCTGCCTGTCTGTCTGTCTGTCTTATTAGTCTCTTCCAGTAATGCTGACTCACCAGAATATAGAAATAGGATAAGACCAAAGTTTAGTCTAAAGTTGAAGCAAAAGTTTAGCCTGAAATTGAGTCCAGAGAAAAGCTAAAATTCTGAGACTTGAAGAGAAAAATTAAAAGAAGAAAAAAAAAGTAAGAATGAAAAGAAATTTAAAAAAAAGAGATTAAAGAGATGAAAGTAACAAAAACTAATGAAACTTGGTAGGTAAGTGATCATGGAAAGAAAAGAAAACTCTAGAAGTCATAAAATTTTACGCTATAAACAAGAAAAAACAACAAAACTATATTTAAAAAAAACAAAAAAAAAAAAACAATGCGTTATTATCTAAGTAGCGCCACTTATAGGGAACATTTGCCCCTTCAGTAAAGGTGGAATCTAGAAAGATTAAGATGGCCACAGATAGACAGATGGTCAGATAAAGTCACATGTTTATTGTATGCCAACACCATGCAATGCGTGTCTTAACGCTATTAACCAGACAAAGTGATTTAAAATGTCTGTAAAACATGTCCGCTCTACGTCCGCTCTACGTCCGCTCTAGCTCATTAAACTTGTCTGTTTTATTGGCTTCAGCGTATACTGTGAGGATGATATCCAGGGATGATATAAATATGTCACGAGCTAAGGCTGTCGTGATAAAGGGCGCCGACGGGGGCGCGGGTTCTCAATCTTTGAACCAGCAGTCATGTGTTCTTAACGATCTGTCGTCACAGTTTAGCTAGACGCCATATTTTCTGGAACATGGAGTACTTTCCAGGTGAAATTATACACACGTTGTTTTTTTTTAGCTTTTAATTAAAACATGCACGCGGAAAAAAAAAAGAGAAACGTTATTTGTTTCGTTGTTATGGTAGTTGTTTTTAGAAACATTTTAATATTTTGTATTTTGGTGAAACACGCGACACTAGTGAGTGAGTAACTCAGGAGGTCATTGCAGTTTGTTGGATGGTAAAAATAACTAGAAAGCAGCTTCAAATATTTTTTTTTTTAAATAGCAAGTATGCGAAAAAATCAGATTAAGTAGGAACTCAGCACTTTTGCTAATTGGAATAAACTAGTTAAGTCGTTTTGATGTATTGTTTGGTTCTGTTGTTTGTTTGTTTTGTTATTGTTTTTGCATAGCGCATCTTTCATACACCAGGAACATCCGGGAGACTGTTTCTATGCTGTCTTTGGGCCCTGTGGGATTCGAATCAAAGCCCCCTTCTTAAGGGGCCAAGTAGTTTATGCCACTCAACCACTGGGGATAAAAGTATGCGCTATCTTTTCAATCAACGACTTTGTTCTTCCTTTCTTATTCTCTTATCGAAACACACATTCCGTCAGTACTTCAAGTTTTCAGAGGATTTCTAATAGATATCTCGGAAGACCATGGATGCGCCCAGATGAGTTACTGGTTTTAGTGTATTTTTGAGACGGGGCAGAATCTGGTGTGGCTAATCAAGCCAATTCTGGAGCGGCAAAGTTTGCCACAGCTCTGCATGTGTATACATCTGTCCTGGGGCTAGCTGACAGGGAGGCAACTTTCTTTTTCTTTCTCTTGGCTGATGCAGCCTTCGTTTCTTTTGCACTCGGCGAATTTCTTACCAGCAGGTCACAGTCTGTCTCCATGCTGTTCGGTCTTGGGCTATTTCTTCCTATACACTTTCATTGATCCCTGTATTTCTCATGCCACTCTTGCAGACATCGCTATAGGTTATATCTTGGGCGGCCTTTGGGTCTTACTTCCTCCGCAGTCTCAGCATAGAGGAAGTCTTTAGGAATTCTTCCATCTGGCTTGAGGGTGACATTTCCGAGCCAACGTAGTCTTCTCCGTTTCAAAAGGATGCTGTGCATATTGGCAAATTTCAAAACGTCCTTAGTGGGGACTCGATCTCCCCACGAGATGCACATTTACGTTGGAGGCAGCTTAATTGAAAACTACTCTCTGCTCTTGATATATGTTTATTAACCAGATTTCCCTACCACTAGGAAGACCGCTTACTGCACAGGCATTGTAGACAAGCAATTTGGTTGCCGTGGTCGATTCGGCATTTTCCCAGACAAGTTTTGGAGAGTTTTGCCATTGCTGCAGAACCTTTTTCAATGGTTTTGATCAACTCAGTGACTAAATTTATAGATATGTCCCAAACATTATACAAAAAATATAGTTCTAGCTACTACCCTAAAATGCTTTATGAGATTTCTCGCGATCTGAAATTTTTTGTTCATATGGTCAAGCTCGAACAGAACAGAACGAAGAAGAAAAGGGCCAAACGAGAGAGACAGAGAGACAGAGAGATAGATGAGAGAGAGATGTGCGAAGAGCAAAAAATTGAATGCAAGAACGACATAGTGGAGTCAGACAGAAAGAGAGAGAGAGAGACATTTTTTATCTATTGTCCCGCTATTGACATCTGCTGAGTTCCCGCGCCAGCAATAAGCTTCTCTCAATGGCGCGACATGGCCCTTTTTCTTTTCTTATTTTTCGAGGCTACTCATCCTTACCCTAATTAAATTTCACGAATGACGGCCTTCAGCCGCTCGCCCCTCGTGCTCTGCCAATGCCCTCGCCATTTAATTGCTGACGGTTTCTAAGGTAACGTCCCGTGTGTGTATGAAAGACCGGAATGTCTGTATGCAGTGCCGGCGTGAATCTTATGGTGGCCCATTGTCAATAGTTTTTTCACTTGACTAGGGAGAGAGAATATGTTAAAAAAGGAGATGTGGATTTAAGTACAATTCACTTCTCTTATCTATACATCTCTTTTGTTCTCTTTCGTTTGGTTTTGTTTGTTTGTTTGTTTGTTTGTTTGTTTCCTCTGTGTCAATGAAAGAGCGAAGAATTTCGAAGATGTGCCTTGCATTCAAAGCTATTTCAATGATTAATATTTTTTATTCACCATTGTTCGGTTGTGTAGGATTTATTTCCTTTTTGTCTGTTGATACTTTGTCATATGATAATATACAAAGAGAAAATAAAAATAAGAGAAGATAGAATTCTCGGACCTTTGGAATAAAACCTCGGTTTGACGGGTACCTTTCTCTGTCATTTTGAATGGGGTTCGAACGTCGTAGCTTAAGAATAGAGAGGAGTAAGAGAATGAAATAAAAGAGTCAAGAGAGTCAAGTAAGTAGTGAAGTAAGAGAGTCAAGTAAGTAGTGAAGTAAGAGAGTCAAGTAAGTAGTGAAGTAAGAGAGTCAAGTAAGTAGTGAAGTAAGAGACTCAAGTAAGTAATGAAGTAAGAGACTCAAGTAAGTAGTGAAGTAAGAGAGTCAAGTAAGTAGTAAAGTAAGAGATTCAAGTAAAACTTAAGAGTTATAGAATGTCGACCAACAGAGAGAGAGAGAGAGAGAGGCGGTAAAAGAAAGAGAGAGAGGCGGTAAAAGAAAGACAGAGAGGCGGTAAAAGAAAGAGAGAGAGGCGGTAAAAGAAAGAGAGAGAGGCGGTAAAAGAAAGAGAGAGAGGCGGTAAAAGAAAGAGAGAGAGGCGGTAAAAGAAAGAGAGAGAGGCGGTAAAAGAAAGAGAGAGAGAGGCGGTAAAAGAAAGAGAGAGAGGCGGTAAAAGAAAGAGAGAGAGGCGGTAAAAGAAAGACAGAGAGGCGGTAAAAGAAAGAGAGAGAGGCGGTAAAAGAAAGAGAGGCGGTAAAAGAAAGAGAGAGAGAGGCGGTAAAAGAAAGAGAGAGAGGCGGTAAAAGAAAGAGAGAGAGAGGCGGTAAAAGAAAGAGAGAGAGAAAGGGAGTTGAAAGATAAAATCCCAAACTGTCCATAAATAAGTACCTCTTTACCGAGAGACCCGAACAAGACACTGAACCCAAAACACCCCAATAGAAAGAAAACTCTAAGGAGAGCTCCCTGATCTGGAAACCACTGTGCAGTTCATCTCATGTATTGGTCTAGTCATCTAAACACTCCAACATAACAATGAGAACGAAGAAGAAGAAGAAGACATAGGTAAGTACAATCAGCTTGTTTAATCCTTTAGAAGTGACTCGCTAGTCAAACTAACAGTAATACTTTCTAGAGCGGTTACTTTTTGAGAAACTTCACTTCTATCAGTCAGTACCATAAAAACATATTTTGAGATTGTTTTTGGCAATGAATTAAATGCCCTGACATGAAGAAGTTAATGTATGTACTTTTGATGAAAAAAGTTGCTATACACACACACACACACATATATATATATATATATATATATATATATATATATATAGAGAGAGAGAGAGAGAGAGAGAGAGAGAGAGAGAGGGGGAGAGAGAGAAATAGACAAAGAGAAATACAGCCATGAACAGAGAGACACAGAAAGAGAAGTTGAGCATGTATATGACTTAGCGTGACCAGTGCGCTATATGACCAATCGCACCAGCGCCCCGACGAATTCCTTTCTCAGCAATTATCTTCCCATTAAAACTTTATCTTCATTTTATCTCTATCCCCCCCCCTATTTTTTCCCTCCAAATAAACACACATCACTTATAAACTCTTCACGGGCGCACATAATGTAATCCGTGCTAGATACGCCCCTGATAATACAGATACAACATTTACAAAACCTTCGTCATCCCGCCACCAGGGACGTTCTACACCCCCCTAATCGACACGCCACAATCCAACCAAAGTATCAGATAATAAGGGGGGGGAATCCCAACTTCCCCTAGAACAGCGGTTCTCAACCTTTTAACGCTCGGCGTCCCCTTTTTACAATCCCCCCACTCTGCCTCGACCCCCCTCCCCCGCTCACACACATACAGCAATAGAAGAACAGACTTTTTCGATGGTCTTTGGCGACCCCTAGCAAATCGTCAATCGACCCCCAAGGGGGTCGCGACCCACAGGTTGAGAACCCCTGCCCTAGAAGAAAATAAAATCTTGTCGATAGCAAGGCAGAGAAGGGGAGACGCAGGGGGCAGTAAGAGGAGGCTATACGGGGGGGGGGGGGTTACATTATAAGCTGAATATAATAGATGTTAAGTACAGGAGAGTTTGTTATGGGCGAATGAAGAGATTTGAACAAGGAAATCACAGATGGCCATAAGCGGGACATATTAGCACGAGAAAACATGATTTGGGGGCGGAGCAAGAAAGACATAGATTATCATAAATAAGTAAAAAAGTTTCCCATTTCAAATCTTGTGGTCAACTGGGCAGACGATGTAAAGGTAAACTGTCTCGGTACCCTAGTGGTTAACGAGGGTGTCATGTGCCCAGCACAACGACCAAACGCCTTTACTTTTCCCCAACTAATATTAACTAATATCAGGTACCCATTAGAGCTGGGTGGACTCAGGATCCCGAAATTAAAAATTCCAGTCTTCACCAGGATTCGAACCCGGGACCCCGGTTCGGAAACCAAGCGCTTTACCGCTCAGCCATCTCGACCCCCCAAATAAGTATAAATGTACTTAAATTCGTATATATACGTAAATACAAGACGTTAGTGTGTAGATTTGGATATGAAGAACAAGATGGTAAGTATACGTGCAGATCAATACGTTGATCGATTGATATCCAATGAGATTAAATTTGCCATTTGTGATCACTTAGGAAGAGCTTTACTATTTGTAGAATCACAAATATAATTGGCTTTAAGAAAAAAAGAACTTGAGTTTATTAAAATGTAACTCTGAAACTTGACAAAATAAAGTGTACTGAATATCTAAGTAAATAAGAGCTAAGAGGCTTGAGGGTCATCGATATTCTTCAACATAACGTGGACACGGATAATAGCCCCCCCCCCCCTTCTCCCCCATATGTTTTCCAAGAGAGGGGCTTTTTTTCAACACTTTCTCTCTCTCTCTCTCTCTCTCTATTCGCTCTCTCTCTCTGTGAGAAAGACATACCACCAAATCGTTATTTTTTCCTCTTTGAGTTAGCAATCAATAGAGCACAGATAAATGGTTAGCTCGGTAATACAATCTCTGGACATGGTCGGGGGGAGGGGAAGCAAGTAGGGAAGGGGAGGGAGAGGCAGATGCGGTTGATACGATTACCGCCCCTCTATCTTATCTCGGCAAATGTTCAGATCATCAGTGAGATGTCCCCAGCGGAGTGTCCTCTGTGGTAGATATTGGCAGAAGAAAAGGGAGATTATCCGTCAAACCCATGTTACTAACTTGCGCCATCTGTTTCGTCTGCCCTGTTATCTTCTTCTGTTATCTCCCCTTGCTCAGAGAGATCATTTAATATATATATTTTTTTTTTAAATGTTTCCTTACATCCTGGTCGTTCTCTCTCTTTTGTAGCAGAAAGATGTTGCCTCAAATAGTAGTGATACTGATGTCGCCTTCCCCCCCTCTCCCAATCTTATTGTGCAGCAACAAACACTACACACACACACACAGAAATCCAAATCTCGGCTGCTAATTTGTCGTCGTTTGACCGAACTATATAAATAGTTATAAGACACACGTTGGCGGAGTTACCTAAGGCTACATTGTGCCCAGGAGACACACAATCCAACATAATGTCGTTACCTATTTATCCATAACCACTTAATTAAGTTTCAGATTTAATAAGCCCTAGCGATTATGGGGGGGGGGGGGGGGGGGAGGCAGATTATGTAAAGACAGTTAACGAGGTTGTCATGTGACAACCACAACGACCAACTGCCTTTACTTCCCCTGCATATGTCAGGGGATGGTAGGTCTCAGGGGCGTTCTAAAAAAAATATCATGAAGAGTAAAATCGCAGTTTTAACCAGGATTCGAACTCAAGATCCCTGGGTTCGAAATCCAAGCGCTTTACGATAAAAAAATTGTGGAAAAAACATTGAAAATCAAATCATTTTTTTGCGTGAAGTTTACAGCTTGGAACATTGCTCATTTTTTCATTGTTTAACTAACAGAAACATACCGTGTTGTGCTTATTCCATAGGGTACAATAAAGTTTTAATACAACAGAAGTTATAGAAAAAGTTTGTTCTTATTCGATGTAGCCTCCCCAACCCCCCCGCATGATGGCGCATGTTTCTCAAAATTACCTACGACGTCTGCAATGATCTGACGAATATCAAGATTGAAAATTTTCGTTGATAATTACATCAATAACATAGAGACAAGGACCTTACGATTTGCTGTTCTGAAAATAAATAATGTTATCTAATGAAATACAGACATTACTTCAAACAAACAAAAAAGGATGATTACGTCCTAGGTCATTTGGTCATGCATGTTAACGAATGACTTAAAATTATGCCAAGTTATTTATTTTTCTGGCTGATTTAGGCAACTCATTCCGTGCTGTAATAACACTAGGGGAGGAAAAGCATTTGTACAAATTTGTCCTAGAATATGATTGTATACCTATAGTATATGTTTGTGTTTTTGTGAGTATTTGATTAACTTTTGTTTTTGTGTTTAAAGATTATGGTTTAGGGGTTTATGCATAATTGTTTTTGTTGACACCCTACCCAAAGCATCCTTGTGATCATAACAATCATCATCAGTGTCAGGGAGACTTTGTCTACGATCAGTTCATGTTGTTTGGCACTTGGGGCGCCAGTACAACATGGAATTATAAAGAAATGATGAAATCTCGCAGCTCAGAGCCTTCGTCATTGGTTGCTAAGTGCTCTGCCACTGAGCCGCCACGGCATTGTGACCTAAATAAGAACCAAAGAAAAACTACTCTCAAAACTTAATTGGTTAAACCGTATCGTCTGCTAGACGCAAGAAAATGGCGGATCGGTTTCTGGGCGACAAGAAGACTGCGCAAGTCACAGGTCACGTGGTGCAAACGGATTGTCAACCTCTGGCATTTTTTTTTTGTCAACTGAGTTAAGACTCATCTGTTGGTTAGTGTCAGGGAGGACTTTTTGTCTGCGATCAGTTCATGTTGTTTGACATTAAGGGCGCCAGTACAAAATGAAATTAAAAAGAAATGTCTAGAATCTCTGGCATAAGGAGGGGGAGGGGGTGCATATTGCGATTGGTACTTGGTATTTCTGTGGAAAGAAGTAAGGTCAAAAATATGTCTGACAATGATTGCATCTCCCAACGGATAAGAAAGAAAAGAAAATTGAGCTGGCCCCGGGGGGGGGGGGCGCTAAGATATAGCTTAATTGGTCAAGTATTTTAATTAATCAAGAGTAATATTGAGTACTGCAATAGTGATGGGACTGTTTTAAATGGGGTATCACATTAACCGTTTAAGAAAGGTACATTATTATATTAGATGTAAGTAGATATCGATACATAGTACAGTTTTTAACTACATATATATATATATATATATATATATATATTGACACTTGTAGTTGATATGAAGACTGGGATTTTTATATTCAAGATCCTTGAGTGCCTTTGAGTCCACCCACCTCTAATGGGAATCTGGCATTAGTTGGAGAAAGTGAAGGCGGTTTGTCGTTCTGCTAGCAACATAACACCCTCGTTAACCGTAGGCCACAGAAACAGATGGCCTTTACATCATCTGCCCTATTGACCACAGGGTCCAAAAGGGGAACTTTAAGTTGATATGAAGTTGAAATGAAGGAGATATAAAGTTATATTTAAAAAGAACATAACATTAAGAAATTATATAACATTTACATTAAATAATCTTTTATATACATATTTGGGTTACTTACACATTTTTTAAAATCTAAATAATTTATTTAAAATGTGATTTAATTGTTTAGATTTAGGGTTGCTACAGTTTCGTCCATTAGTGTCCTTACGTTTATCATCTCAAACCACATCGCGCCATCTTGGCAGTAAGTAATCTGTGAACTGTAATCATTGAACACTTGATGACCCGGCCGCGTAGGTCTTAAGGCTTCAGTGACATTTGAACAGACCCGACAATCTGTTCTGAGTTGAAAGAACCAGGCCAGCTACGCAACACACACAGCATTTCATAACAAGGCGCATACGATACTTAAGAAACTAGCACATCCTAGAGTTCAACTGAGAATGTAGATCTGTAGTCACAGATCTTAATCTATTGGTTTTTTTAAGTTAAAGAAGATTCTTTTCACGCCAGACATGGACAAAAAATGGGGGGGGGGGGGGGGGGCATGTCGAGGGTGAAGTCAAAGAAGAGACAGGATGAGACACCTTAATCTAGGTCTCATCCTATGTACATTTCGTTTCTTTCAAGACAGTTTATTATGTCTCACTATTATGCTGTTGTGACAGAAACTGTCTGGTTGAAAGAGATGGGAAATGGGGGGGGGGGGGGGAGTTCGCAGGTTGTTTTTTTTTTGGGGGGGGGGGACAGTGGGGTTGCGTGACGCTAGTTCATTAGCTTTCATGTCAAGCGTAGAGATCTGGGGAATCTAATTCATCAGACAGGATTTCCTTACACCGGCGATACATTGAGAAGATATAGATAAGAAAAACAGCAACATGCGGGGAAATGAAAGTTTAAACCTTGTATTAAAAACATCTTTTGAGATCTCAGATGAAAATATATTGTAGGATAATCAAAAAGGTAATTTGAAAAAAAAACAACCTAGAATGCCAGGTCTCTTAATCCTACGTGTCTTCGCTTGCTAACAATATAGCAGTTTAAAACAAACTCGATTTCCAGGTTAGTTATTCATCCTTGTTTTTGTTACCGCTGTAAAGTAGTTAGTTGTTGTTGTTTTGTACCCGTACTATTATTATTTGTAAAGGGAATGTGCATGTATACTGGTTTTAACGACGCACCTATAGCGACCAACTGTGAACGCACAAAAAAATGACGACATCGATCGAAAGCGAGGCTGTAGCTTGGAGATCGCCTTAGCTGATGTATAGGCTTTTATTAAGTAGAAATTGTGACTACAATGTTCCCGTTTGTATTAAAGCATAGAAATTCATGAAGGCCCTATGTTTCATGAGGAACCCAAAGGGATGATGATGATGATTGGAACTCATCAAGTTGATCTAATCCTTCAACGTTCATCGTGTGTGTTGATATCTTCCAACTCATCACCAACCAGTAATTCGCCCTCACAGTTAGACTCATGATATCTTCCAACTCAGCACCAACCAGTAATTCGCCCTCACAATTAGACTCATGATATCTTCAAACTCAGCAGCACCAATAGTAGTTCCCCCTCACAGTCAGACTCATGATATCTTCAAACTCAGTACCAGTAATTCCCCCTCACAGTCAGACTCATGAAATCTTCTGATCATCAATAACTCGAGAGACGCAAACTATATATATTACACAGGCTAAGTCTGGTCCTTTGTGGACATTTTGAGGGAGGTTTCTAAGCTGAATTTGATCAGCTCAGCCAACCCTGCTCGTTGTGAGCTAAATCTTCAATACAAAGTTCATAACCTGCTTTGAGATTTGAACTCGATCTCCTCAGTTCAGAAGCCATTCAGTCAAACAAATATTATTAATTATCAAACAAATTAAGTCACTACCTGTTTTATCAGCTTATGTACACGACAAATCGTCGGTGATTATAAGTGTGAATGGCTTAAAGATTGGCCTAATGGTTTCTCTCTTTATTTAAGTGCTTTTATGGGCTGGCTGATGTTTTATAAAACTTGTAAAGGCGTGTCTCAGAAAGTAACAGACTATAAGCAACGGGGATCGACTATTGTATAGACTCACCTGTTCGTCCACTTGCACAGCCATCCGATCCCTGGGTCTGTGAGGGTCACTACTGGTCAGTTTCATCCAACTGCCGGGATCACTGGAGTGTAGCCAGCCTTTCACTTTCCCACAATCATCTACGAGCTTGACCAAAGAATGGTTGAGAATTAGTATGGTAGCAAGGTAGAAATAAATAGAAATACATGTATCTAATACACACCAAGAGAATAGGTGTGTTCTAACCGTGTTTTTTTTTCTCCCCTAAAAAATAAATTATCTCCCCTTAACTTTACTTACACGCCTTTACTATTTGAAGGATATTTATATGTCTTTCTTATAATAATAATAATAATAATTATTGCTTTTAAATAGCGCTACTTACATGCTCACATGCTTATAGCATGCTCAGAACGCTATGGTCCAGTCTTATTTGTGGACCATGGGGGGGGGGGGGGGGGGGTATCTAGAAGTTGGTTTTCCGTGCTGCCTTTAGGCGCTCAGTAAACACAACTCTGCCCGAGTCGGGTGTTGAACTCATTGGTAGCCAAAACTGAATAAGTTAAAGCGTACTTGGCCTCTAGACCACGCTTCCCACTTAGATTGATTTCTTGTGTCTTAACATAAATAGTGTATATCTTATGAAGATGTGTAAATGTAACTAAATTTCAATATATTAGTAGAGCTAACTAGCTAAAAAAAGAAGAAAATTATTTAAATTGTTATTTAACCCTTTAAACGCGTATAGTAGTTTAGCCTCTAAACACTAGAATTGTAATTCCATTTTGTATGCACTCTTGTCAAAAAGCTCAGCACTTTTAAGGGTTAAACAAACAAAAAATTGCTGTTTTCAGCACACAAAATCAGAGGACGTCGGAGGAAAGTTATGCTTAAAAAAAAAAAGGAAGAGCTTTAGAGACATCTGGGGACTAATTGAGTATTTCCTTGCTATTGTAGCACCATCATAAATAAGTAAACTTTACTATTAAAAACTATTAAAACGTAACCGAATTACAGAAGCAGGCTATTAGTAGTATTGAAATAATTACAAATGATATAGAGCAAAATAATTCTGCAGACCAATGGACACACGGAATAAAGAAGGCATTCAAATTTTGTGGAGGTTTTTACTTAATATATACACAACAGCTTAGAATACAACAAAAAAACACACAAGCCATTGATTAAGTTATGGAGTCGCCTCAGACACATTCTCTGCAGGTGCCGCTCTGCCAAACACCGCGTCACTATTGTTACACCATTTCAGTTCTGCCGCCACTGTAAATGGTCATGTCTGGCAAGTCTCGTGAGAGGGCTTCGAAACTGCGCCATAAACTAGGATAGATCTGCTAGGAGCGACTTCCACAACAACGCTTTACTCGCTTCCTTGACCTGATACACCCTCGGATTTTCTATTGGTCAGAGACTCTTTTCTTTCAAAAGGCTGGTCTGAGCAGAAACAGCATCTGCATTTTAGCGATTGCTCTAATCTTTCACCGCTTTAAGGAAGTAGGTATGTTAGTCTCGCATCGTCATATTACAGCTCTAGTCTGAACAGAGTGCAGTAATAACTCAACAACTTAAATCATGATACTCAAACAGCGGTCCACGGGTCACAACCGGCCTTTGAGGCGGTGCTGTCCGGTCCGCTAAACAGCTAGACACAGAGGATCATAAAGCCGCTCTCTTGGACTTACCGGTCTTGACATTTTGGGGCCCGGGATATGCGTATTGGACAAGTATATGTCCTAAAGACCAAATAAAAAAGGTTGAGACCCACTGGCTTAGATTATCAAGAAACGCTAGGGAAACAGGACGCTAGTCTTGCGCTTGCATGACGTACTGAGACAAACAAACTATTGAAGACATTTTGACTCGTTATCTTGTCATGACGACACGGCGCATAGAAAAGGGGGGGGGGGGCGCTGACTGTGTTCCACTGACAGCGACATATTGGGGGATAGGATAATATACTGGAAGGGGGGGGGGGAAGGATAGGCAGTGAATAGGAAATGGGGGGAGTGACTCCGGCTACTGGCAGTAGCAACAACATGTCATGAACAGGACAGCGGGTTCGTGTGGCTATTGTCATCATGTCACGTACTGGAGTCGCTACGATATACTCCAACGGGCTTATATACAAGCTAAAGACGTACACTGTAACAAAGTAACAGGATGGGCTGGGCTACTGGAGACGGCATGGGCGCCCTATGGTAATATCAAATCACATTCTCCCTCGGAGGGTGGCTTTATTGTTATAAATGTATTATTAAATATTTGATGAAATCAATTCTTTTTTGTTTTAATTTGTTAATAAGTTGGAAAATTTAAAGTTTAAAAGTCAATCTCTGTGGGGAAAAAAAGGCGACTTGTTGAATAATGTGTAGGAGTCTTTGTATTGGCTGACGAATTCTGATGTAATCTTTGAGTAGTATTGAATCAGATGATTGGATAAAAAAAAAGGGGTGATAGAGATTGGACGGAAGAGACAGAACCACGTGTGATTGTTTTGTGTTGAAAGTACTAAAGTGAGTTGAAGCATATTTTTTAAACTGGTCATCATCTTGTTTATTCAAAAGTTGTTCTACTTGTTTTGAAATTGATAAAAGTTTTATACAAATGTCAATTGATAAAATTCTTTTTCGGTCCAGTACGACGATTTAAGTAGCTTTATTCAAATTCTAATAATTATTAATGTAGACTTAACTGAAATATGTTTACATTTTTTTAACAAATGACTGATAATTGAGACTCTCTTTGGTCATGGCCACATTCTTATATACTTGCGAATCTTGAACTACAGAGGAGGATCCTAGCAATGGAATTGAGATGCTCTATATTGAAGGATCTTGTATCACATACACAGACAGCACTACATAAAGGATCTCAACGGCGATTGGGCCCAACGATGACTTGCTAACCACTTTTCTCAGGGCTCACAAAGACCTTCCTTCAGGGAACAGTACCAGGAAAAAGAAGAAGAAGCAGAAATAGCGATGGGAAGACAACATCAAAGAATACACGGGCCTGCCATTGAAAAGAGATTCTACTTAAAGTAAAAAAAAAGGAACTGGAGAAAGACGGTCGACAGTCCAACAGACTGAGGAAAAGATGAAGGTCAATTGATAAACAGAAATCTATGCTATGTAAAGGTGTGGGTTCCATCCCTGTGTCTCAGGTTATAGAGCCTTGTAGTTTAACTTGTAGTCTAAATTATAGTTTAACTTGTAGTTTAATTTTAATACAGTTGACTCTTGATAGTTTCGGTACCGACAGCATGTCGGATTACTGAAATGTCCTCTACTCTGAAAGTTAACCGTATATGTCAAGTAAATCTATTTATAAGGTAAGAAAATATTTACCTAGACTTTCGAAAGTATAAAATTTTAAAAAATATTATAATGTATTCATCTACATAACATAGCTGGGCCTTATAATTTCCACTTTCACGTTCTGTTCTAAATTAGAGTATGAAGTGTAGGACATTCAGGAGACAACTGTATAACTAATATAATACTTTGTTGTTATTTACCCCCCCCCCCCCATACACGCGCACACATACACACACACATACTTTTCTTCTAATGACATTGAACTAAGTTCCAGTTTAAAAATAAATAAACGAGACTATTTATTTCAAGGTGTCTCTAAAACACTGTCGAGTTTTGGTTTGTTTACATTCTCTCCCCTTCCTCGCTACGCTCTTCAGTTTAAGATATTTCCACTCGTTGACCTCTGGTGACCCCCGTGGGGGTTACAATTAAGAGTTAGTTTGTTTCTGCGACACACACACATACACGCACAAAAGGAGGTTGGGGGGAGGGAAGAGACGTCAATGCAGTGCGTAATGAAGAGACACATTATAGGCTAAGGCGCCGGGAGCCTTGTTGGGGTAAAGGGGGGTAGAAGAGAAGTACTACGTATGTTAATTGAAAAATTAAGTATTAGTAACGATGTATGGATCGATATGAGGAACGGGGGGGGAAATTACATGTGGGGGGGGGGACTTAATACAATATAAGTGACAGCGTGGGAAAGTCAGGCACTTACAGCGACATTTACTATGGAACCAAAGGAAAAAAATCTTTACAGATACATGTTTCAGATCAACACATGTGTCAAGAAAACGTCTTTTTAGACACAAGAGGCTACATCAGCAAAAAAAATGATATTGTCTGAGAAAAAACGTCTTCATAGACATATTTATAAATACGTATTCCAAAGGGAAAAAACGACCCAATTATCGATAAGAGAATTGATCGATGGAAAAAAAAAGTCTAACGTAATAGTGCTAAAGATTTGTGGGTCATCGATTGTTTATTCTAAGTAATTGTAAACCACTCACTGGCTGATCAGATAACCACTGCGCGGTTCATCTCAGACATCGAATTACTAATCTGAACCCTCCGACATAAAAAAAAAAAAAGACAACAAAAAATGTGGCCACTATAAATTTTAAAAAAATGTTCACCATGACCAACCACCACTGTGATACTACAACTTCTCTACAACTCATCTCGAGGTATGTGACAGAGCTTCTCCATCTCTTCTTTCCCAACCCTAGTTCATCCTTTCATTCCAAAACAGTTTCTGAAACTACCTTGAACGTTTTGCTATTGCTATCAGAACCACTGTAATAGTTTCTCACGTGTAAATTCAGGTACTTCTTTAAAACTATCATTCCAAAAAAAAAATTAAATTTTAAAGACAAAAAAAAATGCCGGGCAAAGAATGCAACACTTTAAATGCATCAAAGACTCACGTTCTCTATCGTATTTCTCCTCTCTCTCTCTCTTTATATATATACATATCTCTCAAACTGAGCGAAATTCTTTTTATAAATTGTTGTTTTGTTCAATTTGAAATGATTACTATTAATAATACTTTTTTACGTATTCTCAAACCTGGATCTTAAGCTTGGAAAGTCCACTGTACGTAGTCACCTATCCCCCCCACCTTTTTTTTTATTTTACCCCGCCCCCCCCCCCCCTCCTTTTTTTTTCTTTTCCTCCATCTAGCCAGGTCGAAGACTAACTGACTTCCCATTGTCCTGCCGGTATATGTCTATGCATAAGGCGTGAGATAGATAGTTCGTTTGTCAGGCGCTGTCACTCGTGTTTGCCCAATCTGGTGACAGACAAATTATTGCCCTTGTTTGGCCCTCTCTTTAATATCTTGTTAGCAACGCGAGTGTCACAAGAGAGTAGAGTCATTTTGACGGAGGCAGGTTACCGGAACATTTTCTTCTATGCCTACCCTCCCCCTCTTTTTATCCCCCCCCCCCCGCCCCACCACCATCATCGTTACTTATAGATGGATTGCTTATAATATTAGCAAATATTGAGATGGGGAAAGTGGTTTTGACCCCCCCCCCCACCCCCCACATTCAACCATCGCCAAACTCCTCTTCACTGGCCGAATAAGACAAGGGGAGGGGGGGGGGCATCACACGGGAGACCCTTGGCCACCATCAATTACTGTCAAATGTGTATGTCTTTGTATGTCTTGAGAAGTCTCTTAAGACACTCCTGGTTTTCACTTTTAGACCAAACACAGCGCTCACCCCCCCCCCCCCCTTATTTTTTTCAAATTTATTTTTCACCCTACTGTTTATGTGAGAGAATAAGAAAGGGGCGGAAAGGGGAGCATGGCGCCATTAAATTGGAAGAAACAATAAGTTCTAATCAGGGCGGGCAAACCTGGAGGTCAGCTTCTCGGGGTGTCACAAAGGGAGTCAAGTAGACTAACTTTGGGTTTTTCCCAACAAAATATTTTTGTAAATGCTTTTTCTCTCTCTCTCTCTCTTCTGTCTCTCAGTCTATCTTTTCTCTCTCATCACAACTTTTTCTCTCTCATTAGCTCTCGTTTTCCCTCTTCAGCTGTCATATATTCAAATAATCTCTCTCTCTCTCTCTCTCCATTGTCACTCACAAATATGACGTATTTTAATTCTATTTCAATTTTGATTTTTTTTATACTCTACATTTCTATATCCTCCCTCCTCCTCTCTTTCTCAACCTCTCACTCACTCCTTTCTCGCCTTTATCTATCTCTCTATAATATTATCATTTAAGTCTCTGTAAGTATATTTCTTCAAATGTCGATGTTGTTCTAAATGCATGAAGCGTAGGACGTAATCAACTTCTTTTTTGAAGTAACGTCTGTATTATATAAGATAAGAAGATAAGACGTTATCACGAACACCTATTTTAGACGTCACTCTCTGTACGATGACGTAGCAGCTTCAAACCTTTATAAAACATTGTTCTAGGGTGCAATCATTGACATTATTATTATTTTGCTAGAATCGAACGGAGTAGTCCTCCTCTGGCACTGCCAGGGTCGAGTTTCGTTAAAGAGAAACAAAATTCCTTGTAGTTCCTTTATCAGTTTTCACTGAGGAATTGTTTTGTTAAATAGTCAATTCCCAGCTTAAGACTTTGATTAAAATGCATGGATTTTTAAAGGAGCTGTTTAATCTTAACAGGCCAGATCTATAAGGATGAAAGTACAAAGGCGCATGGTGATCACAGATGCCCAACATGTGACCGCAGCTGTGTATTAAGGATTGGTCTCTTCAGTCACACAAGAAGTTGCTAAGGGAAAAGAGCGTCTCTCGAGACGTAAAATAATTTTTTTTTTCATATATTCATTAGAAATTTGGATTGGAAATTTTTTTGGTTTAAATGTTAGGAATCGTCATAGAATGGCCACAGATTCATAAGAAACATTTTGGTGCAACCGGTGTAAAGAATACGGAAGTATAGGTTAACTATACTTTTTTAAAACCCATGTAATATTTTTTTATGCACTTTTAAGCATTTTTGAATCGAATACATTTGTATACAAGGAAAAGATTACCGTGAGTTGCTTTTAGTATCGAAATCTCCTATTGTAGATAATTTACAGACAAATAAATTATATTTTATGTGCCTAAGGACTAAGGACCAAATCCATTGCACTATCGAGGATGAAGAACCATGTCATTATCCAATATCCAAAAATCGTTCTTCAAGGCTCCGTTATGGCGGACACCCGCACTATTGATGACAAGGAATATGGGGAAGTTCCCCGGTGTGCTCAGTCTTCGGCCTCGCCTCTAGCCCAAGCCATCAGTAATAGGGATGTAACAAATTTATTTCTGCTTTGCTACCAGACAGAACATTTGGTCAGACAGGCTGATGTAGAGGAGCTTCCATCTGTTTTGAGAGTCATCAAATGTGCTCTTAGAACAATGAAAAGAAGTCAGACAGAGACTCTACAAAGTAGATTTATATATAATGAATGTGGCTTGCTGGAAGACCTTCACCTTGATCTTCAACTTTGAAGGAAACAAAAAAACGTTTGGCAATGTTATAATCTTCGTTGATTTCTTTGTATCTTTCTGTTAATCCCTCACGAGATAAAAAAAATGTCTGCAAACAGTGCGACCCCTCCCCCCCCCCCAAATCACCCGCACCTTTTTTTTTTCCCTCCATGATGATCCCTGATCCAGTGGCTCTGGTGTTATCTTTAGGAAAGTAGCCACTCATTCAACTTTTTCTTTTTTTCTATCTCTGCGAGACTATAGTTTTTAATACGGTGCTCCGAATTTATCATCTTTTCTTTTTTTTTTTTTTTAATCTTCTCGTGCCCTGTCAGTTTTTTTGAACAAATATATCTGTCACTAGTAGAGCTCCATAAGAGGAAGTTATCCCAGCAACCATCATTTCCATTCAGACAAATTATGACGTCTTCTCTCTACCTCTCTCTTACTCTCTATCTCCGTCTCTCTTTCTTGGTTACCAAACGTTTTGAAAGATACTTTATTTACTTTCACTATCTATGGATTATGAGAATATTTTTTTGAGCTCGTTCTATGGCAGATTTTCTCAAACTATGTGAAGCGTACACGATTAAGACAGGGACAGTGAAGTAGTTATTTGTAGTGTACATTATTAGACAATGTGAGTGGTAAAGCGCTTGGCTTCCGAACCGGAGGGTCCCGGGTTCGAATCCTGGTGAAGACTAGGATTTTTTATTTCGGGATATTTATGGAGCCTCTAGGTCCACCCAGCTCTTATGTGTACCTGACATTAGTTGGGGAAAAGTAAAGGCGGTTGGTCGTTGTGTTGGTCAGATGACGCCCCCGGAAACAGTGGGTCACAGAAACAGATAACCTTTACATCATCTGCCCTATGGATCGCTAGGTTTGAAAGACTCAGAACCAGACTTCAATGAGACAACATGTATTCAGGAAGCTTAAAGTCGGGACGAGCGAAACCTGCCTTTGTGGAGTATCACCAGAGAATGCTGACCATGCCCTTAAAAGAGGACCGAACAAGACTCTGGCCCCAAAACCTTCCTATAGAACAAAAACTATACGGAGAGCTGCCTGATCTGGAATCCACTGCGCAGTTCATCTCAGATATAGGATGACTGATCTGAACCCTCCGATACGTAAAATGAGAAGGAAGAAGAGAGATAGAGGACTTATAATTCTTTTAGTTTGAGTAAGTGACTATTTAACTTGTTTTGATTCCTATTCAATCTTCCAACTCTTTATCTCTATCTCTCTCTATTTTGTAAGTCCACCCCCCTTGCTATCCTCTTCTCTTTCTTTAACGCCTCTCCTCCCCCACTCCCACCATTGTACGATTGCAATCTCTGGAACCGCAAGGAAGTATCTGAGCCTAATGGTTCTGTTGTGTTTTAGATGCTTCAGATGTTTCTTCAGAAATGAAACATCCAGCCTAAACCTCTTGCAGGACTGGAGGAAGGGGGATGTCAGCGTACAAGGTTGGAACTTGCGACCAACGAGACGACAGTTCAGATTGCATATCACACCACTAGGCACCTCTGAATCGTCGTAATCTTTCAAAGTCATTGCATCGCAATCATTGCCACTCACGTTCACCACATCACAATCATTGCCTCACAATCATTTCTAGCTATTTTTCAACATTTCAAAGGACCAAAGTTTCATCTTTTAACTTGTATGGGCACCAGTGGGATCTCTTTCACAACTGCACGCCATTCGTATTTTGCCCACCGATGATCTCAGAAAGTCTACGACTGACAAACTTGTTCCAAAAAAAAAACTTAGTCATTCCGTCTTCCCTGTATTAAGACCAGGGCCGGATTTAAGACCGTACAGACAGTGCAGTCGCCCAGGACCTCACCCTTAAAAACAATTAGGGAGGAGGGCTCCACAAACAAAAATAGTAAAATATACATACTACATTTAAAAATGCTCAAAAAACAAAGATTTACTGCTGCAGGGGTAAACGACTGTATAGAAAATATATATGCATGTTTTTCGTATTTTCTATACATTTAAAAATGGTAAAGAAAAGGGATTAAATGGCAAATCATTCATATCTATTAATACTAATCTAATAACAGATTTATTTATAAAGTATATTTTCATGTAAGCCATTTCAAGAGGGTCTACACACACATAAATCCGGCCTGTTAAGACTAAACAGCTCCTTTAAAAATCCTGATACTAAAGACGTCTTCTGTGACCGTGCATTCTTGGAATGTATAAGAGATCTCTTCCCATTGACCCAGGGGCGCCCAATGTAAGAACCTCTTGGGAGGTCATGTTTGGCTCAGAGGGAAACAGAGGAGCGAATATCTATTTGTTAATCTTTCGTTTTGTTTGCTAACTGTAATATTCCCCCCCCCCCCTCTCTTTTAACTTGTGTATCTCTTTCTGTGAAGCTGAAAAGCAGGTGGGGCAGGGGGGACACTGTGGGGCGGGAGCAGGGAGAGGGTGGAAGCTGGATTTCATCAGCCCCACGACGCTGTCTCTAGACAAAAGGGGCAGACAGACTGTTTGACAAACAGTAAATCTCATATGTCATTGGTAGAAAAAAAAAAAAGAAAGAAAGTTTTCTATAGAATTAAGGCATATTTTTATATGACAAATCTCACCAAACAAACCAATTGAAGAGAAACGGTAAGATAACAAAGGCATTCTACCTCTCTGTGATTTAGGGCGTTATAACGAACCATGTACATGAGCTTGGTAATATACGATGTAGGTCTAGAACATTTTTGAATGGACACTAATCAATAGTAAAGGCGGATTTATGTTTTTTCTTCTTTATAACGGTATAAATATTGTTGGGCTCATACATCAGACGTCTCTCCAAGAGGCAGACAAGGGAGTGCCCTCTTTTGGGAAAAACAAAACAAAATCATCACTTGTAATTAGTATGAAGTATCTCTTCTTGAAGGAAGCATATCATCTCATCTGTATCTCTATTTCATTGTTTGTTTTGCTGAGACAGTTCACGTAACCTAAATCCCTCCTTTCTTTCCTCTCAGCAAAGAGAGAGAGAGAGAGAAAGAGAGAGAGAGAAAAGGGTCCATTCTTTCACGTTGTCCACCTAGCTAGCGTTTGGACGACCATCTCTTGGTACTCCTCCATTGTACCTGGAAGGATTACCTACGAAAGTGAGTCTTGTCTTATACTAAAATATAATCTTCTAGCTTTCATTTCTTCACAGTATAGAGAAGTTTTTGCCAGCCAGAGTGTTGACTTGTAACATTCAACTCGATTACCTGGTATTTGTAACTGTAACTGTAGCAACTGTAATATTTACTATCAAAGGCTTTGATTCGTCTTTCGGCCTCGGCATTTAGAGTCCTCCTTGCGAGCCACATTGGAGTACAGAGACCTCTAACCAAGAATACATTTCTCTTTCCCCTAAGGAAGTGTAAGGATTAAGGACCCAGACAGATTGATATACTTGACATGAATTTTAATGTAGCTAATTTTTGAATGCTTCTGAGCAAGAGAAGTAACTGTCCCATTAGCTGTTTCAGCCTTTGGAAAGATTAAGTTTCATTTTGCAACATTGAAAAAAAGAAAAAAACAGTGTTTTAAGAGGCTGACTTGTAACCGCCCTCGTGTGGAGTTTTTGATCTCCCATCGAGCGCCTCCCCAGGTGGCGGATAGGGGAATGCCCTCCAGATATGGTGGGTACCGGGGAAATAAAATACCCGGGGTGGACCAAAATCAAACCTGCTGCCTTGCAGGAAGTGGATCCACAAAGGCTAGGGCTCCTTACCCAAAAATAAAGGCAGCTATCCAGAGAGCTGAAAGGGGCAGCCCCCCCCCCCCCCCAGATGGTTATGCACAGGTCTAACAACTCTGTCATATAAAAAAATACTGTTACGAAAGCTAATACACACAAGAAAACCCGGACAGATTGATCTCAACGGAAAACGACCTAGGCCTGGAAAAGGACATGATGGATTGACGATGTGGAAGCAGATCTGAACAGCTTGAGGTTAGGGCGTGGAGACGAAAGGCCCAGCAGAGATCTGAATGGAAGGATGTGTTAAAGCAGGCCAGAGCCCTCCATGGGCTGTAGCTCCACTGGGATGGATGGATGGATGGATGGACTTGTAACCGCCACAATGACTAGCTCTATAATTTTTAAGTCAACATTTGCCGGGCAGACGTGATGGTAAATAGTTCATTTATTGGAAACCGTCACCCCAGATCCTCAAGTCTGCGAGCCACGTCCTAGCTACTTGGCCATCACATCCTCGCGTATAACCTCATGACGACAGTATTCGAAAACTCAAAATAATAAAATAAGATGATAATAAATAAAGATGATTTTTAAAAAGATGATAATAAAAAAGATAATAATAAAATAAGATAATGGGATTATTTTATTGGCGTAATTTTTTTTGTGCAGGATCTGAACACCGATTCCTATTTCCTTCTATAAAGTATGTCCAAATAGGCCTGCAATTATGTCTTCGGTGCGGTAATTGTGTAATTATATTTTTGTATATAATAGAAAAAAAAAGTATACTCCATTCATAACATAGCTTTGTAGCTACCTATGTTCTCTTAAAAAGGCACCTCTTTTTGACGATGGAATGGTGACTCCACACGCTATCACTACAAAGTCGACCTATTGTGTTATATTACTAGATCTAGATCATTCCCGTAACAAAACAAGGTTACGGCCCCACGACTGGCGTTCCGTTTAATTTAGAAAAAGGGGGGGGGGGGGGGATGGAGGGGTGACATCACCAACTAGAGGCCAAGAAAAGACTTGATCAGGATTACAGGATAGTTATTTTCTTTTTTAAAGTAGATGTTTCTAAAGAATTTCTAGACGATGGATTGTGCCCACGGGGTCGGGTGGGGAGGGGGCTTATTATTTCATTGGGCGTAGCCTCGCGCCCTCTGTCGCCTCCATGTCCCGATGAAGATTCGATAATGTCACCAAGATGCGGTGTGTGTCCCGTCGTAACGAAGATAACCATGACAGATGTGCATGTCTCGTTGGCGTACGTCATCAATATTTGTGCACTACGCAAATTCCGCGTCGACGGCTGCGGTGGTTGTTAAAGAGATCACTCAATAAAGCCCTCTGATGGCGCCATTCAAAACAAACGATTCCCGCCCTTCGTATTGATTGTGTTCAGATTTTTCTTAACAACTTGTTGAGTTTTAATATTTGAAAAAAAAAAAAAAAACATCGCCATAGAAAATTCTTTTTTTTTTTCTGTCTGGCGCTTACTGGAGTTGGAAGTATCTACAGAGATCTTCATTTTGGCGCCCTAAATATTTCATGTTACTAAAAAAAAATAAAAAAAATAGTCAAGTGGAAATTAATTGTCCGGCGGAGTTTGATGTACAGCTAAATTGTCGAAGTATTTCAGGTTTTTTAATATTAGGGGGGGGGGGAGGGGGTTTCGAATCAAGATTTCTGGAATACGGATACCACAGAATTTTTGAGCGATCTATTTTCTTTGACGAAACTAAGCAATTTTAACAATTTGGCATTATTTGGTTTGGTAGTGGGGGGGGGGGGGGGACAAAGCTTTAAATGGGGATAAATAGATTTGGAAAAGTCTTTTCATGGAGCAATAGATTGAGGAAGTCTTTTCATGGAGCAATAGATTTGGGGACGACTTCGAAAATCTTTAAATGGAGCCAGTAGATTTGGGGGAAGTCTTGGCACATCTTTAAATGGGGTAATAGTTTTTGAAAAGTCTAGGCCAATCTTTCAGTGTAACAATAAATTTCTGAAAGTCTTAGCGAATCTTTAAATGGGGCAATATACTTGGGGAAGTCTTGGTTTAAAGGGTATGCATATTTTGCTTTATTTACTTAGTAAAATCGCCTCGATATTGCCGGTACATTTTTTTAGTTGTAAGTCTGTCTTGGTACTGTTGTTAAATATTATTTCCGTTCGGTTCTCGTGTAGCTACTATTTCTAAATGTCGGGCAATTACTGGTTATTTTGTTGTTGCTGCTGGTGGTGGTGGTGTTTTGTTTTTAAAATCTTTAATGCAGTGCTTTGCTTTATACATAAAAGTAAACATTCTCTACATGAGAAACAAGAATTCCCATCTCATAAATCAAATCCTAGGACTCCCATGAAATAGAATCACATCTGTTGCTCCTAATAGAGACCACGTTGATTCTTCTAAATGACAATGTTAAATAGCTCCTATGAAACTATGTTTCAAGATTTGAACCCAGAGCTGGTCAATACACAAGGTTCCCGTAAGTTCTGCGCTCTGTCGTCAGTGCGGTCCCAAATTCGAATCCTGCCCATCCTGTCCTATAGAAAGTTTTAGTTAGCAAATAGTCCTCATTTCAGATGAAGTCCGAAACTTATATAAAAAAAAAAAAAAAGAAAGAAAGATTCTTATCTTATAAATTACAGACGATTTTTCAAAGATATAAATACGTTTTTACTTGTTAATCTTAGGAAGCGTGGTCGAGAGTGCCTAGGTCTTGGCTACCTAGAAGGGGGCTCGAGGTTCGACACCCGACTCGGGCAGAGTTGCGTTTACTGAGCGCCTAAAGGCAGCACGGAAAACCAACTCCTAGATACCCCCTCCCACCCCCCCCACCCCCACTGGTACACCAATGAGATTGGACCAAAGCGCTCTGAGCATGCTATAAACATGAAAGTAGCGCTATATAAACGCTATAATAATAATCTAGTCGTAATGTTAATTAGACGTAAACTCTACCACGTTGTTGGTTTTCCTGTCTGATTCCGACCACCTGTTCTTCATGCTTTAATGCCACTACAGAGGAGGGAGCACTTGTACGAATTTGTCCTAGCATATGCTATATGAAATGTGTCTTTATCTTTGTGGATTTCTGTGTATTTATTAATGTTCAAGGCGTAATAGTCGTCCTCTTCTAATAACGACTTTAAATGTATAAGATAAGAAAAGATTAAAAGTTATATTTAATTTGTTGACACGCTCATCTCTTGGTCAAGGTAAACATTTTAGAGACAATGATTTGAAAGGAAAAAGAAAGAAATTGATTGTCCAGATGTAAACTCATAAGTACATCAATGGGTAAACTGTCTGGACTGCTTACCGTAAAAAATAAAGGACAGGATAGAAATTGACAGTGGACATCAACTTTTTTGTAGGCTTTGCCCCCACTTCCTCTTTCTCTGTCACGAGAAATAAATCAGTTTCAGAATCCAATGAAATCAATATTTCTAGCTCAGCTTCATTATCCTTGAAATCCTACTACTCTTTATCAATCAATTGTTCTATCCCTATCCTTGATTTGGAGCTAGCTAATCCCTTCTCAGACCAGAAAACCACACACTCGATACTTCCCCTCGGGATTCCCTCAGATGTTGTTTGATATGTGATACCCCACTTTTTTTTTTAAATCTCACCCCAAACATTTGAAACAAATAAAAGTAACGCAAACACACACACACACACACATACACATTCAAGTTTTCTTGTTGTTGTTCTCATGTTGTTGGCCTGGTCGTGTGGTGGCTGCTTGGTCGTGTGATGTTTTGGATGATCCCAAGTTTGAACCCTGCCCACTAACCATTTTCCTCCCCCTCCTTGCTGTCTTGTACATAATAATCTTCAATACTGAAGGAACGCTTTTTAAAGTTCACTTATCAATCGGTGACTTTTACATTTCAAGGTGTCAGAAGTGTGTCTCGTCACTTGTATATTTTAAAGTTTATTTAGCTTGAGTCTTTTTTCTGACTGTTAAATCCTATTATTATTATATTACTGCTTTAACTGCTTTCTCTCTCTCTCTCTCTCTCTCTCTCTCTCGACGTTTAGCTAAAACAACTCAGCTCAAATTCTCAGTAAATATCGGGATCTGAACCCGAGAACCCTTAGGGGGCCAAGCGGTTAATGCCCCTCAGCCAATAATCCCTCATAAGATTGGTTCTACTGTTTGACATGGGCAGACTCCTATAGTGGACACCTGCGATCAATACTTTCGAATGGCTCACTGTTTGGACAATCGCAGGTCATGTTTTGGTTGCCCTGGTTACTGTCATTTGACTAAGAAGGCTGCCTGTCCGAGTGGTACACTCTTCTGTCTGTCGCCTCTGTCTGTCGTTACGCTGGTTATGAGTTTCAACCATCCTATGCTGTCCTACAAAAAGTTTTTTTTTTCTAAGACGGAATAACTTTCAATTCTCAACGAACTTCTGAAAGTTTCAAGAATCCCCCCCCCCCCACACACACACACACCGTGGCTGTGCTACGTCACGCCAGGGACTGTCGGACAGACTTAGATCTAGTTTCGAAAGATCTTTATCTTATCTTTTACATTAATAAAGCGCCTGGAAAATAGAAAACCATTAATTCCTACGTTTATCCGTATATTAATCGAATCATGCATGCTAATTACAAACATGCTTTCTTTTACTCTACTTAGTCAATGGTTTTACTGGCTGATTCAGGCAACCCGTTAAATGACTTAATAGCACTATGAATGAAAGAGCACTTTTAAATATCCATTCTAGCATTTGGAATAAGACATGTGGCTTTAACTTGTTGTGTTTCTGGGTAGTTTATTAGGTAGTTGTTGTAGAAGGTCGTTGACTTGTAAGCACCAAACTACTGGTAGACAACTAAACCGCTGAATGGGTATTATATCTTAACTTGTAAAACTTGAAATAACCGGAATAACTTCTTTGTGAACAACACTAAATATAACTTTTTAATAATATAGACTCAATCAACTTGAAATAAATGTAGTAGACTTTAGTAACAATATTAAAATGGTATTCTGAACACAATCGAACTCACTACAAAACACGTCTTTTCACTCTGGCGATCTGTATCGACTCTTCTACCCACGACAGCTGACGACAGTGTCGCTTATCTTGTATCATTCCCCTTGCATAGCCACCATCCTATTGCTAACTTCTTCTCAACGGCACCATAAAAACACACACACACCATAACAGCTGTGTGTTTTTGTATTTGCAAATAATGGTTCAGGTTTTTTTAATGTATTATTGCTACTTAACATTTTAGTCTTCTGTCCTGGAGTGAATCTAAAGTTTAGCGACTTTAGAAAAGACGTCACACTCGTCAAGTGTGAATATTCAAAAGCCTTAAAAATCTAAATTTCTAGCGTCATTCTAGTTATAAATAAATGGCATAGGCAGCCGGGATAATCAAGGCACCAGATCTAGTGATGTATAGACAACATCTCTACGGCTTCTAACATATTCCTATAGTAAAAACTTGGTAGAAGATCTAGTATCACATTCACTGTACGTACAGTGCCGGAGATAAGTATGTGGAGGCCGTGATATTTTTTTTTATGGAAACCCCTACCCTCCTTTTGAAGACATTTTATGAATACTTCGTTTTGAGGGTCAGGCCCTGGGCCACTGTATTGCACGCGTTGCTGTAAATGCAGCCATACATACACATTTAATTTTCAAAGTGGTGATTAACTTGCTCAGGCCACTACCACTCTTTACATTAAAATGTCTTTCAGGATGGCACAAAAGCCTGAGACGACTGGGAACAACTATAGTAGTAGGTTTTATTTCCGAGCTTCCATTTCTTAGACTGGCTGTTGACTAAGTCTTTATAGCCCAGTCTGCCTAAATACACCAATCATCCACTTTACCATCGATACCATGTTTGTGACATATTACACATATAAAAGATAAGATCATTAAAAATACTAAAGTGGCATCATTTCAGTTTTGGGGTAAAAGTCTCTCCTAAATGACAAAACTTGATCTAATCTTATCAGATGAGATTCGTCCATTGTAAATCTAAATCTCGATATGATACTAGATTAACTCCTTACCTGCAGTGATTGGTTCAGGTAACGTAAGTAATCCAGTCTGAAGTGTCAGCCTCAAACCCAAGATGTGTCTACAAAAGTAACAGAAGTTACTACTCTCAGAGAATCAGATGTCTTTGTTGTAAGTGTTTGTTGTTTTTTGCGTCGCTTTGTCCAAGTGACGTAGATAAGGATTATATCTACGCTGCTCCCTTGTAAGAAGCATCAAAATGAATTAGAACTGACTTTTTGGACTATGCAACTAGGTCCAGTATTGTAAGATATCTAAGTACGAAGGGGGCTACCGAGAACTGCAGTATTAAAAGACTCGGCGTCAGAAGGGTAAATTGATTAGCACTGTCAAGAGTCTACAATGTTCTACACGAAAAGATTTGTATTATCAATACAAAAAAAAATGTTACACTAATATATAGATTCTTAGAGATTGACCAACTTTCATAGAAGTATACCTTATGAGGCTTATATATACATGACAAGTTACATTTACATGTGCCGGTTTTCTACTGTAAATAAATTAGCAAACAAAATTATGTGTTCTATACGGCGTTAGTAAATATGTTAATTAGTAAAACTAGCGGCTAGTTTCCCACTTAAATGATACGCAAAAAAATTAAAACAAATTTCATATTGCATAGCCCATCATCTGTACCGTGGTCTTTTAATGACATTACCGATATAATGGACTTTTACTATTATTATTATTAAATTGTATAAACGACCGCAGTCAAATACTAAGTATATTATATCTATAATAACTATTCGCGTATAGTCCAATTTCAAAGACAAATAGTCCATAAATATCTTTTTTAAAAAGTGTGTAATCAGTAAAAGAAAAATGCATTTCTTTTCTAGAAACTGTTCAGCATGAGTTTAAGGTAAGTAGGCACGCCGCGTCCGCCTAATAGCCGAGTGAGCTGAATGACCGGACGGATTGATAATGATTTTGTTTTGTATTCCTATACAAATTGTGTTTGAAAAAAGTTTGTGTAACATTGTCATTACAAAACTCATTCCGTCTGGTACAAATTTTAAGCACACGATATTTCCCCCACTTCCCATTCTAGGACCAAGTTGAAACTTTGCACAATTACTCATTGTCCAGAATAAAATATGACTCAATCAAAAGAATTAAACAATTAATTCATACTTAATTAGTGGTATTTAATTAATTTTATTTGATATAGAGAAAGAAAATAACTATTACATTATTGCGATATATGACATTTGTTTCAATAATAACGTTTTTACTGTAAGTTTTTTTTCCCCCTAAAAGTTTGATATTGTGGTGTATTTTTTTAAAGTATATATTTTAATAATAATAATAAGACTTGTCTTCGAGTCCGAAGTTAATATATCAAGGATTTAATTAAAAATTAAATATATTGAACTTTGAACTGAAGGTTGGATTAAAGGAATCTTTTTTTAACCGCAGGTCAATGAGCTCCTAAATACTTCAATAATACTCTATTAACTTTACATTAAAAGTCATGGCTTGCAATAGAATATGCCTGGTCACTTCATCAGTTTTCCGCGTCTTACTAAAACTAAGCTCCACTAGAATGTTCTTAGTTTTAATTGGCATATATAGGCGCTTACTTTGTAAAGGTCAACAAAAGAGCGTTTTTTCAGATTTCTAAACTGTTTAAAGTATTTAGTAGTATGCTTTGTAACAAAGTGTGAATCGCTAATCGTTTGGTTCTAGATAGCAGCTCAGGTTAAAAGTTCCTGTTATAGTTATAGAAAACACCAAAAACACACTTTATAACATATAACACGGATAAATTCTTTAGAACATATAACACGTAGGTCTATAGCATCTTCCCAACACGTGCGGTCAGAGCACACTCCGCAGTGGAACACCAACACACACAGAGCAGAACACAAGATATCCACTTGGAATGATTCAAAAGTCCGTTAATGAAAAGTCTCTCAATTAGCAGCCGACTGCTGATGGTCCGGTCGGCGTTGACCGTTAAATGAGCACACAAGATGTGATCACTCCTGGTTTGTCTCCCTTTGGCTTCAACCGCTCGCCATCGTCTGCCGTTATCATCGATAGTATCACCCCCCCCCCTCTTTCACCCCCACCACCACGTGCTAATATCCTTTAGTGGAGCTATCCCCTCCCTGCCCCAGGCGTGTCCCCTTTTCTCTCCGTCTCTCTATCTTACTAAATGTCTATTTTTATTTCTCCCCTCTCTCTATCTCTCTCTCTCTCTTAAACAGTATTTTACCAAAGTTTAATAATCTCTACTCTTTTCTCCTCTTCTATCACTCTCTCGCTAGTGCCTCGGCGAATCTCTTCTCCTCCAATCGTGTGCGAGAGAGAAGCCATTGTGGGCAGGCACATCAGTCAATCTATCTTTATTTCTCTCCCCACCCACCCACCCCCTCTCATTTCTACTCCTTTCGGCCGCTGAGATAAGAGCTAGCTAGACATCGCTTGAGCAGATCCTTCCAAACCAGATACACACACACACACACTGTTTCCCCCCCCCCCCCCCCCCCCCACGTCTGCTGCTCTCAGCGTCATCTCGCGCATCGTCTTCACGAAGGAGGAAAAAAAAAAAATAGAAAAAAAAAAATAAAAGGAATGGGGGAAAGGCAGAAATTAACCCCGCCTCTTTTGGCTTAGGCCCCGCCTTCTCGAAGCGGGTAAGAAAAAAAACTTAGGATAAAGACAGCTGTTCAAAAGAATGAAACGATTTTGCGGGGTAAAAGGGGAGGGGGAGGAGGAGGAGGGGGGGGGGGGGTAGTGGTTTGTTTGTTAAATCATTTTTAACATGATATGGCTATTTCTGTCTAGATTGTTCACAGGGAATCGTTCGCTGGTTTTTGTTTTAAGTCAAATTGCGAACGAATTGGGAGAAAAGAAAAAAAAAAAATCATTCTTCGCTCATAGTTAACTGGCACTTGGCAGTGGGCAGACAGAAGACAAGCAATTGGATAAAAGATGTAATCAGTATTGCTTGGCTTTGTCTATTCCGCGAGAAATAAAAAGCCAAAATATGGCGAAAGGCTCTTGGAGTGTGTATGTATGAGTGTGTGTGTGTGTGTGTGTGTGGCGCTGGTAGCTAAGGGGAGTGGACAAAGTTCTAATGAGTGTTCCTCGGTGCTATGATGAGCTCACGTTGGATTATCGACCTTCAACTTGTTCCTGTTTTGTATGGTGTGGCAGCATTGAAGAATTTAATAACATCGCGGTGGCTGTGTTTTAGGGAGATTTCTGGAGGCCCGTGGCTCTCGTGCTTCCTCCAGTCACGTGCTTAATGCTGCCATCTGCCGAGAGATTAGACTCGACCAGGTAACATGTCTCAACAAGACACTGGTCTTCATCTCAGACACAACCCTCCACCTTTAATTTAACTTGAACAATGTTGAGGCTTCTGGTCAGTAACTCTCTATCGAGGCTTTTCTCTCTCTCTCTCTCTCTCCTTCTCACTGCCTTCATTGATTTTGTTACTGAAGAAATCGATTGAAAAATGTCATGTTCATGAAAGGAAAATTAGGGAGGGGGGTCAAACCCCGGCCCCAACGCCTGGTCTAAAATAAACTAGAGCTACATAGACTGCATTCTATTCTTCCTCGCCGTCACAACTATTTTGTTGACACGAAGCTTGGTTGGCGGGGGGGGGGGGGGGGGGGGGGGAGAGTGAAAGGCACAGCACCCTGGTGTCACACTCTGCAGCCCACTTAGTCGCCTCTAAAAACAAAATGGCATACATGCCAACAGAAAACTGACCGCATGCGACAGTAGAAAAGGTCGCATTGACCACACAGTGATTACATACCCTCCGTCGCTAATGAGTATATCAGCTGGTCATGCCAAGCGTTAAAAGGACGTTGTAGCTAAGCTAAATATCTTTGATACGGGACGAGCCCTTGTGTGTGTTCTTGTGTATGTTCTGGGGTGTGTTCTGATGTGTTCTTGTGTATGTTCTGGTGTGTATGTTCTGGGGTGTGTTCTGATGTGTTCTTGTGTATGTTCTGGTGTGTATGTTCTGGGGTGTATGTTCTGATGTGTTCTTGTGTATGTTCTGGTGTGTTTCTTGTGTATGTTCTGGTGTATGTTCTGATGTGTTCTTGTTGAATTGTATCGAAGAGCTTTAAATGCTCTTTTTTTTTTACTCCGTAACATTTACTACAAAATTAACGTAAGGACGAAAAAATCTTTCAGTCTCTTCTTTCAGCTGACCATTTCCATAAACGTATTTAATCTTCACAGACACATTGTAATACAAATAATGTTCAAGGCGTATAAGTTATCAATCAACATTAAAAAAAACAACAACTTATGAATTACAACTTTGCAGATGTATGCCCAAGAAGGTATACAGTCACAATGTGTGCATCAAGCATATATATATATATGAACCATATTGCTGCATATATATACATGGGCAATATATATATATATATATATATAATATATATATATATATATGGTTCTCAAAATATGCATGAAAGAGTTAGAATAATGCTTGATATTTCATTGTTTTAATTTAATTGATTTTATTTCCTTCAATTGTTTGTTTTTCCATGCTTTATTTCCTAGTGCTACTCAGGGGGACTGGCTAGAGCACATGTTGTAAAGAGAGATGGTCACCAAGAAAGCGAAAAAACATTTCTTCTCAGCAATGGAAGAAAAGCATGCCAAATGAAAAATGTCTGTTTCTTCTACCACCAAAGCGAATACCTTGCGTTATATTTGGGTTGCTACTGGTCGGTAAGTTGTATCATCAAACTATTTTTGTAGACAACAAACCCGCTGTCGGCGTAAATTATCTTTACTACTAGAACTTGAAATAACTTGAATAACCTCCCTTTTGTGAACAAAACTTAAAACTTTATTTAAAATATAGACAAAATCAACTTGTGATTAAATGAGATAAATGTAGTACACTTTAGTAATGTCATTTAACAAAATCGAACTCACTATAATAAAAAAACCTTTCAGTCTTACGTTCTGGAGTCGTCTCCCCTAACTAAGACCAAATGACGACAATGCCACCTGTGTTGCATCATATAAAAACCAATCGCAAACCTCTTCCCACCGTCACCATAGAAACACACACACACACAAATGTGTAGACAGCAATGCTTTTCTAGAATGGGGCTCAAGCCGCTCTACATTCAAGTGAAAAAAGTTTTCTTTGAGATGAAGTATAGTCTGAAGGAGGCTGACAAATACAATCCCAGAAGAGCTGGTACCTACTAAGAATAAGTCGGTTACTACTTTTAACAAACAACGCGCGTTAAAAAAACAAAAACAAAAAAACTGATGCTAATGACGATCTGGCTTACGACCAAGTTTTTAATTACCACCAAAATATACAACAAGATTGTTCATTATATGAAGCGAATGTAACGAGGTAAATGTCTCTCTGTCCAAAAGCCAACTCCTGGTCCTGCCCCGCCCCCCCCCCCCTCGGCACCCATCTAATACCCCCAACAGTATCTCGCTAGTATCACACTATCATCATCCCCACAATCCTCTCTTCATTCTACCTCATTTTCAGGCCGAGGCGCGCGCCTGCCTCCAGCGCGCTCTTGTCGGAGTCAGCTAATTGGTGGAAATTAGGGGGCAATTAATGCATCGGCCGTGACACGAGTGATGACGCCCTGCCTCACACACACACACGCACCCACCAGAGAGAAATCACTCACAGAAAGGACACAGGTCATCTTAAACCCAGGTCACTCAATAGTAAAATGTTAACTCTTAAGTACTTTTACTGAACTTGTCGTAGTCCAGGGTCGCTGGTTCTAGCCTTGGTCGGCACAGTCCCTTATTTTCGTAGCATTTAATTCACTACTTTCTCTCATTTAAAAACTTGGTCCCTGGTGGCTGCTGTTCATTTATGTGTAATATATGTATGTATCATCATTTGTTTCAACACTTAGCTTCACTTATATATAGTCGTAGTCCTGGAGGATAATGGACTTAGTTCTAGGACAACAGATTATTTAGTTACTTTTTGTATATATATATAAACCGTATTAAACCACCGGATACTCTCGGCATTTTAACCAAATCTAAGTGGGAACAGAAAAAAAATGTAGTATTTACATTATAACAATATTTTAATCAAATCTTAGTGGACAGATGATGTTTCTGTTGGCCCACGGTTAACAAGGGTGTCATGTGGCCAGAACAACGACTAACCGCCTTTACTTTTCCCCAACTAGAGTGAGATACCAATTAAAGCTGGGTTGACTCTTGGGCACCCTAAAGAGCCCGAAATAAAAAAAAATCCCAGACTTCACCAGGATTCGAACCAGGGACCCCCACGTCCCCAGAAGCGAAGCGCTTTAACCCCCAGCCACCACACCATGAAATACAATCTGCTAAATACCTGGAAAGTAGAAGTATTACATTTGTATGGGGCTAAAGCTAAACAAGATGAAACTGATTTAAGGACAAACACTAACCAGGAGATTAACCAATTACGAGAGGACATTAAAAAATAGTTACAGATCGGTTAACATGGTGTCAGAGAATGGAGTGGAGAAAGCAGCGTATCTAATGAATAACAAGCAAAATATTTTTAAAGTGCTTTTCAAGAAACAAAGCACAATAACTGTCAAATAAATCAATACTGCATGATTTATCTCCCTTTTTCTATATAAAAAAAAACTAGTTATTTAATTAATTAAATTAAATAATTATTTAAGTGGTTAATTTTTCGATTGATTCGTGTATTGTCTTGGACGATGAATGATTGTGCAAAGCTTCAACTTGATTCGAGATTCGGAAGTGATAGAAATAACGTGAGTAATATTTGTACCAGACTGACAGAGTGAGTGGATGTACTCTTGGTACAAAGACAAGCAACCAAAAGATCCTCAGTAAGATGGCTGGACGATGTAGAGGCAGACCTACAACTCAAACGTTTGGGTGCGGAGGTGTAATGCGCAAGAGATCTGAATCATCATCATCATCAAACTCCATTCGAGTGAGGGCTTGAGAGGCTCAATCCTCTCTTGCAAAAGCCCTGGACAGAAACCCTGCTGTCTTGCGTAGTGCAGAGATCTGAATGAAAAGATGTGTGGAGCAGTCCAGGGCTTCCCGGTAGCGTCACTGAAAAGAATTCAATGTACATTAACTTTAAATACATAATCAATGACTCAACAATCTGCCGACACTCAAAACAAAAATGAAGAGCTTAAAATTTACACATTTCATTTCTGTTTTACATTGTTACATTTTATCGGTTTTGTAAAATAGTTCAATCATTAAAGCCTTCAAATGCTCCATTGAACATAACTTGACTCGATTCCCAAACCTTTGAGTTTGATTTAGCCTAGCTCTAAACTTCAGCCCCTAGTTATCAGGGGCCTCTCTTGGAAAGGGCAACCAGAAACCCACACACAAACGCACACGTGACCCTTATATCGCTTCAGTTTCTCACGCTTAACCTTGTTTTCCCAGCTCTTATGGCGCCAAACACGATTTACAACACCGGGGCAAATAACAACATCCCTTTTGGACCCCTTTTGGAAACACCTTAGGGCTTCAATCTAGGAAATTCTCAGGTGAGAGAAACAACACTATAGAGACTGAAACAACAAAAAAAATCTGGGACGTGTCCAAGTGACCATCTACGTCATCACTAAAAGAGGGGGTGGGGGGGGGGGCAGAGAGCGCGAGCCTCGGACATGACAAATTTATCGTCCAACTCTGCCATTTGTTACGCGTTGCGCCATCAGCAACGAATTCACGAGCAGAAGTCTTTCCCCCCCCCCCTTCCACTTTCATACACACACACACACACTCACTCACTCCACAATCCCAAATGAATGTTTTCAATCAAAGAGACCTGGAAAGATAACATTTAATTACGGCTTGTTTGGCGATAACACGCAATAAATTGATATCACGATGCTAGCACTCTGGAGAGTGACAAGTGACATCTGGACAACCTGGCAATTCCAGCCCTGAAGCAGGTTGATGTTTTTTTTTTTCCTTCTTTTAGTTTTAAAGACAATAAATTAAGAATAACATAAAAAATGAGGGTATTTAGCATTCGAATTTTTTACAGGGAGGCATCAAGAGTTGATCTAAGACTTATTCATATTTAACAAGTTTTACACCTTTTTTAAGATTGTGTAAATGACTTTTATAGACCTCCCGCATTGTGCCACGATTTTGTCCAAGAAGTTGATATGTGAGTTGATAAGGAAGGTTGACCTGTAATTTAGGCTGAGCTTAAAATTGTTTTTCTAGTATGAATAAATAAAGCTTATATAACAGCATAGTCACTGCTATATTTATTTCCCATTTTATATGTAAAAAAATTAATTACTTCTAATTAATTAAATAGTTGGTTAATTTTCTGAATGATTCATGTGTTGTCATTGAAAATGAGTAATTGTGGAAAATTTCAAGTGAATCTGATACAGGAAAGTGGAAGAAAAGAATCCACACAGAAAGATGGAGTGACTTCGTACTTATTTTGTAAGAAATTGTTCTTCTTTTAGTCTGAAAATAAAAAATAAAAAGTTGTATTACAGTGCTAAACAGCTATATTGAAATTAGAAAATCACATGAAGTTTGTACGACAAGATCTTCGCCGTCTAGAGACAAACGTAACAAAAACTAGCTCCCTTTTAACACCAGCATATCAACCACTTCGGACAGACGAGTTAACGGAAATAATATTTTGTATTAATTTGTTTGTCTCTTATATTTCTTCGTTGATGAAGGCCTTGTGGCCCAAACGTTTTTTGTAGGTTCAACTCGTTTCCTTAAATTTTCCTTTCGAGGGTCTGCTGTCATCTCTTTTGAAGTCTTTGCCATAGACAGAGGGGGGGGGGGGAGAGAAAGATCTCCTTCTTGCATCCTTTGAAAAAAAAAAGGGGGGGGGGGGGTAATTGGAAAGACAATGTGGTAACTAAACTGTTGACCATTTGATGCAAGATTTCGTTTTGAAGACAGATCTAAGATGACCACAGTTTAGATTCAGCATATACGTATATTGTCGTTGAGCTATCCTAGGTTTTTAAGGTCAGGCAATCAATAGGAAAGGCAGAGAGAGAGGAGAGAGTGTGTGTATTTGAATTTAGAGAGAAAGAGAGAGTGTGCGTGAGAGAGAAAGAGGAATGGAGAGAGAAAGGGAGAGACGCGATTCATTTATAACCGACGTACATTTGGTTATCACATCCAGGAGAGACACGATTCATCCATAATAATGAGATGCGAAAATGGGAAGCGTGGTTGAGAGGTTGAGCTTGGCTTGGCTACCTAGAAGGGGGCTCGAGGTTCGACACCCGACTCGGGCAGAGTTGTGTTTACTGAGCGCCTAAAGGCCCCCCCCCCCCCCCCCCCCCCACTGGTCCACAAATGAGATTGGACCAAAAGCGCTCAGAGCATGCTATAAGCATGAAAGTAGCGCTATATAAACGCTATAATAATAAAAAAAAATCGTCCATGGTGTAGAGACAAATTTTCATCCTTTTTGAAGATTCATGAAGAGACACGAGAATCATCGTTGGTAAAGACACAGATTCACCCATTACGAAATAACAGATTCATCCATTATACAGAGACTCCGATTCATCCATTACTAAGAGACACAAATTCGTCCATTACAAAGAAACACAGATCAATCCATGAATGAAGAGACACAGATTCATCCATTACAAAGAGACACAGATCAATCCATTACAAAAAGACACAGATCAATCCATTACAAAAAGGCACAGGTTCATTCATTACTAAGAGACACAGATTCGTCCATTACAAAGAGACACAGGTACATCCATGAATGGAGAGACACGGATTCATCCATTACAAAGATACACAGATTCATCCATTACAAAGATTGATCTTTACGAAGAGAAACATGATGGATTCATGATATACAGGATTAAAAGATTAAATGAACAAATCTTAGCATTAAAACAGAGTCCTTTCCTACCTCGTGTAGAAACACTCACAGCTACTTCTCGCGAACATACATGAACACACACATACTCACATCACCTTTTATTTCAACGATTCTTTCTGTTTTATCACTGACCTGTATGCCTGTGAGATCCTGAGAGGTCTGTGTTTCCCAGATAGATGAAACAGCATAAGATATAGGTAAGTGACTTATAGATTTCTTTGATACATTGACATGACTAGTGCGACGAATGGAGTTATCCTTTTTATTCATAGATACGTAGCTTAACAACAGAGCCCAGTTCAAGCAGTATTAAATTATATGCATGTATGTAAGTGTATTACACAATTTTACACAGTAACACATCGTCGCTTCTATTTTTTTTAGACAAATGTCGTTATCAAAATTTGAGCTCCTGCGTCTGCCAAAAAAAAAAAAAGATTCACAACTTCCTCACGTAAATTCAACTGATGACTGCATTTCAAAGGGAGGTCAACTCGTGTCTCCTGCATTTCAAAAGGAGGCTTACTCTTGTCTATTATTTAAAATTAAAAAGTTGGAAGTTAATGACAAAAGGATCAAAGGAAAAAAAAACAAAACAATTATTTTTTAAACTCCGAAAATGTCACACTATTTTTTTTTTTCAATCAGAGTGTGTGTCGCCAAGCTTGAAGCAAAGGAGGTTTGAACTGACGTCGGGGGTGTGGGGCGGAGAGAGAAGATGATGGAACGAGGACATTCAAACCTAGCGCCCCTATCTCTTTAGTTCACTGAACAAAGTTTTATGCACTTCGCCCTCCAGCGCCCCTCATACACTGATTAATCGCCGCGGTATTTGGTGGCTCCTTTAATAGGAGTAATCCTTCTAATGGGTTGGTACAATTGCCTTACTTACTTAAAACTACGAATTGGAGGGGGGGGGGGGGTAGATTGGGCCATGGGCAGGCGCTCGGAACACCGCTTCTACTAACATAGAGGTGGGCGCGGGGGTTTAGAATTGAAGCTTGATTGAAATTTGAAAATGGTTAAGCTATCTTCTCTTTCTAGTTGGTGCATTACTTGATGTCTGATGTACAGATAGGATATAGGACTTTGTTTTATGGCTTCTTTAAATCTACTACACCGCGTAAGTCTTAAGAGGAACGCTGTCTTAGGAAATCTCTAGCAAACAATGGTCCTCAGAGTGCTTACAAGTCTCGGGTTTGAAGACTACGATTTTGAATTTCAAACTTTCTTAGATGCCCCCGAGTCCACCTAACTCTTTTGGGTACCTGACATTAGTTGGGGAAAAGCAAAGGCGGTTGGTCATTGTGCTAGCCACATGACGCCCTTGTTAACCGCGAGCCACAGAAACAGATGACTTTTCCGTCATCTGCCAATAACTTGCAAGGTCTTAAAGGGGTAATTAACTTTCCTTCTATTAGAGAAGCGCAAGTAAAGAAGAATTATTTAAAAAAAAAAAAGGAATCTTAAAAAAAAAACAAAAAACAGAGCTGCTATAAGAACAACATGGACTTTTGAGATGTTTAGTTGGCAGCAGTGATCTTCAAACGTATCGTCCTTTACCATTGCTTACTTCAGTTTAACAATCTCACAATTTCTTCAAATTATTTTCAAACTTCGGACTTTTTTTTTTTCAGAAATCAAGATTGTTGCATCCTAGTTCAAACCACCTACAGGACCGCAGGGTAAGGAAACGGACAGGTTATCTAACTCAGAACCATCGGGACGAACAGCAGTCCAAAGCGCATATCACACGACCAGGCAGCTATCCAATGTTGCGTAGTATCACTCCCACATTTCTCCGCGTTGCTTTATATTCTTTTTTCTACATTAGTGTATTTTATTGCATAAAGAATGTAGGGTTTAATCGAAAAATTAAGCAAAGAGCAGATAACTGTATGTAATATTAATTTTTTAAATTCCCCAATAGGTTTGATGTCGTCTGCAAGGTATGTTGCTAACTTCCTTTCCTCAATGATTTAAATACCTTCCATATCGTTCAATTTGTCAAAATGTTTTTTTTTTACCCAGTTGAAGATGTAAAAAAAAAGAACAACCTTATATTAACTATTAATTAGTTTGGATCAATCATTTCATTAAATTTGTAATCGATCTAGACTAACAATAATGGTCGCGTGCGATTAGAAATATTTTTTACCAATTGTTTTTGTTAAGCGCCATTTCATGCTTATATCTTTCTCAATGCGCTTTTATCCTATCACTTGTCTGGACCTATTGGGGACAAAGGAAGGGTGAGATAAAGAAGGGGGTCTCAGATTAAATGTTACCGTGATCGCTTTTTAAATGCATTAACAAAAAAACAAAAAAAAGTAGTAAGACTTGAATTCAAGCTCGAGGGCTCAAGCTTCCTCTTATCTTCTAATCTTATCTTATCTTATCTTATATAATACAGACGTTACTTCAAAAAACGAAGATGCCAAGCCAATACACTAACCACTGTGCCGGCGAAGTGCATATGAAGATATTAGGTTTTTATTGTTAGTTTCAAACTTTTAATCGACGAGCTAATTCTATATACAAGGTATAAACGAGACTAATTCAACTAATACCGCTACATCTGCCAAGTACGATTTCTTTTAATGGTTCGATTACAAACAAAATAATTAATTACCAAAAGTTTATTAAACCGATTGGTTATTTTTTAAATTTGTTATTATTATTTTATTCTTGTTTTGTCAGGTACAAGAAATAATTGTTAAAATTTTCAGTTTCATCCTAGATTTGGGTGTGTGAGAAATAACGTGTAGAAGCGTTTAATAGACAGACGGACAGACAGACATAAAGACAGACAGATGGAGCTGATATAAGCTTTGTAAAAACAAACATTGAATTTGGAGTGACTGTTAGTTTTAGAGCTATTGACGATATTTTAAACATTTGTTCTCTCATGCATTCTTCTTAAGATTTCTAACTGAGTGAAGATGTAGATAAACTATCACTTCCGTGTCTCTCTAAGAACGACTATCCTGTTAATAATATCTTGATTTTGTTTCCAACAATTTGAGAACTCCCTCTCCCCTTTCCCATGCAATACAAAAAAAAAAAAAAGAAATATCCACACACGAAACCTAACATCTAAGTTCATCAGATTCCAGTTCTATGAAGACCCATTATCCTCTGATTGACGGGCCTCGCTTTGATCGCCCTCCCTGACTAGATAGTCGGGTGGTTTCCTCTGTTCCGTCGCGCCAACCCCACCACCTTGTATCCCCCCTCCTCCTTGCACTTCGTAGCTTGCAAATCTTCTTTAGATGTCGCATCCCAAAGGAAAAGGCATTTGGAACACAGATCTAGCGATCAAAAAACACCAAGATGACATCAAAAGATTCTTTTTTTTTTAATATCTGCGAAATATAATGTTTTTGTTACCTACAAAAGTAGCCTACGTCAGATACTAAAATTCTACCCCTCCCCCCCCCCCTCCGACTTTGGAAACCTCATTCTATTTTACATACATGCACATTTTTAAAGCCATATAACTATAACTATATCTATATTGGCCTTCCAAAATCGAATACTTCTGCTTCAGAAATTAAACAATGCGAACCAATTTCTCACACAAGTTAGATAATATATATTAATAATAGTATCTTTAAGAAACATATCGTATATCGGATTACATATGCTTATAGATTGTTGTTTTAAAAACATGCAGTTCACTCTTAATAGTTCGACACTGTATAATCCGACACACCAAGCAATCCGAGGAGGTGCCTAAGTAAACTCGTGTAACGAATGAATACTGTAGCACGTGTAATTTGATCGTTATTTTCTACTAAGCAAAAAAAATATAAATAAAATGCAAAGATGAATTTATTATCTAATATATTATTATTCTTATCCCTAGCCAGAATGGGCCCTACACAATCCGATTCGCATAGGGTCCCGCAATTGTTAGGCCGACCCTGTTATATATATATATATATATTAAAATGACATTACATCAGTGTTTAAAAGTGGGATTATTACGTCCATGGGAATTATTACATTCAGTGGCATCATTTACATACTCTGTTGAATCATTACATTCAGTGGCATCATTTACATACTCTGTTGAATCATTACATTCAGTGGCATCATTTACATACTCTGTTGAATCATTACATTCAGTGGCATCATTTACATACTCTGTTGAATCATTACATTCAGTGGCATCATTTACATACTCTGTTGAATCATTACATTCAGTGGAATCATTTACACACTCTGTTGAATCATTACATTCAGTGGAATCGTTTACATACTCTGTTGAATAAGTACATTATTTAGAATTATGACAATCTATGGAATTATGACATTCCATGGGATTATGACATTCACCTCACAAACTAGAATACCATTGACCTAACTAACTCTAGATTTGTGAAATTTATTTATTTCAGACATTGAAGTCTATGGCGGGCGGAGGGCTTCATTGAGACTCGAACTCGAGAACCCTCGGTCCGGAAACCAAGCGCTTTCTCATTAGCCTAACACACACACACAGATGTGGGGGGGGGGGGGATTTTAAGATGAAAATTTCCAGAATTGATTCAAACGTAAAACAGACAGTTGGGAAGCAAAGTGAGGCAATTGTTTTAGTCCAGATGTTGTTATGGTTATTGGTGAACTAGTCTATCACACGGGCAGACAATCAGTTATAATAAAATCTGGTGATCACAATGCCATCCTTCGCAGGGATGCCAGCTCGTGTCCCTTAGTTGACAAGGCTAGAACTCTTGCCACTAAATCCAACCTTCACTGTAGAAATAAAAAAATAAATGAGTTGAGAGAGACCAACCACACACCACACCGATACAACACATTCTCACCTCCGTTCCATGTGACCAAACATATGGTAACTGTTCTGTTCGTTCTAGCGCATGCGTAGGAGCTTTGGTAGGCTGACATCCGATCTTCTGCGTGTGAAAAGATATAGAGACGACAAAGGGATACAACTTCTTGCCTGCGTGCCGACTTCAATTTTTTTTTTGTTGCAAGTCTAGGGGGGTCGCCAAAAGCTTTAGGGCCTTAACTTTTGCCAGTATATAAAACATTAAGTCACTTTTTTTTTCTCTTTCTCTTTTATTCTTGAAAGGAAAGGGGACTGTACAAAAAACTACTTTTTGACCCTATTCACCACGCCGCCATGCTCGCCAGAAACGCCGAAATACCCCCTCCCCCCGAGCGCCATGAGTCAACACTGTATCGCTGCTCAATTACAGCTAATATTAGGGAGAACACTACACCTCAACACGGCGAGGGACAATCAGGAGAAAGCAACTCTTGCAGTAACACAACAAGACGTAAAGAAAAAAAAATACGGTATTGAGTTCCCTTTAATCTTCCCCCTGCTTTCCATACTCACGACAGATGAGGCACACATCAGGGGCCTCGACATGGGGTCTAACCTGTGCTGGGCCATTTCTATAGCGCCCTCCCTCGGCTAAATTCGCAATGGTAGCAGCCACAAGAAGTTCTCTCCCCTTCTATCCTGCGTTCATAAATATGGCTGAGCTAACGGACGATAATGAAGTAATTTAGAACGCCCTCAAACTGTCTCCCCTTCTGTAGTTCTTTCATGGCGCCTGGCGCCCTGTCTTCTTCCCTCGTATTATCATCAAATGCGAGCATAAAATTTAACGCCCGCCACCTTAGAACTACCCCAAAGAAAAGGATATCGTGTCACACTTCGAATTCTCAAAAAATTAATTCCCTTGTTATCAGCACGAAGGTGGTAACAGTCTAACCGACCTTCCGTAGGTCTTGACCTAAGAATCTTCGTTGGTGGTATTCGAACCACGAGAGGCAGCGTGAACTCGATAATAACCTATTCACCGTCTTAGAAAAGACCCCATGGATAAAAACATAATTGGTTATGTCCACGTTTCAGGGCTTTCAAATTCTGAGAAGATCGAGTCTGTGTGTGCAGGGCCGGCGTCAGGCATAGGCAAATCAGGCAGCCGCCTAGGGTCTCCGGTGGGACATTGCACAGGACTCAAATAAAAAATAAATGTAGAAAAAAATTGCGAAATCTCAAACATAAAAGAACTCAATGTCTACAAGGCTAACTCTAAGTGTCCACTATAACTCTAGGTCTACAAGGCTAACTCTAAGTGTCCACTATAACTCTAGGTCTACAAGGCTAACTCTAAGTGTCCACTATAACTCTAGGTCTACAAGGCTAACTCTGTGTCCACTATAACTCTAGGTCTACAAGGCTAACTCTAAGTGTCCACTATAACTCTAGGTCTACAAGGCTAACTCTAAGTGTCCACTATAACTCTAGGTCTACAAGGCTAACTCTAAGTGTCCACTATAACTCTAGGTCTACAAGGCTAACTCTAAGTGTCCACTATAACTCTAGGTCTAGTCACAAACGTTTAGATCTACTTGTTAGACTTTAAATGTTGGAATCAGTAAGAAGACCAACTCTTTCTCCCTTGTGGTGAAATGTTGAAGCGTTATTTCTATTCTGGTGATAGAAGATTTAGTAGTACAAGAAAATGGAATAAAAAAACTATTAGCCAACACCAAACCAAATAAAGCGTCTGGACCTGATGGTATTCCAGCTAGATTACTCAAAGAACTAAGCAATGAGCTAGCCCCAGTGTTCAAAATACTCTTTCAAACATCGCTTAACCAGGGCAGAGTACCAAAGGACTGGAAAGAAGCTAATGTCACCCCCCTATTTAAAAAAGGAGAAAAATCTGATCCAGGAAACTACAGACCAGTATCACTAACCAGCATCACATGTAAAATACTAGAACACATAATATGTAGCAATATCATAAACCACTTAGACAAACATAATGTCCTCACCCCATACCAACATGGCTTTAGGAAATATAGATCATGTGAAACACAACTAATAGGACTACTTGATGATTTTTCAAAAGGTTTAGATAATAGTGAACAAATAGATGCTATCTTACTAGATTTTTCCAAGGCTTTTGACAAAGTTCACCACCATAGTTTGCTTAAAAAATTAAAATATTTCGGCATTAACGGTCCACTGCATCAGTGGATTAAAGATTTTCAGATAGGGAGAGAACAAACTGTAATAATAAATGGCTCTAAATCAACACCAATAACAGTAAACTCAGGTGTACCTCAAGGAACAGTCTTGGGTCCACTACTATTTTTAATTTACATAAATGATTTACCAAATTGCATTAGTTCAGGAACAAAAGTCAGATTATTTGCAGACGATTGCATAATATATAGAACAATAAAAACAAAACAAGACACAGATATTTTACAAAGAGAATTAGATTAATTACAGAAATGGGAATCAAATTGGAGCATGTCTTTCCACCCAGAAAAATGTCAGTTGTTAAGAGTAACAAAAAAACTAAAACAAATTAATTCCACTTATCTTATTCATGGCAAACCAGTAACACAGACTAAAAACGCAAAATACCTAGGTGTTATAATAAATGAAAAACTGTCATGGAATCCACATATTGATGAAACTATAAAAAAATCCAACAAAGCATTAGGTTTTATTAAAAGAAATTTCTATAAATCAAATAAGAACATAAAACTAAAATGTTATTTAACCTTGGTTAGGCCAATAATAGAATATGCATCCACCGTGTGGGACCCCTCAACTCAAGAAAACATTAAGAAACTGGAACAAACACAAAATAGAGCAGTGAGATTCATAACAAACGAATATTCACATTTGACTAGGGTAACACCATTAGTAAAATCACTAAATTTAGAAAGCCTTCAGGACAGAAGACTCAAAAGTAAAGTAGCAATTATACATAAAACATTGAACCATAATCTTCAAATACAAAAACAAAATTTAATAAAATACTCTGAAAGACACAAAAATAAAGGCACATTCCTCGTCCCATATGCTAGGACAAATTTGTACAAATACTCCTTCTTCCCTAGTGCTATTAGAGCATGGAATGGGTTGCCTGAGCTAGCCAGAAAAACCAGTGACTTGGCAGAATTTAAGTCATTGGTTAATATGCATGACTAAATGCATGACGCGTAGGACGTAATCATCTTCTTTTTTGAAGTAACGTCTGTATTATATAAGATAAGATAAGATTAAAAATTATCCATGAAGCATATAAGTGCTACCGAAGCTATATTATTTGTTGATTTGGAGAAAGGTTTTTAATTCATTGCGTATTTTTCGGTCTTAATTTCTTAATATTTATCGGCATAGACAAGATATGAATCAATGAAAATAATTAATCATTTAGCCAAGTTAATCATTGATAATTTAGTGTTTTTTTATGCCAACAAGAGCATTTAATCCTCCAGTATTCACAGATACGGCTAAATATGTAGGGCTTTGTCCCCTTAAATAATTGAGCACCTAATTCTAGCACACCCATTCTCGGATCACGTTGAAACCTTAAAGAAATGTATACTGTGCCTAACAAAACACGAATCAATTAAAAAAATAACCAATTAATCTATTAATTATTGTAAATTAATTATTTTGTTTCATATTGAATAAGGAAAATAACTACTACATTATTGAGATATATACTTGTAGGTGCGGTGTTATTGGATAAATGAGTGATAAATGTAGTGGGTTAGCATACAATCGACTACACGTGTGGCTGAGTGGTAGAGCGTTTGGCTTACGAACAGAGTGGTCCCGGTTTCGAATGTCAGTGAAGATTGTTATTTTTTAATTTTGGGATATTTAGGGCGTCCTGACTCCACCCAACATTAGTAAGGGGAAAATAAAGCGGTTGGTCGTTGTGCTGACTTAATCTAATGTTCGATGTATCCAAATAAGAACATCTGAAGAATGATGCACAAAATACACTATTGTACAACAGGGGTTCTCAACCTGTGGCTCGCGAACCCCTTGGTGGGGGTTGATTGACGATTTGCTAAGGATCACCTAAGACCATCAAAAATAAGGATTGTTATTGTCTATTCTTCTAATACTGTGTGTGTCTAGGGGGGGGGGGGGTTAGTCGCGGCAGAGTGGGAGATTGTAAAAAGGGCTCGCCGAGCTTAAAAGGTTGAGAACCGCTGTTGTACAACCTCAGGACAATGCTACTTCATTATAAAGGAAGATACGAAATGTAGATGTACGGCGTACAACATTTTTAGTTTGTTTAATATAAAAGAAAATTATCATTGTAATTCATCATACCCTTGAACATCCTCCTGTAGGACGACAGGAATGGAAGCGGGTAAGATTCGAACAGGGGATCATCTCGACGATAGGCCGAAGCTCATACCACCGACCGAATCAGAAGCCCAATTAGTAACAGAACCATGCTGAGAATTACTTCCCTTAGAGCACGGAAGAGGAAGCGGGCAGTGAGTTGTAAGGTCACCTTGTCCCCGTACAAGGACAGACCTTTTGCCGCACATGGACCAGTATTTTCTCTCTCTCAATTCCTTGTCTCAATCGTCCCTCATGCAGAGCTCGGCATTCATAAAGAATGTGCTCAATTGTTCTCGTCGACCAGGTGGGTACGCCAGTATGTATCTCAAAGTCCACATTTGCACTGGTAAAAACTAATATCACCCCTACAACGTGACCTCCATTTTTAAAAGGGTTCGCAAAGTTCAAGGCCGTTTGATTAAGCTTGCCGCCCAGATCCCACAAGTTTCGTCTCCAAAACATCAGCACCACCGGCTTTTAACTTCTCTCTAATGTTTGTCCATTTAACAGTTCTTCTTTTATCTTTTATCTATCATCAACCCAGTGCAGGATGACCTTAAGGATGTCTACCAACGGACACGGGACAACCTCGTTTTAAATTGGATTAGATGATTGCTGAGGCCTGTAGGGCGCCGCCGCCATCAGGCGAAACAAAACGGCTGGGTTAGGACAGTGAACGAACGGCGGTCTTGCAGTCCGATGACTATCAACAGACAAAGCAGTCAAAGTGGACATCCACTGGCAAAGGTTAAGTGACCAACACGCTTTCCTATGACTCATGTGAAAAGAATTTTGTGTAGACTAATTAATGCGGTATTTCAAGATTTAAAAAATAAAATAAAAGGTGTACCTTTACTTTGCATTACAAAATTAGCCAATTTGTTTATGTAGCTTTGTATTACAAAATTAGCCAATTTGTTTATGTAGTTACCATCGACTAATGCAGAAGCATCATTTTTAAGGAATTTTCAGCATTAAAACTTTGCGCTTCTCTTCTTTGGGCTTCTGTAGTCTAGTTTGGGCTTCTGTAGTCTAGTTTGGGCTTCTGTAGTCTAGTTTGGGCTTTTTTTTTTAAATAACTTCCTTTTTTTCTCAATTCCTTTTTATTAATTCACACTTTCGTCATAGTATAAAAAAAGAAATAATTTATTTACTTCGAAAACTTTTCATTCTACTGCGGAGATGAAATCAGACCCTTAAACTCGTGCAGCATGACTACACATTAAAATTTCAGAAAAATCGCTGCCTTATTTACTTAATTAATTTTTTAAATACCGCTAAGACCTAATGTTCAATCTATTGGACTCTAGACAATAATATTGTACTGTTCTTTATACTAAGCGTGAGTAACATCCACTTAGCGTACGGCCGCCTCGGTGCAACGGTAGGACACATTTGTTCTGATAGTTATCTATATAAAATTAGAATTTGGAAATTTGGAAATTGGAATTTAAAAAATCGAAATTTGACTTGAGCTGAGTTGTGTTTGTTGAACCCCCTCAATATTGAACGGAAAGTTCCCCTCAAATATCCACAAAACGGATTGAACCCGAGCCTACTGGGGAATGCTATAGGAGCATGTAAGATGTGCTATACACAAGTAATAATGAGGTTAATTGAAATAATAATAACTATAATTACATAAAATGTAGCTCTACATATTGAATATACAAATACCAAATTTCTAATGTTTTGAGATGTTCTTAATGCGCTTTTATATTAATAGAAACTTATGTTTAAAAATGTTTATCTTTGTTACTTGCCACTAAAAATATTTAAAAATTCACAATAAATTTCTGATATAGTCTGTAACATTGATGCTGTATGGATTCAGGGGCGCCCTAAAAATCCCGAAATTCAAAATCCATGCCTTCACCGAGATTCAAACCCAGGACCCCTGGTTTAGAAGCCAAGCGCTTAAACACTTAGCCATCGCGCTCCCTTCCGGTTAATTAGATTGTCCAAAGTTCCACTTGCAGACACTTTCCAACAGGTCCTTTGATTATCGATCGCTGAAGAAACAAAGTCATTGCCCCACCAACAGTCTACTCAAGGCTTCGTCTACACGCGTTCGACTGTAATGTGTCTGCTTAATATTGTAAACAGGCAAAACGGTCCAAAGGAAATTTATTACTATGGCTGCGGAATTTAGAAGCAATATGCCATAAACTAATCTAGATACATACTATATTAATATTACTAGATTGTGTGCACAGGAGTGAATTTTTTTTCACTAAATAGAATTTAGATATGTCTACATTGTCACCTATAACATATCAATGTTAACGTGTATATAATTTAAATATGTTTGCTTTAAAGATAGTTGGCAATTCTCTGAATAATATTAAATAATTGTAAAAAATATTAAAAGAAACACATTTGTTTGGATAATTCCAACTTTTTCAAAGTGAGCAGTGATCTCTCATGGATTCGAGAAACAAAGCATCTGGGAAGGCAGCTAACGAATGAGTTCTGCTACTTCAAAATGCCCCCCAAAAATTATGTCACAAATCTCTAAATCATATCCCCAAATCATGAAATCCGAAGCAATTATTACATGACCAAACAATCTAAAACATAAATTACATCATTAAACCATCGTATAACAAAAATTACATCATCAAACCATCGTATAACATAAATTACATCACCAAACCATCGTATAAGTTACAACATCAGATCACCAAAAACATCTTATAGTTACAACAGCACATCACAAAACATCATATACATTAAAACATTACAACATAAAAACATCATATAATTTACAACATTAAATCACCAAAACATCATATATGTTACACTACAGCACTAAAACATCGTATAAGTTACAACTCTAAACCATATCCTTAAATGATCGTATCGAAGCAATTATTACACTAACAAATCATCGTAAAACATAAATTACATCACCAAACCATTGTAAAAAAATAAATTTGCATCACCAAAGCATCGTATACGTTACAACATTACATCATCAGAACATCATATAAGTTACAACATTACATCACTAAAACATCATATAAGGTACAACATTACATCACCAAAACATCGTATACGTTACAACATCACATCACTAATACATCTTATAAGGTACAACATTACATCACCAAAACATCATATAAGTTACAACATTACATCACTAAAACATCATATAAGTTATAACATTACATCATCAACACATCATATAAGTTACAACATTACATCACTAAAACATCATATAAGTTATAACATTCAACAACACATCATATAAGTTACAACATAACATCATATAAGTATATAACATTACATCATCAACACATTGGATGAGTTTGATTACATCACCAAAATATCGTATAAGTTACAACATTACATCACCAAAATATCGTATAAGTTACAATATTACATCACCAAATAAACACAACAGAAAAGGAGCTGGGAAAATAGAACACTAAAAGTAACTCCAAGAAGAAAAACAAACTGAAGGTACATGATAAGATGCTCTCCCTTGATCCGCGATCGATTGAAGGCTAGTTGTTGTGCTCGACGGTATCCTTTCCCTACCTTCCAGCGGCGTCCTCGTAGAAAGCTCCGTCAGGTAAGACAGGCTAACAAGAGAAAGGAAAATTTTCTCCAGTGTTCTTCCACATCACGTTCTAGCAGGCAAAGGATTGCACGTGAAGAGCATGTAAGAATGGCTCCGCTTACCCGTCTAATCCACCTTGCCCTTCCTCAGGTTGATCGTACACTACAATGACGGTCCTCTCAATGTTAGTGGTGGCACATTGTAGGAATACTTAGGATTCTCTCTTGTGCCCGGCCTCCGTCCTCAATGAGAAGGGGCCACACCGGTGTGGCTTAAGAGATCGAGTTACACACAAAATCAATGTGATTGAATGATCATCTAGTAATTCTAGTTCTTATTGATGGCGGACCTTCGAACAGAGAACAGATGAGGAGCCAATACCTCATTCCTGGCCTCTGGGTAATGTCCAATGTCGGTATGTTTTCTTATGGTCCCATAAAGAGCTTATACATGATTTAATAAGTTGGTGTTTTTTTTCCCTTAAGTATCAACCCTTTGGTTTTCTGGACTGATCCATACAAGTCATTTTAAGCTCTAGAGCCGCTTTGATATAAAGAGTTCTTATAGGACTTTGTCCCAGCATATGGAAAATGGGTTTTTATTCTTATCATTTTTCGGATCATACTGATATCTTCTGCTTAAGAAAAACAGCTGATTTTCAACCTTTGAATCTACCAGTAACCAGTTCTGAAAATTCATATTGCAAATTGTGGACACAAAATCTGTCTCTCTGTTTAAACGTTTGTATAATTGTCCTTTTTTCTTTTTGTCCCTAATAATGCTCGGAATAATGAACCTTATAATGGTATAATGTGATGCTATCGGTCCCAGGTGTCCAGTCATCAGAATTCAGTCATTAGCGTCCAGTCATCAGCATCCAGCCATTAACAAAGCAGTCACCAAAAAACAACTTACCGCGAAGCATCGATGCTAATAGGAGCCAGTCGGAGACGACAATGATGAAAGTGTCTGACATTTCGAGGCACCAACGCCCGAATCTCTTTTAATTCTGTTAATTACAGAGAGACAAATTAGCTGATACCACGGAGCGCACTGGAAACTGAATAATAAAAATGTATTGTTTGTAAGAGTCGGGGGCCTGAGTGTGTAATTATTGTGTCTCTGGCTATGTGCGTATGTGTGTATGTTAAGCATACATGTATGTGTGTGAATGTGCTATTATGACAAATGTTAGTCTGGCACTTTCTCAGAGTTACAATGTAGTTAATTAATCTGTTGGTCTGGAAAGGATTAAGATAAATTACTGAATAGAACAACACAAAGAGATGTGCAGACTTTAGAAAGTTGAGAGGAAAGGGTCACACCCTAAGAAAGATGCCTTCTTCAGAGCTCTGCAGACAAGATGCGAAGAAGACTAAAAAGATCGTGGTGACCCAGTGTACTAGTTGTAGCCGAGAGGACAGGAAAGAGCTTGGAAGCCATTAAAAGACTAGCAAGAGACCGTGGAGAGTGGACTGCTTTTACAGTGGCCTTATGACCCATGGGAAACACACGGGACTTCTGAAGATAATGACTAAATATTGTTGTACACAACTCTAATACATTCGTAAAAAGTAAAGTACCACTTTCAGACCTTGTGTTCTTTCCCCAAGTCAAGTATCCTATCAGATTTAGGTGGACTCATTAATGAGATTCGAACCCAGGAATCTCGGCTCGGAAGCCAAGCGCTTTACCACTATGATTGCGTATCGTCAAGGCCAGTGCATCCTATGGCAGACTGTCTAAAAAACGTCTAGAACAGACAAAGTATCATCACAAATACAAAAAAGCTAGGGATCTATCACACTGTCATCCTCCCTACATTGCTCTATGCCTCAGAAACATGGAAAGTGTACAGAAAACATGCAAAGAAACAGAACCACATGACATGTCTAAGAAAAATACTGAATGGCAAATGGCAAGACAAAATACCAAATACTGAAGTCATTCGAAGGGCGGGTCTGCAAAGCATCCACACAGTCGTGATGCAGTTTCTGCCGAGTGTTAGCAATTGTACAAAGCTGTACAAAAATAATTTGTGTTAGTTTCTTGGAAAGCAAGATTATAGATTAGACCAAATTGAAATTAAAGGCCGCTTTAGGGGGTTCCACAGGTTCCGTAGCATAAAGGCGGGGGGGGGGAGGGGCGATAAGGAGAATCTTTTTTGTCATCGCTAGTAAGACCTGTACATCTTTATTACATGACAATATAAGACCGCTGCGTCCACCAGAACAATGACTAATAAAAACAGCACAAGACACAGATATTTTACAAAGAGAATTAGATGAATTACAGAAATGGGAATCCAATTGGAGCATGTCTTTCCACCCAGAAAAATGTCAGTTGTTAAGAGTAACAAAAAAACTAAAACAAATTAATTCCACTTATCTTATTCATGGCAAACCAGTAACACAGACTAAAATCGCAAAATACCTAGGTGTTATAATAAATGAAAAACTGTCATGGAATCCACATATTGATGAAACTATAAAAAAAAATCCAACAAAGCATTAGGGTTTATTAAAAGAAATTTCTATAAATCAAATAAGAACATAAAACTAAAATGTTATTTAACCTTGGTTAGGCCAATAATAGAATATGCATCCACCGTTTGGGACCCCTCAACTCAAGAAAACATTAAGAAACTGGAACAAACACAAAATAGAGCAGTGAGATTCATAACAAACGAATATTCACATTTGACTGGAGTAACACCATTAGTAAAATCACTAAATTTAGAAAGCCTTCAGGACAGCAGACTCAAAAGTAAAGTAGCAATTATACATAAAACACTAAACCACAAACTTCAAATTTAATAAAATACTCAGAAAGACACAAAAATAAAGGCACATTCCTCGTCCCATATGCTAAGACAAATTTGTACAAATACTCCTTCTTCCCTAGTGCTATTAGAGCATGGAATGGGTTGCCTGAGCTATCCAGAAAACCAGTGACTTGGCAGAATTTAAGTCATTGGTTAATATGCATGACTAAATGCATGACGCGTAGGACGTAATCATCTTCTTTTTTGAAGTAACGTCTGTATTATATAAGATAATGACCACCATTGCCCCATACACTGCATGTATTAGATCGGCACGTCTGCCAAGGGAAAGACCAAAGATGACACGTGTACACAGAAGTGTACCTCAGATATTTGTACTACCCACCCCCCCCCCCCCCCCTTTACAACTGACCAAATCAATGAGAGAGAAAACTGGCGCCCAGGGTAGATCACCCAAGCACAGCGCTAGATATAGCGCATGCCACACCGTCGGAGCGCCCTTTTGAAAAAAAAAGGTGAGGAATGGTTAAAGAGGATTAGCTCCCCAGCTACCCCCCTCTTCGTTTAGTTGCAAACTTTTGGGTATTTCCAGGATCTCCTTACAAGGAAGTTAGGCCCTTTAGCACATTTTTTTTTCTCCTACCATAACTAGACACACCAGACGCCAACTAAGAAGCCAAACTTATTATAAACTTATTTTACTATACGCAATGTAGAGACAACAATAGACATCCTAGAAATGTGCTAGAATGTGACTAGAATATCAATATGTCTATTCAATGATGTCCCTTAATAACAAAGCAAGATAGTAATTAAGATTAAAGCAACTCAGACTCATGTTGTCTATTGCCAACTGTGAGAAGATTTTAGGTTCAGTGAATCGAATAATTAGAACATTGGCAGCATTTTGAGATGAAGGTCATTACTGGCAAAACAAAGGTCATAACCTACAATCTCTATGATATAATGGCTGTCACACAGGTAACAGATGCTGAGCGGTAAAGTGATTGGCTTCCGAACCGGGGTTTGATTCCTTGTGAAGACTGGGGTTTTTAATTTTGGGATCCTTATCGCGCCTAACTAGCCCACACCAGCTCTAATGGGCACCTGTTGGGGAAAGGTGAAGGCGGTTGGTCGTTGTGCTAGCAACATGACAACCTCGTTAACCGTTGACCTTTACATCATCTGCCCATCTGTCTAAAAGCGAACTTTTTTTTTACAGGCAATATTATTTAAAAAATACTAACAATATTTTGAAGGGACGATGTGGATGACAATGCAAGGTCAAGATAAACATCCGTAAAGACTTCACCGAAATCTGAAGTGGACAGAAACTGATGGGGGGAAAAGTTGGTTAAGATCATCAAAGCTCTAAGACATCCCCCCCCCCCCCCTCTTTCACACCACGCATAAAATTACGAGATAGAAAAGGAAATGGATTGAATGCATTATGGGAATGTTTAAGAAAAGGAAGCAAAGACTGCTACTTTGATGATAGTTTACAGGTTGCTCCTTCTACGGAAAAAAAAAATTAAAGCAAAAAAAATAATCGTTTGTTAGTATTTGTAGATTAGGGAAGAAGTAAAGGGAGATTACTCTCAGAGTAGGACTCATTAGCACCATGATCTAGAAAAAGGAAATGTTAATTGTTTGTAAACATAGTAAGAGGTGAAGTTTGGCGTTTTGACTCTGTTGAAAATTAGCCTCTGTGTCCTCTGCACGCGCCATTATTCAACGTTGGTTAATAAGCAGCTGTTTGGACTTGTTGTTGGACGCAGTAATTGCAAATGACCACTCCAAGCCTTTTCTGAAAAAACTGGACTTCGTAAGAGGCTCAAATAAAGCTCCCACACTCCCATCCCCACCCACATCACAACCACACTAATATCCTACTCACCTTCATAATCACAATCCCACATTAGAACCACACTGACCCTCACACACCCTCACATTCACACACAGCTTCACTCGCACCCCCACCCGCAATGACAATCACACCCACACTAAACTCACTGAGAATCACACACCCACACTAAACTCACTGACAAGCTGCTTGCTCAGACCAAGGTCTCAATCTCCTCGGAGCCCAGCGCAGCCTGGCCCTGCACGTGACCCTCCACGCATGACATGCGCCTGTCATCAACACGGCACTGACATCGGATATGTCATCCCCCCCCCCCCCCCCCCCCCCCCAGATTACTCTATCCGTTGGTCTCACGTTGGTAAGAACTGTATGGAAGCCGAAACTTAAAAAAAAAAAATAAAAAAAAATATGATTTCTCTTACGTTATGTGATCTTGGGGGGACGACTCTAAGATCTTTGAGGGGGAACCACGAGCTTTACAAGAAGAAGAAAAAAAAATTGAAGGTGGGAGCAATAAACGAGGAAGGCGAGGAGGATGAGTGACGCAGCGTAAAGAAAGCCACCGAACTACTGATATTAAACGAGAGAGAGAGAGAGAGAGGTTTGAAGAGTTTTGTACATTTTTACGACATTAAACAACGCTTCAATGATCTCCAGTGTCCCCTGCTTCTTTCTCTGGTGGGGTTCTTGTTGATGCGAGGACTTTCCGTGCGCTCTGTGGCTATCTCTTCCAATAAAGGAAGACTTGAGGAACAACGAGGTGAGGAATTTTTATTTGAGGGCCGCACAGATGTACAATTTAAATAGAAATGGGGGAGTGGGTGGAGGGGAGTTTGGCCAGAACGTTTTAAGTGCCATTGATGAAACAGTTCCGCCATTTTCTATCCACGTGTTTTTTTCTTTAGACTGCATTTAGTTTGAACTGACTATTAAGTGCATTGGAGCTTATATAGTGGACGTTGTTTAATGGGGAGATATAGTGGAGAGAACTGTAAAGAATAAAGGTATGTGGATAAAAAGAGAGACAGAGAGAGAGGGGTGGAGATGGGGAGAGAGAAAGAGAGAGAGAGAGAGAGAGAGAGATGAAAGGTGACCTGGTTGATAGAAAGATAAAGAAAGAAAAATATAAATTTACGAAGAAAAGATCAATTAAAAATTCTAAATTTCTTAAAGGGTTGTCCACAAAGTCAGTTATCTGAGGACGTAACAAATGAATGATTCTTTAACATAGGAAGGAATAAATGATGAGGTCAAGAAACTAACATCCTCCCGAATATAGAGTAGTTCGTCTACGTCTCTCTCTCTCTCTCTCTCTCCATTTTTTAACCTGTCATTTTTAAAGCATTGAGTGGATGAGTACACATGTACACATTTGCGCTTACGTTATATGTCCTTACACAAATGTATATTTACATAGACGAGTCTTCAGTCTTCTGTACTAATCATTCCACGACTAATTAAAACTTCAATCTCTACGAGTAGGGTAACGGCAGGGCGAAGGGTCTCGGTCATCGAGATAACAGGTTCTTTAACAGACGACCAGATCGCCAGTGGGCAGTAACATTTTTGTGGAGATTAAGTTGGTTAATATGGGCCATCTCAAGGAGCCATTCCCTCCTAGGCTATTGTCCCAACTGACCACGGAGATTCTCGCCTGATCTGCGAACACAAAAGTTTGGCCTAATGGAGTGGCCGATACTAACTGACCACTCGGACAGTCGGTCACCGCCTGTTGACATTGCAGAAAACATCTTGTAGTCAGATGTTTCTGTCCTTCCAGGCGGTCAGCTATTCGAAAGGGATCGCTGGACACGATGGTCATCTCGCGGACATTGTCCGGCTTTGTCCTGGAGATTTTCGCGTTGTAGAGAGCATGAATCGCAGATGAGGGTTATCCCTTTTTAAGCCTCTCACAAAATTCATTTAGCGTAAGAGATCGGGGAGGGGGTGGTTATGGGAGTAACAGTACTGACTGTCCACTTGTTGAATGTCCACCTTGTTTAGGGATTTGTAGACCCGAGGCTACCCCGTCTAAAAATCCCCTCCCCCCCCCCACCTTTCTATAAGCTCAAAACTAACAACATATATTGCACAAAACATACCGCACCAAGAATATCACACCAAGGATACTAAACTAAGGATATTGCATCAATGATAGGGCACTATGCACTTAAGGATATCACACAAATGGTATTGCATTCAGGATAGATTACTAAGAATGTATCACAAAGGACTAAGGATATTGCGCCAAGCATATTGTGCTAAGGATGTAGCACTAGGATACATAATAACGGATATAGCACTTAAAATGATGGCTCTGATATATTTTGTACCAAATACTTATGGTCCATAATTGTACAAAGATTTCCTTTTAGTACACTCATAATTGGGAGAGAGAGAGAGAGAAATAAAGAGAGGGAGAGAAAAGCATATATACAAAGAATTGTAATAAGTTATAATCTTGCTCCCTCCTGGGGCGAGAAGTTTTCTCTGCCTCTTGCTGTCCCTAACACTTCAAAGCTAGACCTCATCTCAACCAAGCTCGCAAAGAGAACCATTGTCTTGGTGTCTTGTTGTCCTGGTCCTATTCAAACCTCCAACAAAAACAGCCCAGTTACAGCATGAATATGCGCTGCACGAAGTAAACTTCTTCTGTAATAAGATGAGATAAGATAAGATAAAAAAGATAAGATAAGATAAGATGAAAAAAGATAAGAAAAGATTTCTACACAACATCTATTATAGATTCGAACGTAAATAAAATGACCCTCCCCCCCCCCCTCCCCCACACGGCCACTCCTATGCTCTTGAACCAAATTGACAATTGAACTTATGTTATGGCTGTATAACATACAACTCTAATGATACAGCGCTGTCAAATACTTACACACCATGTACATTTTGTTGATGTTTTTTTCACCTCTACCTGGCTAAGACTGAATATGTATAATGTGTAAACAACTGTCGTATTGTGATAGTCCGATACAACCGGGGCTGTTGATGACACATATCTTTTGAAGTGGTGTACCAACAGAGTCAATTAGTGACACACAGTGTCACTTAGTCATGTCACACCTGGTGAGAGTCTGACTCGACTAGGAGGAATTCGGAGGTTCTTTGAACGGAGGGAGAAGGGAGGTAGGCGAATACCCTCTCTTAAACATAACTACCTCTCTTAAACATCACTACTTCTCTTAAACATCACTACCTCTCCGTACCCTATTTTTCCTACTCCTGGTACGAATCTTCCAGAAATACGAATTAGGACAGTGGGAGTCGAAAAAGAGAAGTCGAGAGAGAGAGAGAAGGAGATAGTGAGTGAAGAGAGATAGACAGATAGAGAGAGAGAGAGAGAGAAAGAGATAGTGAGTGAAGAGAGATAGACAGATAGAGAGAGAGAGAGAGAGAAAGAGATAGTGAGTGAAGAGAAATAGAAAGAGAGAGAAAGAGAAAGAGATAGTGAGTGAAGAGAGACACAGAGATAGAGTGAGAGAAAGTGAGTGAAGAGAGATAGACAGAGTGAGAGAGATTAAGATAGTGAGAGAGAAAGAGAGATTGAGATAGAGAGACAGAGAAAAAGATAGCAGAGAGATTGATCGAGGGGGCGAGAGAACTAGAGATAGAGATGAGAGAGACAATGAAAAAGAATGATAAAAAGAGAGAGCGTGAGAGAGAGAGAGAGAGGGAGAAGGAGAAAGAGAGAGTATGTGAGAGAGGCACGTAGATGTTGCTGAGGTCGGGGTGGTCAGAAGAGATTTCTTCAACTCCTTTGTCATTGTGACAGTCCGCATGGAACGTTGAACATCACATGTCCCAGCATCCTCTCTTGGTGACTCACTACTTTAGTGTCGGTACCGAGCGTAAAAGGGGAAAAGGGGGGGGGGGAGTAAAAGTCAGATATAAAAAATAAATACCAAATGATTCAGTGAAATAATTAGACCCTAACCTAGATCTAGCTTATACCAGATTATAATTACGCTTAGTTAAAAAAACAACAACTTATATTGACCTCAACTTATTTTTAACAAAAAAAAAAGGGGGGTGGGGATATATAGTAGCGTGGTCAACTAGTATGTCCAACAAGACTTCTATTGAACGTTTAATAAAAGGTCAAGCTAATGAAATGGGAAAGTGGATTTGAACTTTTCATTGCAGCATATGACGGTACGCAAATTGACCCGAATGTGCTAATAAGCTTTGTCTTTTAAAAGTTCAATAGTATATTTTGTGCACTTTTGAGCACTGCAGCATCACATTTTCAAAGCTCCTTCGAATGCAGTTCAAGCGCTACAAAGCTTATATCAACTCACTCTGTCTGGTACATGTCTTGTACACCTTATATCAACTCACTCTGTCTGGTACATATCTTGTACACCTTATATCAACTCACTCTGTCTGGTACATATCTTGTACACCTTATATCAACTCACTCTGTCTGGTACATATCTTGTACACCTTATATCAACTCACTCTGTCTGGTACATATCTTGTACACCTTATATCAACTCACTCCTGTCTGGTACATATCTTGTACACCTTATATCAACTCACTCTGTCTGGTACATATCTTGTACACCTTATATCAACTCACTCTGTCTGGTACATATCTTGTACACCTTATATCAACTCACTCTGTCTGGTACATATCTTGTACACCTTATATCAACTCACTCTGTCTGGTACATATCTTGTACACCTTATATCAACTCACTCTGTCTGGTACATATCTTGTACACCTTATATCAACTCACTCTGTCTGGTACATATCTTGTACACCTTATATCAACTCACTCTGTCTGGTACATATCTTGTACACCTTATATCAACTCACTCTGTCTGGTACATATCTTGTACACCTTATTTTTTTTACACTTCCCAATCTCAAATCATGTTTAAACTTTGCATAATTATTTATTGTCGATGTCGAGTACATGAATCAAATTAACCAACTATTTTAACTCTTTATCTCCGCATTTATTTTTCCACGTTCTGACAGAATTGTTCGTTGTTCACATTCTACGCTGTAAGGGGTTAAAACTTCAATAACATTTTTTGTTTGTAATCAGAAAACGTTACTTTTGATATAGAGTCATAGGAGAGTGCATGCTCTTATTATAGAACACAAGTTACACTTTCTAAAACCAAAAAATAATTTAATGGGGTCAAACCAACGATGGTATCGTCAATAAGAAGAGAAAAAGTTAATCAATGATTCGTAAGAAGTACATCTTTTTTAAAATTTGAGATTTAAAAAAAATGGCGGAAAAAGCTAAAAATAGCTATCAGGTGAACAAAAGAAGACAAGTGTTGATAAGCTATTTTTTTTTTAAAGGATTATGATAATTTTGTGGTTTTTTTTTTCAGCACCGAAATTTCAAAGCTCCTCCGTTTATTCACACAAAATAGTCACAATATGGCGATAGCTTTTGACTCTCTATACCTTCAAACTTATTTGAACAGAAATCCGCTACTAGTAGGAGGTCATAAAGGACATTGATTCGCAGATCAACTGCTGCGCATTGAAATCTTGTCCGAATAAAAACTAAATCTTTTTCTAGATTTAGTTGGCAACAGTGTAGCTCAAATCAACGTCCTTGACCTTGTTTAGTTTATTGCGGAAATATCCAATAGAAAATATTCTGAGCTAAGGGGAGATTAGTCTTGTTTAGAAAATTAAGTCGTTAGCTAAGAAATTTTTAACTTTATAATTTTTTTAGACTATAAATACTTAAATTTTTACAAGCACTTGAATAGCTCAGAGGCTAACACGTCGGCCTTCCTTTATAAGGGCTCGATACCTCGAGTTCGAATTCAGACTCGTGCAATTTTTTTTTATTGTTTTTGAAAAAGCAGCACGTGAATATTCTCCGAGATAACCGTGTGGTCAAGTAGGTAGTTATCCCCCCCCCCCCTCCGGTTCAAAGATATAAATAAACAGTCAAATTTATAGGAAATTCGTTGGCACCGTTCACCCATTTTCATTCAGTTTCCAATACTTGAGCACCATGAAGAGTTCAGAGAATCTAGAAGGAATTGTAAAGTAATGATAATAATAATAAATAATTGTATTAATAATATAAATAAACACCAAAGTTCTGTTAAAAAGTCATTATGCAACGCAGTCGTACTCAAATATACTTGTCATGTGCGTATAAAATGATAGATGGATAGTACTTTACGGACGTCGAACATGGATTATGCTAGCAATGTCTGGGCTACCAGTGTATCTACCGTCTGCCCACTGTGTCAATCTAACCTTTCCTGTAGGCAGTGACAACTGGTTCCTCTCTTATCAGCGGGATCCGAACTCCCTGTCTACCGGCTCGACTCTATTGTTTCTAATTTCTGTTTGCGTTGGTGTATTTGAAGAATTTTGATGTTGAAAACACAGCGAGTTGTCTGCCTTTGTTGATGTTCGTGTCAGCGTTTGAAAACATACATTGGCACGAGCTCAGGCTCCCAGTGCTTCCTTTGTAGTGCCAGTCCTACACCCTACCCGCTCTATCTTTAATCTGTCTTCTTTTTTCTCTCTTTCTTAAACTCTCGTGCTTCTCTGTCATTCACCTTCTCTAACTCCCTTGTAGTACCTCATCTCTCTTTATTCTACCATTTCCATTTCTTTCTCTTTCTCTTACACATTCTCTAATCTTAAACTACTTCTTCTCTCTCTTATTCTTCCTCTACTTCTTCTCTCTCTCATTTTTTCTATACCCTTTTATCGCTCTGTATAAGTCCCTCCAGTACTATCTAAGCTTGTTCTATCTCTGTTGTCAACTACAATCTAGTGACGACTTCTTCCCAGAAAAAAAAATAAAAAGTTACTTCATCTTCTTCACTTGACTGTAAACATTTTGTTCTGCTCTTTAATAGAATAGTGACCTTTTTGTGTGTAAATGTTAAAAACAAAACTAAGAAAATATGACAAATATTAAAAAAAAAAAAAAAAAAAGACAAGAACCTCCTTCAACCATAATATAGAGTCATTGTTTTGCTCTTAAGTAATGAATGAATGTTAGACTAAAAAAATTTGGGAAGCGTGGTCGAGAGGCTAAGTACGATAGAACTTAGCTTGGCTAGGCTATGAAAAGGGCTCGAGGTTCGATACCCGACTTGGGTAGAGTTGTGTTTACTGAGTGCCTAAAGGCAGCACGGAAAACCTTCTCCTAGATATCCCCCCCCCCCCCCCCCCCCGCTGCCGAACTGTATATGCCTCCCCCCCCCCCCCTCCAGCCCTCACATTTTGAGAAACGCTGAACTAGGTCTACACAAAACAGTTTGATTTTTATCACGATCTTCAATCACACACAAACACTCACACACACACTCACACACACACATGATCACACCTATAGGTCCACAAATTCCATGTGCGGATAGTAAAGGAGAGATTGACTCCTGGCACCAATTAGGCGAATGTCAATGGGATCCATGCTGTGACTGACTACAATGACACTGTGAGTAACGCTTTACATGTATACATTATCAATTAGTCATCATGGCACGTTCGCTATCAATGTCAGTGTGGGATATACTGCCATTGACATAGACAACACTTTTAAGGTAGAAAAACACATACACATACCACACATTAAGCCACACTCATATACCACAGAGAGACACGTAAACCACAGTCACACGACACACACACAAACCACAGACACACGACAGACAAACCAAAGACACACGGCACGCACAAACCAATGACACACACAAACCAGAAAGATAAACTAGACACACAAGTCACACTTTCAAACCACAGGCTAAAACTATATGTTCAAGCTACACACCACACGTATTAACCTCATAAAAAAATAACATGAACCACGTGCTCAGACCATATATACAAACCTCACAAATTAACCACACAGACCACATCTACAAACCTCACAAATTAACCACACAGACCACATATACAAACCTCACAAATTAACCACACAGACCACATATAAAAACCTCACAAATTAACCACACAAACCACAAACATACGTTGTTAACGCTTCACGGAATACGATACTACAGTGTTTCCCAAACTGTTTTCCGCAGAGCCCCAGTGTTCCGCGAGGCATAAATAGGTGTTCCACAAACTACTGGAATAATTAACTAATAGGCAACTCGTGATTTAACCTCTTAAAAAACTAAGCAAAGTTTTACTGCTAAATATTCAAAATTTGCGAAGTGTTCCGTTAAGGAAAAAGGTTTGGGAAACACTGTGATACAAGATAGTTGGTAAATGCAGTGACTAGACAATACTCACACACACACACACACATATATATATATATATATATACTAGACATATTTTACACGCGGCCCGCGGGTCTTTATATGCGTATCCCTGTCGATATAGTCACTGAGTGTTTTGTCAACAATTAAACGAAATAATATTTCCAACAAAATAAAAATCTTGTAGGCCTACATATATTTGATTAAAATATGAAATGAATGGACTATAATTAGTATATTCATATGTTAAAGTATAAAACTATCTTTGCGAAGAGAAGTTATAACATCTTAAAGTTGAATTTAGAGTTTTAGACCTAGGAATGGAAAGATGTGTAACATTACGGTATTGTCTAATGAAAGAATGTTCGTCAGGAAATCTGTAGTCACAGATATAAGGAACTAATGTATGTAAAAAATGCATTTGAAACACAAATTGGTTAATGTTATTAAATAATGAAATCAATGGACCTTCTTTCGTATTTTCATGTGTCAAAGTAAAAAACTATCTGCGCAAAGTGTAGTTCTTAAATTTAGATCTAGATCTAAATCCTTTCGATCTTTTCTCATGTCAACATAGTAAACATAGCCTAGATCCATAAAATAGCATACTTTCATAGAGTCGGACAACTTTATTTTTTCTAGGGTCTTAAGTTTGTTTTAGGGCTACAATACATACACTACAGTCTAAGTTAGTACTCAAGGAACATTTCTACCAAGTCTTATCAAGATCGGTCAAACGGTTGTGATTTCTATACGCGAACATGCATACATACATACATACGCCTTACTTTCTACTTTATATATTAGATATTTATATATATATTAGAACCTAGAGTTTTTCTCTTAGATCATTAATTATGGGGCGATTAGGAAGATTTTGTAATGCCCCCAGTGGAAACATTTACGTTGGACTTTTGACAACCATGCCGAACCCTAGTTCATACCACAACGCTGTTCGACTTCATCTTCAAGTTTTTCTTCATCAAATATTGGCATCGACACTGTAAAACGATACGCCTCTGAAGTGGATGGTGTACTCTGTGGTTCCTCCAGCAGCTTTGTTCTAGTAAAGAGAGGCTCCAGATGACATCCAAGTGCGAAAAGCATCAAACCGAACAATATGTTTTAAACGTCCAAATATGATCAAATTATCTCTGACCTCATTTCAGACTTCTCCCTCAAAGTAATTGCGCGCTCTCTCTCTCTCTCTCTCTCTCTGTCTACCACACTAGTATTCTATTTCAAGTGTGTTATTGACATCTGTTTGCAGATCTAATTCCTCCCTTTCTTCAGATTTTTTAAAAAATCTATCTCGACCCTCCATCTTGAAATTTGCGCGTGAACACACACTTCCGTTTCAAAGGCGCGAGCCATTCAATTATGCTGGAAAAGTTGAGCAATTAGCCAATAAAGAGAGCTCCCGTCTGCAGCGATCTCTCTCCCCTCCTTAGTCCTCCTTTCCGCACCCCTTTTCCTTGATGTCAAGCTCTTCAGCCACCGTCTCACATGATCTGATTATACATCTACGCATTCCTAAGACAAACACACACGCTCACACTTAGTCAACACACACACACGAGCTCACCTGTCATCTCCAATGACATCACCTTAGTCTGCGATATGCTTTTCGGCAAACATTTGCGGGAATTCCCGAGAAAAGTTATCCCTTTTACAATTTCAAGAGTCAATTTTACGTGTTGAGGTCTGCTCTCTCCAGAGTACTTGACTTAGACTAGCGACAACATTTGAAACGGCACCCTAGCGTTCACATCGACTCACACACACACACACAAATATACATACGCACACACACAATCCTTCCGTTAGACCCCGTCCGCAGACTTTAAATGGACATCTCCCAAACTCAATATCGATTTCAAAGACAATGGATCCAGCAGAGGTAAATTTATTTACTAATTAAATGGGCATCTGAGGTTAGTTGGGGAAAAGTTAGGGCGGTTGGTCGTTGTGCTGGCCACATGACACCCTCGTTAACTGTAGGCCACAGACACAGATGATCTTTACATAATCTGCCCTATAGACCTCAAGTTCTGAAAGGGGGAACTTTATAATATTGCGAATATTTTTTGGTTTATTTGGATTATACTTTCACTTACAATAACAAACAAGACAAACAGGTTAACGCCTCCACGTTGAGCAGTCAAGGTTATTGAGAAGTTGTATATAGTTCATGATCAAATACACTGTTCATTGTAATGTACCCGATGGAGTTCATCAATTATAAAGTCATAGTCGCAGATATAGGAGCATTAGCGAGTGGTCAAAACAAAATCAGTTTTTCATGTTCATTACAAAGAGCGAAGATCCAAAATTGTTCAAAGTTATTGATTTTGTTGCGTTTACCAGCTGACAGATAAGCCTGAAGTCCTATTGATCTGATGTTTTTATGTCCAACACTACATACTTAAAGCTGGGCTAATCAACAATGTTCCTGGACATCCCGTTGCGGAACTCCACAAGTGGACAGACCGGTACAGTTTCCAGATAATAACTTGTCGTCAACCCAAGACTGAGGCCAAATAGCATTGCAATGAGCTCATGAGGAGTTTATATATAATCTAAAATTGAGATTTTTTTATTTTTTTTAAAGGAAACCTCAGAATTTGCGCTATTCAATTTTAGCTTTATCATCATAGGATTCCTTGGGCCTTAGGCCTCTTTTCTTTTCTTTGCCTCTTTTTTGGGCTTAATGTGCCTTTTGTATGGGCCATCTTGCCTCTTTTGTGGGCTTTTTTTTTTTTTCCCAATGTTTTTATTTGTAAGTTCTCATAATTCACAAGTATTAAATCATAAACAATTGAAAATTGATTAACCTAAAAATACAACAATAGTAACAGAAACATTATTTAATATCAAAGACATACTACCTAACCATCCTAGCCATTGAATCCATAAAAGACAGAACAATGATACAAGTATCCTCTACCCCAGAACAATCAACACAATATCAAATATCCCTGACCCCCATCACTGGAAAACTACCTGAGCATTGAACAAGTATATGAAAATCTAACTAGATAATTCTCTACCCTAAAATCCATTATTTTTCTCCCAATGAAGTCCTGTAAATAGTTCAGAAATATAAAATTGCCGAAATCACGGTTGTTTAAATGAAAAAACGTTCTGAAAAGAAAGGTCTTATTGTTCTTGAATAAAATGAAGCTTGTTGTTTGAGTAAAATGGGAGCGAGCTCCAGACCCTTTGTCCAAGCACTAAAAAAGCCGAAAAAGAAAATTATTTTAAAATAAATCTGACTTAGATCCTCCCGCACCGTTCGGCGTATTGGGCGGCAAGCTGTCTCCGCAAAATCTGACGCTGTCAAAGTCTGAAGCCTCTTCTCACCTGGTTTCCACTGGTCCTCCATGAAAGTGTTGCTCAAGTTATAGAGGGCGTTTCTGTTTGCTCTTCCCTCGTATTGGCATCGATGTATGTCATTGCAATTGGTATGCGTAATTCATTCCGTCAGAGGACATGTCCCGCAAACTTCATGCGAAGCTCGGTCACAACCTCAGTGAGGTCGGGTCACCGTTTGACATAGGATTTCATTGTTTGAGACCCAATCTCTAAAACTGACTCCTAAAATCCGCCTTAGTCATTTTTGTGAAGTCATATTTAAGTCTTTTCTCAAGTTTTGGCAGACGACATCCACGTCTCGCTAGCATACGTTGCTCTTGGGATGACGATTGTGTTAAGTAGGTGGATTTTTGGTCTCAAGTTCATTACCATCAAACATTTCACTGACAGTCAAAAATTAATTGCACTTAAGTTATGTGTGACTTTTTAAAATATCTTTTTATTCTCCTCCCCCCCCCCCCCCCCAACTTTTGTTACTGCTACGCCTATACACAAACACACACACAAATACCTAGATAGTTTTAGAATACAAGAGAAAATGGAGCAAAAGAACGGAAACCTGGTCTGGGGAGTAGGTCAAGGATTAAATTGTACCAGGTCGATTCAGAATTAAGTCATTATTGCCTTCAATATAAAATCATCTTAAGCATTCGTTTGTAAACGTCGTAGGCTCGAGTGTATGTCACTGTAGACATATATTCAGAAATAATCATTACACATCATAGTCCTAATCTCCTAGAGGAGGGCAGGGCTTGATGGCGGTAAGCTTTTAGTGTGTAGCGTGTCCTACACTTTCCAAAGGCTCAAGCTACTCTAGACCTATTTCAATGTTACAGGGCAATGAGTTACCCTTCATATATTCTTACAATAGTCCAGATGTACAATAATTTGCTGGAGGGCCAATTGCTATAACTATTTTAAAAAGTCTAAAAACTAAGAACCAAAAGCTACAGTTTGTTACCAAAGTCTTAGAGACTGAATGCTGAACACTAATATTGTAGATAATAGTAAGGAAAGACTACAGTTCTTGAGTCAGAATCCTACAGTTCTTGAATCTGAAAACTACAGTTCTTGAGTCTGAAAACTACAGTTATTGAGTCAGAATCCTACAGTTCTTGAGTCAGAATCCTACAGTTCTTGAGTCTGAAAACTACAGTTATTGAGTCAGAATCCTACAGTTCTTGAGTCAGAATCCTACAGTTCTTGAGTCTGAAAACTACAGTTCTTGAGTCTGAAAACTACAGTTCTTGAGTCTGCATACAGAAATCTAAAGTTACATAAAACAAAGGCTGACGTTAAAAGGTCTAGAGAACAAAGGCAAAAAATAAAAGTTCTAGAGTCTACATTCTGATATCTATAGCTGTAGAGATTTAAGCAATTATAAACATTTTTTTCTATTTCTTATCGATTTTCTCCAATTCCCTGCCCCCCCCCCCCAACACCCTCAGGGAGTTTGATCAATTTTATTGAAGAAATCATTCTTCGCAAAGACTCCCTTCCTCGGTCTGTTCAATTCACTTTCTCTTATCTTGATATCAATTATATTCTTCCAAGCCTATCGACCTAATTAGCCAGGTAAATTAGCTTTGGTAATAATATCGTGTTCCAATTCTCCAGTTCCCCCCCTCTCTCTCTCCCCCCCCCCCTCTCTCTCTCTCTCTCCCTCTCTGTAGTTCACCACCAAATGACATCTTGATCAGATCTCATGTGCCTTGTCCTCATTTTTTTTTTTTCATCTGTAATACAACACATATCCACACACATATTCTTCAAAGTGGGCTATCCAGTTTTGCCTTAAAATAATCATTGATTAGTAAAACAACTATAAGTGATTAATGTTATCATCTCCCTCCCCCGCTCCCTACCCCCTATTTTAAAAAAATTTTTTTTTTGTCTTCGATGGCTCTAAATTACACATTCAATCTTAAAAGAACAAAACCACTCCAGATTTAGATTATGCCTTGCTGTTCGGAATTTTTTTTTTTCGCGTCATCCGGGTCTCTCCGCGTAGACCGCATAACTCCTTGTCTAAGGATGTCAACGGGATTGTCTTTCCAGCAATGACCTCGATGTGTGGGACAGCACCATGTTGAAGCGACAAACGGAGGGACCAACTTGCAGCGCAATTACAGACATTGAAAAGAAAAAGTGGGAAAATAAATACATGGTGGTTAGAGAGGGGGAGACTTTTAAAAGCTTGGTAAATATTGCAAGAGAAGGAGATGGAGGTATTCCAACAGTGGAGGTTTTCCACCCGTCTTGCTACCGACCCTGTTTTTTTTTTTTTTTGTTTTTTTTTTTATTTAATTTTTGTTTGTACTCTGCAAAAGTTAAAAATTCTCTCATTGGGACATCGGAAGAAAAAAACAACAGACTTTTTCTTTAGCAATCTTTTGTAGATAATATCGAAAGGCTGGTTGAGAGGTTAGCGCTCCGGGCGATCAACAAAAAGTTTGGGTTCGGGCTCCAGCCCATGTCATTCCATTCAGATGTTGCTGGCAAGATTAACATGAGAATAGAAACCCTATCCTATGTCAACCGCAAAAGTTCTCAGCGAACGAAGGTACAGAAGAGTTTTTTTTTTTTTTTTTTACTTTTAAGCAGTGATGCCCAAAATACGGCCCGCGGGCCACATACGGCTCGCGACGTGGTTCCAAGGCACAAAGAGTAGAACATCCCCTCTCCACAAGAAAAAAAAATTTGAAAAAAACAAATCTGCTTGTCTAATTTGAAGTGATGCAAACAACGAATTTCTACTCCGCGTTTTACTTGCAGGAACTTTTATGAAAGGCCGAAAACAAGTGTTAAGGATGATCGCAATAATTACATGCACTTATTTGAGAGGACAAACCTTTTCAATGAGGAACCGGGCGGAACTCATGTTAGGTAATCGTCTCACGGACGAACATCTAGAATTTTAGAAGCGTGGTCGAGAGGCAAGGTGCGCTCGAACTTGGCTTGGCTTGGCTACCTAGAAGGGGGCTCGAGATTCGACACCCGACTTGGGCAGAGTTGTGTTTACTAAAGACAGCACGGAAAACCAACTCCTAGATACCCCCCCCCCCCCACTCCCACTGTTCCACAAATGAGATTGGACCAAAAAGCGCTCTGAGCATGGTATAAGCATGAAAGTAGCGCTATGTAAAAGCTTTAAATTTCAGTGCCTCGACTTGATGTCTTATCTATGCACTTTGATATTTAAATATTGGTTAAGAATACACTTCTCATGAGTAAATGTAAGTCACGGATTTCTAATAACAGTGGCTTATTATTAACATCCTTTTGTTTTACATTTTTGTTGATGTGGCCCGCGACACGGGTGTCAGAAATTAAATTGGCCCACCGGCTGGAATAAGGTTGAGCACTGCTTTAAAGCTATTTTATAAAAATTCGGAACGCATAAAAACTACCTGGAAACAAATCAAATCATTTTATGTATGTTTGGATGTTATTGTACTTTAAATAAAGCTTATCTTCGAGTCCGAGGAGTGCAGTATGACTACTCTAGTGACCTAGTTTAGTTTAGAGATTATGTTAGTTCTGCAAATAGATATATTGTGCATTGTTTTTAGCGACGGAAAAAGTAGTGACGTAGTCAGACGAATGACGTTGCAAAGTGTGGGTACAAGGAGAAGAAAATGGCTAGAGCGTAGAAAAAGAAGGAGATTGATAGAGACTGCTAAATAAACGATGGAAATAGAGACAAGATGATCGTCCACGTCTACAAATAAATACATCAGTTAAATTAGTCATCATTCTTGATTAAGCGTAGCATTGTTCAGGGGCAAATGCCCGGTGGGCCGGTACCCAAATGGGCGGTAGAGCAACCGAATGGCAGCATCGATACCACTATGGCACATAGATTCTCTTATCAAAAGGCGTCGTGTTTAAAAACAAATCTTTCACAGGCTCTACAGTGTAATACCATTTTAATTTTACACATTTTCTGAAATAGCCTTCATTCGTAGAGAGTGTTACTAGTGGAATTCATCTAATTAAGGCCCACATACTTTGCGATTAAAAAGCATTTATAAGGCCTATATTTTTTATAAGAATAAAGAGTTCACTGTATGCATGCATATCGATACATTATCAAACTTAATGATTTTTAATGAATTTGAGGACATGTAGATCTAGAAATGTCCATCATATAATATAGAAATTCCCGGGCCGATTTTGACACCCAACCCGACCCTGGCATTGTTCATTGTAATGTCCCTTGGCTAGTTTGGACAACAGACAACATGCAAGCCAGGACACTACGCAGCTTTAGGTGCTACCTACATATCTTGTCACAACACAAACCAACAAGGACATAATCATTTTCAGCAGCACTTTCTTGACTCTGCACAGCGGAATGGAAAACCAATACACACAAAACCAAACACACAGAGACAGAAACCAAACACACACGCAAACAAAAATACAAACACACAAACCAAAGTCACACATAAACCTAACATACAAACGCAATTTAAAGCACACACAAAGTAACCACTCACAAAAAAACACACAGAGAAACCTAACACATACACGAAACACTTATATAATTTTAAACACACACACACACCAAACACACAGGGCCGGATTTAAATATGTTTAGGCCCCTACATTTTTTTCGAACTCTTTTAATAAAGATCCTTTTAAGAATGAAAATGATTATATTTAAATGCATTCTATAATTTAGACGAAAGGAATGGAATTATTGAAAATTTAATCTCAATTTCCTTTAAAAAAAAACAGTTGCATATTTTAGTTTCAAAAGTGTATATTTTTGAGTTTGTGGAGGGCAAGGCCCTTGATAGACGCACTGTCTAAATCCGGAGCAGTGCTTACTTTTTTTCGAGCATGCTACAGCTACCAGCGAACTACTTTAAAAGTTTCTGGATAAATTTTATTTTTTTGTGGAGGCCCCAGAGCTTGAACCCAGCCTGTCCTCCCTTAAATCCAGCCCTGCAAACACACACACAATTACAAACTAGTAACTCCTAAACCAAACACACATACTAACCAAAACACACATATAAATACAGCACAAACATTAATCAATTACACTCTCACACATCAACATCAAAAACATAAAAATCACAAACATGAAAATTAACTCCACACGCACACACACACAACCAAAGTTACATTCAACTAAACACACACATGCATCAAGACGTTGGACATCGGCCCTGATCATTTCGCCACTCTCACACTCAAGAATTTAGAGCCCACGCCGTGTCACAGATCAAGGCGCTACCAAATCAGCCACGTGGCCACCCCCCTTCTCACCTTTCCACCCTCGCCCAGGTAAGACGTTACAAAATAGCCAAATCAACAAAAAGGCTTGTAAATTTTATGCCCCGCCGGTCGAGAGACGACCTAAAGCTGCCCCTTGTCGGGAGCGGGGTCGTTACTTTGTGTTGCGAAGATAAAATGATAAATTTCGTGCGTAATACCGCCTTGCGGCACGCGGGTGCCTGGTGGCAGCGCCCTGGAAATGTTTTATGCCGCTTAAACGTCTTCTCCTTTCCACCACAAAGGAAAAGGCGCGTGCCGGCGCCCCCTCCTGGCCCACTGTCAGTCATGAGCACCCTTGCCACCCTCATGATCTTGCGTCAGTGAGTTGGACAACGCCGTGTTTACCGTGGGATCAGCGGGTAACGCGGCGGAGGCGGATCGCGGGGAGGGGCGCCGCGTTACCCCTCTCCCTAACATCTGTTTCTGTAGGTGAGGCTGGAATGGTGGTTGTCATAGTCGATGCCCCCCCCACTCACACATTCACACACACACATACGCATATACATTGACACACAGTGGCTACCAGCAGCATTGGGCTGAGGGCCCTAATGTTGACGCAGGACTTCTACGGCTTTATTAGTCTTATCACAAGAGGAGGGCTGGAGGCTCGCGAAGAGAGAACGAAAGACGAGGGTAGAACACTCACCTAGAAGGACAGGGTGAAGAGAGAGACCGGGGAGGGGGCGTGGGACAGAAAGTTATAAAACAAAAACAAAAAATTATAATGGCTGCTAATACCTGTTTCCCACGTTGATTAATCGCATCTCATGGCGCGCATGCAAGGCCAGTATGTTCGTGCGTGGGTGACTTTTTTTTTGTTGCTTAAAAACACCTCCCCTTTCGAAACCAGCTCCTTTCATTCAACTCTCCCGGACCTAGCCTCTCAAGATATACTTGGGGGGTAGGGGGAGTAGTTTTTTTTTTATAAAACTATCTCTCTTTTTGCTCAGCAAAGTAAACATGCTATACTTAAATGCACGGGCCGTATAATCGTGAGCAACAATGAGAGTCTTATGCTACTCACGCCTTACCTGCACCTTCAGACCGCCGCGAACGTTAGCGATTCATTTGATGTTTGAGCCATCACCGAGGCCCCTTTCTTTTCAGGCGCAATTTTCTATGGCCCTCGGGTCTGCTTGCACCGGAGAAGATCAAAAGAGACACCGGAAAGACGTTCTTTTTCTTTGTTTCCCCTACCGAGACGTGAGCAACAGACAGACGGACTTCAGAAACACAAATAGACCTTACGATAACTTTTATCCACAATAGCTCTTCTTCCTATTTTTTCTTCATGTCATTTATATATCTTTTTAAATTTCTTTTAAAGAAAACAAAGAGTTTATAAAAGAAGTAGATTTAAATGATACTGACCGGCCAGGGCCGGCTTTACAAATTGCAGGGGCCCTATGTAATGTGTGCTTGCGAATCCCCTTTTCTAAATTTTGTTTACAGCTATTACTATTAATTATACCATAATATCAACATTTATTATACTACATGTATAGGAAGAAACTCAACTTGCAATAATTAAAGCTACGTCAATCGTATGGTACTCTAAATGTGTTAACCCTTTAACTCCTATATCTTTAAAAGCCTGTGGCAAGAGCCATGACTGACAGTGAAATACTAAATGTAAATTGCGGGGCCCCTGCCTGGGGCGGGGCTCGATTCAGAACAGTCGGTCAAATCGGCCTAAAGCCGGCCCTGTGACCGGCCATACTTGTTTTGTTTTTTTTATTATTACACAATCTTGAATTTTAACGCGATACCGAAGGGTGATATTTGACGATTCTGTTCCACACATTTAAACTAGTTTTGTGTGCTCTATTTTTGTGTATCAAGGAGTATCATTTTACTGTTCCATTACTGTGCATGATTTTTTTGCTCAATTAATGTGACGAACGATGTATCACAATGTATAACAATTTATCACGGTGTATCACAGTGTATCACAATGTATCACTATGTATCATAGTGTATCTCGATGTATCTCGATGTCACTTGATGTATCAAGATGCATCATATGAAAGACATTGTCATACCAGATGTCACCTTGTTATTCTTATTAAACCAAATGTGTACAGTGGTAACAAAACACAAGCATTACCTCCCATTAAAAAAAAAAGACAACCAAACACGAGTGTTGGCTAATTAAGCACGAAAGAGTTAAACTCCAAAGATGAAACTCTCGTCTGTCACTCGTTCAGAGAGGGTTAATCCTAAAAGTTCGAAGGACAAAGTCAACCCGTTGAACTAGAGACAGACACACACACAACACACACACACACAAAAGTCTGAAAAGAAAAAAAAACACTAAAATACGTGTCTTATCACCCGACACGAAGTGAAAGGAGGCGGCCATTATTCCCCTCCCTAAAATCTTCGCACTTTCCTCTTACTCTCTCTTCTTTCCTCTGTCTCTCCAACAAGCGTGACGCCCCCCCCCCCTCCCCTCGTGTCGTTCAATAGACAGTTTGCGATATTCCCTTTAATAAAAAAAAAAATGATTCGACCAACGCCCATGCCAAGTGATATGAACGCAATCTGACAGCGGCGTTGCAGCTTCAAGTTCAGGGTGAAAGGGTGCTCTGACCTACATAGCCCATTTTAGTGCGGAAAACAAGGCGACGCTGAGGGGGGAGGCGGTACCCAAGATTCAATTCAGGTAAAATATGGGCTTTTGTGACTGCACAATAGTTAAAGACGATCTTATGTCTTAAAGGTTCCCAACGCTTTAGTCACGAACCCTCTTGGACAAATTACAATAAAATACATGTATTTTAAACTAACTTTAGATATACTTTAAAAAGAATTTCTACAAATATAAAAAAAAACAACACTTTTTTAAAAAATTTAGCTGTACTCATAAAATAAGACACAAATAAACCCACAGGGTCCACTAGAACATATTATGAGAACCACTGTACAGCAGTTCTATCAAATTACGCACCTGTGTTGATAAAGTAAACTCTACAAGACAAATGATTTAGAGAAGAAAGGAACAGGGAGAATCCTCACGCACTCTGACAGGGCCATAGGGAGTGTTTAGGTGATAGGATGACATTCCATGTCAAAGGTCAGCACTACGTTAAAGGGTATTCTATTTCCTTTTCCGGTTGTCGCCCACACTCCGTGCGTTTCACGTGAAACTAAAAAAAATCTGATGTCATCTAAGGCATGATTTTATGACAAATCTCGAAATGAGAACTGTAGACAGGTGGAACCGAAGACAACTGTCTCGCTGCAGGGGAGATACTTAATAATGAGTTCGATAACTATTGCAGATCAAGTTGACCAGGATGCAGAATGTTTTGTGATAGGATAGTCAATCATAAAGTCTATCTAGTTCTATATGTAACCCTTTTTTTAAAAAAAACTATTGTTCGTGATAAAAAGAGAATAAAATTTTAGTCAGATATTTATTTTTTTTACCACCTGGCTGATATTTGTGTTCGCTCTTTGGCTAGGTAGAATGCTCTAAATCAGTGATGCCCTAAATACGGCCCGCGGGCCAGATCCGGCCCGCGACGTGGTTCCATCCGGTCCGCCGAAACGTCGGCACAAAGAGTAGAAATCTACCCCACCGCCTTCCAAAATAAAAATGTTGAAAGATGTATCTTACCTACGTTAGGGCACTCTGTTAGACTGGTACTATGACCTTTAACATTTGTACTTTTATGAGTTGAAGATAACTAATAGTGGAATTTAGAATCTACCAGGAAAAACGAACAGATCGTTTTATTTTATATTGTATTTCAACATGATAATAAGCCAAACATATTGGATTTGTATATTTTTTATACATATATAAACGGCATTATAAAACAAATATTACGGCATTCTTGTTTTGAGCAGCGATAAAAAAAAGATTTTTAAACTACGCCAAGAAATAGGACGATAGATGGGAATATTTACCCCCCAAAAAAAGACAAGAAAATGAGTCGATGGTTAGATAGCTATAATTTTGCTCACATTTTACACAGAGAAAGCCATTTTTCTGACGCCAAAAAAAAAATTAAAAAAAATAGTTATCTTTCAGATATGCCATTAATTAATGTTAGCACAGTAAGTTGTAAGTACTAGATCCACAGTTTTGTATAAAAATTGTTGTAGGACAATATCTTTCCGTTTGCTTTTTTACCTTTCCTGTCACGTGGCCCGCAACACGAGTGCTGGAAATTAAATTGGCCCGCAGGTTGAATTAGGTTGGGCATCACTGCGCTAAATGGATTCAACATTTATAGTGCTGCCACGTTTCTCACACAAAAACTACGGTCTGCGGGCTTTTTCTGTACACGGACTAAAGGTTTGGAACTCACTCTCCATTGATCTCAGACAGAGAACATGCTACACTACATTCAAGAAGAACATTAAGACCTACCTGTTTAAAACTTGTTTAGATTGGTTTGTTATTTTAGCTGTCGTGTTTATGTTTTTAATGTTATCACGGCGCCTTAAGTCTGTCTGTTAACAGCGCTTTATAAATAAAATTATTATTATTATGTATCTATCCAGTGGCGTAGCAAGTACCCGGGTTTAATAATATGAAGATGTGTGTCCCTACCCCACCCCAGAAATAAATCCTGGTTAAGCGAATGTATAAGTCAACTCAAAGCTAATACAATTGTATGGATGGACCTATAGAGCCAGACTGCTAAGACTGTGCGCTAAATGTTCTCAATCGTTTAATTGTTCACTCATGTCTTCAATGAATACGTGCGGGAATACCCGCTGACGTACGTGTGCTCAAGATATAGAATGTCTGTGACCAAATTTATTTAAAGATAATTATAATTTTAAAAATCTTAAAGTTCAGACTACAGTTTTCCTGTGTGCCCAATTAGATAGTATTTTTTTTCCCCCAAAGATTTACGCAAACTGTCAAATTTCAAGGAAAATTGTTAGAGCCATTTTCTAGATCCGTGTCCGCCCATCCAACGTAAACCAATGAAGAGTTTGCAAGCTGAGAAGAGGAATTTAAAAAAAGAAAGCAACTGAAGTCGATGTACATATTAGTACATTTACAAATAGTCATTCCAGTGTATGTACGTCCAATCTTCTTGAACTCAATACCCGTAAGTCTTCGTAAAAGTAATAAAACAATTATCTCTCAATGACCCTTGTGGGTGCCTATTAGTCAAGGGTCAGATCGAAACAGATCACATAGTTGCTACACCATCGCAAGGGTCTAATTGTGTCCAATAAAAAATATTCACGGTAAATCCAACTACATAAAAAAAAACAACTCAAATTTTCTAGGTGTTATCAATACTAATAAAAGGCAAAGCCCTGACTCACTGACTCACTGACTCATCACTAATTCTGCAACTTCCCGTGTAGGTACAAGGGTGAAATTTGGCAGGCGCATTCCCTACAGCTTACTTACAAAAGTGCAGCAGGTTTCGTTTCCCAATCGTACGCGTAACGGTCGACAACGTCCGCCATGTTGAACGTTCGTATTTATGGAGCCATCTTCACGAAACTTGGTACGCGGCTTCCCTGCGCTAACCGAAACCGATGTACGTACTTATTTAACGGTCGTAACGGTCGACAACGTCCGCCATGTTGAACTTTCGTATCTCTCGGTACGAAGCTGGTCGTTACATCAGCAGCTCTGAAGCAGCGTGGCGCATTTTCTGCTTTCCCATTCACGAACGCTACCCTCCGGTCGTTCATCTTGCAGTGCATCTCGAGAACGGACAGAGAATTTATTTCACAGAGGGCAATGTTGCAGAAAAAGTACACAATCCACCACAGACGACTCTGTTAGCCTTCTTTGATCTTTGCAACCATGATGACTTTGCAAAGGAGCTTTATTATCACGAAGTTCCATCTTATTATGTGTGGACAAGAAACATGTTTCGTCGGAGGAAGCAGGGGAAGGCTGTGCCAGGACATTCGGGGGTGAAGAAAGATAATGTGCTTGGAAGGGTCTACACTGTGCACCCGAACAACTCTGAATGTTACCACCTTCGATTGCTGCTCTACAAAATCATAGGTCCCACCTCTTTCGAATTTCTCAGAACAGTTGACGGTGTTGTCCATCCAACCTACAAGTCGGCCTGCAGGGCACTTGGTTTGTTACAGGACGATGTCAACTAGGACGAGACTCTCCAGGAAGCTGCTCTGTCTCGCTCACCTCAAAAGATCCGTGAACTGTTCGCTGTAATGCTGGTCTTCTGCCAAATGGAGAACCCCTTAAATCTCTGGGAAAAACATAGAGACAGCATGGCAGAAGATGTTAGGAGACAGACTGAAAGAGATCATGGAGGAACAGAAGTCCAACAGTGGTTGCCTATGATCTACAACAAGTGTATACAGTTGCTTGAGAACTACGTCATTGCTATCGGAGGTCTCTCTGTCGATCATTACGGGCTGCCTTCACCTTCGAGAGAACTGGCAGAGGTTACGTCGAATCCCGAGTACTTGAGGGAAACCTCTTACGACACCTCGGAGTTGGCCAATGTAGTCTCAAACAACGAGCCTTTGCTGAATGGTGACCAAAAGAGAGTTTACGAGCAAGTCATGAGGAGCGTTGTCTCGGGCAATGGCACGGTGTTTTTTCTTGATGCTCCAGGAGGAACTGGCAAGACATTTCTCATAAACCTTCTGCTTGCGAAAGTCCGAGCGGAAGGTGACATTGCTGTAGCTGTGGCTTCTTCTGGCATTGCAGCAACTCTTCTTCAGGGTGGGAGAACTGCTCATTCAGCTTTCAAGCTACCTCTCAACCTCAGCCACACCACTGATTCGCCCTCCACGTGCAACATATCAAAGCAGAGCAACATAGCTGAAGTGCTAAGACAGTGCAAGCTGATTGTCTGGGACGAGTCCACCATGGCACACAGAGGGGGTGTCGAGGCTTTGGACAGGACCCTCCAAGACATCCGAAACACCACCACACGTATGGGAGGCTTGACAGTGTTGCTGGCTGGAGACTTTCGGCAAACCCTACCAGTCGTGCCCAGAGGAACACGCGCCGACGAAGTGAAAGCCTGTCTGAAGTCTTCGTACCTGTGGCGTCAAATCACTGTCGTCACTTTAAGAATAAACATGAGGGTTCATCTGAATGGCGACACAAGAGCCGGAGAGTTCTCTGATCTTCTGATGAGTATTGGTGATGGCAGCTTCAGTCAAGAAAATTCTAAAATAGCAATTCCCTCAAATCTCTGTCTCCTGGTGAAGACCTTGCAAAACCTTCGTTACAATGTTTATCCCAATCTAAGAACTCTCCAGCATATAGACGTGTCATGGTTGAGGGAGAGAGCTATCCTAACACCACGAAACGACATGACCACGGCCATAAACCACGTTTTACTCCAAGAACTCCCCTCACAATCTAAAACATACCAGTCTGTGGATTCAGTTGTGGAAATGGAAGACGCGGTGCACTATCCGGTAGAGTTTCTCAACTCTCTGAATCCTCCAGGCACTCCTGAGCATCGTCTCATTTTGAAGGTTGGGGCACCGATAATGTTGCTGAGGAACTTGCAGCCACCTAAACTGTGCAACGGCACCAGACTTCAAGTCACGTCTCTGCAGAAGAACCTCATTGAGGCAACTATTTTCACTGGCAGTGGCTCAGGAGAGACAGTTTTGATTCCTCGCATCCCCGTCATCCCCTCTGACCTCCCATTTCAATTCAAACGCCTCCAATTCCCAGTAAGGCTCTGCTTCGCCATGACAATCAACAAGTCTCAGGGACAGACACTACAAAAGGTTGGCATTGACTTGAGACAGGACTGCTTCTCACATGGGCAACTGTACGTCGCATGCTCAAGAGTAAGCTCGGCGCAGGGATTGGTCATACTGCAGCCGGAGGGCCGAACTGACAACGTAGTGTACAAAGAGATCCTCAACAAATAACTGTGTATTGGTACATGTATGTTTCTTCTCTATTTCAAAAGGTTTACTTTTCTTCTTAGTAATGAAATATTTAAGGCAGTACATATGACACATTATTTTTACTTATCGGACTAACATTGCAAAAAGCCACACAAAAACTGCGTTGTTCCGGTTATTCCAAAAATACATGCGCTACATTCCCTGCGGTAACACTCCTGGCACAAATGAGAATGTTTTGTTGTTACATGTAGGCCTATTAATTAAAGCAAATTTGAAATGTTAATGCAATAATCCTCCCGCTGCAAGGCGCGGGTATTTTGCTAGTAATAAATAAAAACAGTCAACATGGAATCCCCATGTTTAAGAGATTATTAAGAAATCAAACAAAGCATTGAGGACTATTTAAAGAAATGTGTACGAATCAAACAAGAACATAAAATTGAAACTCTATTAACCAATAATGTGTGTGCCCTTCAACTTAAGAAAACAAAAAACTAGAACAGAGGCAAGGTAGAGCATTGGAAGTTAAAACAAGCATTCATATTAGAGTGTCCCTAGATTAATCATTAAATTTATAGACACTTCAGAAGGCTAAAAAGTAGCAATAGTACATCCAGCTCTTCAATAACTTACAAATACAAAAAACAAACCTAACAAAATAATCAGAAATACAAAAGATAAGGTTCATTTCTTATTCTGTACGCAAGGACATATTCATACAAGTGCTCCATCTTTTCTAATGTCATTAGAGCCCGGAATGGGTTACTTAAATCAGCCAAGAAAACTTATGACTTAGCAGAGATTACTTGACGTGAATGACTAGATAGATACTTTTCTTTTTAAGTAACGTCTGTATTTTATAAGATAAGAAGATAAGACGATTCACGTAGACACAATGAACTCTAGTAAAAATGTGATTTTAAAACTATTTTGAAAAAAATCTGTAACGTTTTTTTTTTTTACAACATACACATGACAAATAAATAATCTTGGTTGAAAATTAACAACATAATGTTTTTTTTAAATTTAGTTTTGTAAAGCTCAGAAATAAAGTGGGGATCTTTGAAGACCATTATCTAGTTACATGTAATTTGTCTAAAGGTATTAGTAGATAGAAAAGACCTGTCAACTATATTAGACTACATCACCTTTACAATATAAAGTAAAGCACACACAAAAATTATATAAAAGTAAAAACCGAATCCAATGTCACAGACATACTTTAAAACGAATAAACCACAAACGGTTCGGAAACACACGAGTTCAAGAGTATTCAATTATTTTTGGAAACATTAGAAGGGAGGTAACTGTCTAATCCGGAATGTTGATATAATTTGGGTAAGGATTTTACGACTTTAAAACTGGACGGGTTTCTTATTTTATTTTTTATTAAAAACTCACCTTTCTTTTTTTTTATAAGGGAAGGGCGGAGGTGGTAGGTAACCTTTTCTTTTGACAAAAATAAAAGAAAATATGTAATTAATCAACTAAGTTCAAGAGGAAAGGCCGTAATATGGAAAGCAGCCAGTGGTAGAATTTGAATCCAATTATATTCTACTTTGTGATTATTTATTAGTGTATACATTTCCAAGATAACCTATGTTTAATTTTTTTTTTTTTCAAATACACTAGAGAATGATAATGTCGGATATCTAATACGACTTAGATTCATTGGTTGTGCTCTTCAACCAGTAGATCGTTTTTAACTGCAGGATTATATCCCCTGAATTTCAAAAGAGCGCGTCATTAATGACAAGAGCCAATGAGAGAAGAGCCCTTCTGTGCCTTTACTGACATGAAAAGATGGTGGGGGAGGGATTTTGTTGGCAGAAGAGCCATGCACCCCTTACTATATTATCTGATGTATTCTTTTTAAAAGCCAACATGAGCCAACACATGCCTTTTATGTATATGTGTGTGTATTTGTATGTATGGGGGTTCAATACTTCTTTGTATGTGGTTACATAAACCGCGAGGTTGGGTCCTTTGAATTATAATTCATGGGGCGCGAGAATGCACGAGAAGGCACGAGAATGCATGGGCATGTCAATGCTATCATTTTAATCTTGAAAGGCAAGCAGCAATAAGGTCATGGAAAAAGAAACTGGGGGGGGGGGGGGGGGGGGTAAAATTTCACCTTTGTTTAATTGTCTCATGAGCTGAATGGCATAAGGTGTATTAAGAAAATAAATAGCCTTGAATCGCCCGTGGGAGAAGTCGTACTTACTATGAGGTCCTTAGAGTTGGACTGGTAACTAGAAATACTGAAAATAAAATATAAAGGATTAATTGAAAGCTTGGGGTCATTCGCGAATTGCGGGATTCAGGCTGCGAACATGTGAAGACCGTCTCTTAGCGAGCACCTAAGAAATCACTTTGATAATCCTAGGACAGCGACTAATTGGAAATAATTGGCCAGGACTTTTTAACAATACAACATATCAAATTTTGTCACGAGAAAGAAAAATTGTAATTTGCAATGCCGAATTTCTTCAAGTATAAATATTATATTCAATTCCGATACCAATAACACCATAACTCGATTACGAGCCACGTTTTACTTGTAAATTTTGGTACCACCAATATAAGGGTGCCGGCCCATGATAATAATCTGCTGATATAAAATCGCTATGACAAGTTGCTTTAACAAGTTACTATGACAAACTATTATGACAAGCTACTGTAATTCCTCCATCTTGTTGGTAGCAACGTATGTCAACAATACGCAGATGTGCAGATCACGTTTTGGTGTGTCATTAAACCATTTACGATTATTAACAAAACTTGACGGGCTTTGAACATAAACTTTCAGCTGAGAACACATAGTCAGTCTCTCGTCTCTCTCTACCAGTCAAACCTACTTGCCCGGTTTCGAAAGGAATACCCTGGTTTGTTTATTCGTTGGTAGTGTTGTCATTGTTGCCAACCTTTCAAAACTGCAGGTGTCTTTTTAAAGTTGTTACCTCCGACAAAACTGAGCGGGCGATAAAACATACGCACAATTTAAATCACACATACTTTACACCAAGAGACACTCACGACACAGTCGGATACACCCACCCCCTACCCTCTGTTTTAAGTTGTTTAGGGGCGTTAACCTCCTCTCCCCAAACATCGGGTTCCTTTCCGTAAAGTTCTCTATTATAATTCTTCCCCCTTGTGTAATCTTCAAGTGGCCTCCCTTCGTTTCCTAAATAAAACCATGTTTTTTAGTTTAATCCATTTTCAGACACTGAAGAGCTCCCAAAAAATATGGCCGAGCTATTTAATCGGCACTCTCCTAAAGTTACAGTAGAAGAAGAATTAAATATTTTCATAATTTTGTTTTGTTTATTAATTCGGAATTATTTTTTTTTGTAAGTCCAGATTTTGCATAAAGAGTTGAACCAAAGCGTTCCAAAATTTCACAAAGAAACGAGGACACTATCAAAGGATAATTAAATATGCGTCTCAAAGTACACAGTTAAAATCAAAAAACAACTTTTTACCTTCTATTATATAACGAAATGTTTTTGTTGTTTTGTTAAAAGCCAATCCCTCTTTTTTATGAAGCTGATAGTGGTCTATTTTTTTTTCATTCTATTTAATTCTTGTTTGTTTAATTTTTGCAAAGAGTATTTCCAGTGAGCTTACACAACCAATTTCTTCTATTACAGTCCAGCTCATTTCTACATAGGACTATACTCAAAATGTACATTTTTTTTTATCAAGTCGAATAAATATCCGCTGAGGCATATTAAAAATATAAATAAAACATTTGAGCCGAGTGTGGGAATATCCCATAAGAATAAGAAGGATTATATTGGGACACATTATAAACGTTTTCACCAAGTGGCCAATTATTCAATATTTTTTTCCGAAACATGCAGGTCTACATGAACTGTCATATTTATAGAGAAAATCGTTAGAACCGTTTTCGAAATGTCAAAGTGTTTTATTCTATCTCTGAATCTATGTTTTTGAGTCCATGACGAATTTGAACGCTAGTAGTAGGAATAAAAAAAGGTGCATATAAGATTGCATAAAACCTAGATTTATTGATGATGAGTTACTGTCCGTGCTTCTAAGTTTGTAGCAGTTGGAGATGTTCTGGAGAAAATCTTAATAAATTGGTGAGTATTCGTGTGTTTGAGTAATTAAGATAAATCACATTTTCTTTGTGCTGATTCTTTCTGGGCATTCATAAGCTCCAAACTTAGAACTTATTGAAATAATGTATCGATCATTTCATTCATTAAATATTATGAATTAAATTTACCGAGGAAAAGTATTGTTTTGTCTTTTTTAAATAATCAAGTAATATTTTTTGAGATTTTTAAAGAACTACGTGTAAACCTTGTCCTCCTGTCTAAAGATAGAGGAGGATTGAAGTGCATATTTTGTCACATCCAGAGCAGACTTAATGGTTGTCTGTCGGTAGTTGGTTTAGGCTAACGTCTCACAGTCTACGTGTGTCATGGGCAGTAGATTTCCCTTGGGTCTCAAATGTGCCACAAATAATATAATTAATAATTACTAGGAAGGAAAATATAGTCAATATTTAATATAATTATCATCATTTTTGAAAAAATGTCTGTGATATATAGGATAAGATAAAATACGATAATATTTGGATTATTATGGGATTCGAACTCAAACTGCTTACGTCGGTAGGCGTTCTTAGAGGCAATTACCACTTTTTCCCACTCTAAACTTAAAAACAATTCAGAACAGAAGAATAAAAAGCAAAGTAGCTAAAATACATACAACACTAAAACATATTTACAAACAGAAAAGCAAAACCCAATGAAATACTCGAAAAGACACAAAGATAGAGGCCCATTTCTTATTCCATACGCTAGAATGGAATAAGTTGCCTGAATCAGCCATGAAAATCAACGACTTATCAGTTTAATATCCATGACTAGATTGACTCATGAAATGCGTAGAACGATAGCTTATCTTCTTTTTTTGAATTAAGTAAAGTTCCATTTTCAGACCTTGCGATCTATGGGGGGGGGGGGGGGGGGGGGTCATCTATTTCTTTGGCCAACGGTGTCATGTGGCCAGCACAAAGACCAACCACATTTACTTTCCCCAACTCAAGTCAGATACCCATTAGAGCTGTCTGGACTAAGGGGTACCCAAAAATTCCCGATTTTCAAAATCTCAGTCTTCACCGAGATTCGAACTCAGGATCCTGGCCCCCTCTCCCAGGTTGGAAAGTCAAGCGCCTCCCCCCCCCCTTTTTTTTGTTGTAATATGCAAGATAAGATAAGAAGGAAAGAATTGAGTTAGATTTTTCTTTGCTGTTAAAGAATAAATAAATAAGTCACACCTAACACTCTTATGAGACTGCTCTCTTCGTTCTCCAGCGTAACGTCCTATTACTAACTTAACTCTTTCTCTCCGTAATTATTTACCACATTCTAGTGGAATCAACGTTGGTATCGTCAGTTAGGAGAGAAAGAGTTAAGTCTGATTATAGTTTTAAAGTAAAAGCACCGTGGTCCTGTTTGGATTCTTTAAGCCAACAAAATAACATTAACAACACACTGATAGACTTATGATAGGACATGATCGTTTCAGCTTGGCAGTGATAGTGGACGCAAAGTGCCTGGTCCCTTGTTATCGCCTGTTCTTATTTATCTATATTACTGACCCAAAAAAAAATCTGATTTCATATTGGGGACCTATATATTCAATTACATTGGAGAATAACTCTGCAATTAATTAACGGTTCTTAAGCGTGATTTCATTGGTTAGTGTCAAATGAAAATATCCATCCCGCCCCCCCCCCAACCAAGTTCACCTGTAATAATTAAATTACCTATGGGAGATTTTCGATCGCGTCCACAGATTTGGGAGAAAAAAAAAAGGGGGGAAGGAAAAAAAAATTTTCGTATTATCTTGACGGAACGTGACCAGACCAATGGCCGACAAGACCTGACGGAAGAGGTCGCTGGTGGTGATAACATCGATGTCATAAGGGAATACTGTAGGAACGAACCAGAGAGCGAGGGCAATAATTAAGATACGTATTGATTCCAATTGAGAAATTAGTCAATGAGGTCACTGATAACCTTAATTAAAAAATGCGCCAACGTCTGTGTATAAAGATACATGTCTCGACAACTCTTTAAGTCTATACCCGAATGCAATTTTAAACTAGAATGAAGTTACTCGTTATCACAGAGTTATACATTTTTTTATCCTATTGATTGGTCTCTTGTGATCACCAGCATTAAAAAACAGAGAACTAGACTGTAAATGTTAAAGGGTGTAATGTTGACGAATGCGAATGTCGTGGAATGATGAGTTCGTGCTTCCTGGAGTACTCTTGACACGTGACAAACATATATACTACAAACTGACTTAAGTCCGTTTCAGCAGACAAATACAAGCTTTATTTGACAACAATAATAATAATACTCCATTCCTTGTTAGTGCTACAAGTCAAGAAAATTCTATCCGCATAACAGCGGTATCAAAAATAGCCAATATGTTAAACTCTCCAGAGTATATTACAAATCACGTCCGCATCGCAGCGGGTAACACAGTACAGAATAATCCAGAACAATAATACATGTCTCAAAAAGACCACTGACAGCAACTGCCCAAAAGATACTTCTAACTCAGAGTTACAACTCGACTAAAAAGGTACTACTAAAGACATGACTGCCTCGTTCAGAGGATAACACTTTACAGACTTGACTGAACTCAACTTTACTCATTCTACTTCCTGTTTTCTACATCAGGAATTCCACGTGTCTTTTAAACTCTTAACATGACGTGAACATTAGATCAGGCAATGTCAACTGAGACCGTGACATAGACATAATGCATTTCCCGGGGATGGTTGAAGTAAAGTCATTCCAGCTCAGGAATCATTATTCCTCAACCCTCCTATAGGTTCACGATTTTATCATCAAATTCAGGGTCGATAACATAACTTATAGCTTAAGGCTACTAGAAATATTTAGCACTTTTATATAATATCTGGACTTTTAAAGATCACCCAAAAAGGTGGCGGCTTCGCATCTCAAATTGCATGGGTCCACTTCAAGTTCACTTATGGGCATGGTGCTGATCAAATGTATTAACTTCTATCGCGAAAGGGCTCAAAGGTGTCTAACTTCAACACCAATATACTCTCTGACACAAATCTAGGCCAGTGACGACGCTTGTTGCACGTCTGCTTAGATCCCTCCCAGACAGAACAATGGTTCTGACATGCCGATGCAGGGAAACTTCATTGGACACAGAGTTCCAAGAGTCTTCGACTCAACTCGTAAGGCAATGCCAAAGAGTCACTGCGAGGAACATAAAGATGACACTCTCTAACCCAAAATCTCCCGTGATTTCAGAAGAGCAACCACGTCATATCTTGCTAAGACGTTGTACGACGTCACTTTTTGTGTTTCTCTCTCTTCCCGCTGTCTCTTGGCAGACGAAGAGTACGTCTCGTCCTGTAACAAAGTTGCTAGGGCCCCCCCCCCCCCAGTCTTTTCTTTTGGTTTATTTGTTATTTTATTTGTGTGATTTCTGGGTTTATCCCACTGTTGACCTACGCCGTAAGGACGTAATCGCCCGATATTCACCGAACTGCTCTGCAGACGACAAACAAGGGATTACGATCGCTTATGAGTTTCTTTCGTTTCGTCTCTATTTTTTTTTTCTTGTCCAAAGATAAGATAGAAACACAACTCTAGTCTTTATATTAACTCCCCCTCCTCCCCCTTCCTTTTCCTCTAGCATGTTTTTTTTTTCCTCCCACTTGTCACTTTTTTTTTAATCTGCTTTTTTTTTTTTTTTCCACTTCCATTTTTTCTTTCAAACGTAAGAAAAAATGTGTCAGAGTGACGGCCCTTGGTTAAATACAAAATAGCGGGGAGTGTGGGGAAATATAGACATGTTTGCAGTAGTGTTTGTTTTCTGATTTAAGATATAGAACCATGAAAACAGTTTAAATTCTACATTTTTTACAGGGACGAAACAAATGTCTAGCGTGACTTCTGCTTTGTTTACCTCAGAAACGGTTTCATCCTTTTTATACACTACAACATTTTTATACTTTCATTAGTGTTAGTTTTCTTTTTAAAATTTGTTTGAATATATTCACGGAGAGGAAAGGAATTAAAAAGGATAGAGATTTTAAATTTAAAAAGAAAGATTAAGTTAAAATAAAGTACAAAAGAACAGAATAAATGGACACTAAATGCATTCATTTGACGGTAAAATGTCAGAAATTTTTAAAAGTATATTCACGTTTGTTTGTTTGCTGGGTTTTTTTTCGCTTGTATTATTTGACTGACGTCTGCTATATTTTTGCAAGGGGTTACCCCCCCCCCCCCCCCACTGGTCAAATGAAGACTCTAAATTGTCTGCCCATTTGACAGGGCATAGCTAAATAAAGATGTCAGCCCAGTGACACGATAGCGTTACCATTTTATAATGTTTTGTCTTTGTCTGCTTCTATACTTTCAGTAGTTCAGAAAATCAACAGTCTAATTATATTCCTTTTAAAAAGCAGTGTCGACATTTTTCCGGAAATTCAGAGTTATATATAGATCTATGTATATTCGTGTTATATATATATTATATGAAACGCTTATTGGACTAAGGGATAGGTAATAGTAATATAGAACAAAATTTATATATGGGTTTATATAGTGTAAGGAGACATGGTGGCTAAGTGGTAAAGTACCTGGCCTCCGATATGAGGCTTGAGTTCGAATCTCAGTGAAGACTGGAATTTTGAACTTGGGAATTTGTAGGACGCCCTTTTGTCTTACCCACCGCTAATGACGTACGTTGGTAAGTTGTGCTGGCCACTAAACACTCTTGTTAACCGGCCACAAAAATAGATGACCATTACATCATCTGCCCCCATAAGGTTTGAAATGGTCACCTTGACCTTCCTCCACCCCGCCTCCCTATTCTATTTTTATGTAGGGTAAACGGATTGGTTGGTCTATATAGGGTACTGATATGGAGTGTGTGCGTATGTGTGTGTGCGTTTATATGGTGACGTTGGCGATTTGTTGTGAATGATGCAACATAGGTTGATGTTAGCTTGGGGAGACGACTCCAGAATGTGAGACTGAAAGGTTGTGTTATTGCAGTGAGTTCCATTTGGAATATTATTACTGAAGTCTACTACATTTACTTGATTTCATATTAACTGGATTTTGTTTATATCATAAATAAAGTGTAATTTAGTTTGTCCACAAAAGGAAGATATTCAGGTTATTTGAAGTTTTATTCGTTAAGATACATTACGTCTACAGTGTTTTAGTTGTCTACCAATAGGTTGGTGCTACAAGTCAACGACCGGCAACAACAGGTACATTGACACACGAGTTGATATAGTAATATCTATATCAAAACACTATTCCTATCTCATTGGCTTCCTTCAGTCATGAAACGACTATGGTTCATCTCAAACACTTTTTCATATGAGTGTGGAGCCCTATTTTGGAGGGACACTCCGGTCCACATATATTGCAGATCAAAGTGGCTTTCGCTTTAGTGGTAGAGGAGCTGGCCATTTTTCCGTGTGGCATGCTTTTCTTCAAGATTCGAGACCCATGTTTTCTCGCTGTCAATAGCTTTCTTGGTCACCGTCTCTCTCCAACTAGTGCGGTCTATGGCTATGTCTTCCCAATGGTCAGTATCAATGTTCACTTTTTTTATCACATCACATAATGGAGGTGGGGGCGAGCAGTTTTTCTTGAGCCAGACACAGGTTTTCCGTACAGAATGATTTCTGGGATGCGATTGTCCTCCATCCGGCGAACATGTCCGAGCAAGCGCAGGCGGCGTTGCCTGAGGACCGTAAAGATGCTGGGGGAGGCCCGTTCTCGCGAGGATCTCAGTATTACACACTTTTTCTTTCCATGTTATTCTTAAGATCCTTCGAAGGCAGCGCAAGTGGAATGAGTTTAGTTTCCTCTCTTGCTTTGTGTAGATAGTCTACGACACACTGCCGTACTAAGAACGCATGCCTTGTAGACCTCCATTTTGGTTGCTGTGGTGAGCTTCTGGTTTTCCCAAACTCTTGATCGAAAATATGTATTTCTATCGATGATTGAGATTAACTTAATTTTTATAGAAATTTTTTTTAATGAGAAATAAACGTTATTACTTTAAAATAATAATAAGAAAAAAAACACAATTACGAAATATGGAACCTGGGTTTTTGGAGATTGATGAACTTTGAAAGTTGAAGAAAATAACTTTCTATCTTGGTGTGACGACAGATAAAGGGATAATGATAAGTGCCGTATTTACGTATAGGCATCACAAACTATAGCTTAGGTTTCCACACTTGTTTGGTGACCCTGAAAATGGTTCAAGGCAAAGGAAAATTTGCCTTATGTTCATTACAAGGGCCCCCATTTCTCTAATAGCATAGGGCCCATCAGGTCTAAGTCTGGTCCTGGTGATGACAACTGAGACGGCTGACTATTTCAAAGCCCTAGTTTAAATCACGTAAGCGGAATTTTTCTTGCGAGTCAGATGGCTGTACTGCTGCAGACATGCCGCATCAGATATGTCCTCAGCGGATACAGCCAGGGGAGACTACAATGATAGTTGTTTCTCTTTAACGAATCTGGACCTTGTCTGTGACAGAGAATGACATTTAGTTCATTTTCACAATGATAACAAATAAGACACGTGAAAATATTTTAAAACGGAATTTGTTATCAGCCTTAAATTTAATACATTGTGTGTGTTCATTCCTTAAGCAAATGTAGAGCTCACGGTCGTGTTTGTAACTGTCACGTGATGTACACGTTAAGTTCTCAACAGAAGTGTAAAAGTGAAAAATTGAACTTCATTTCCTGTTCGAGATGTTGCTATTATGTAAACTTATAAATGGGAAACAATCACATATTTAAGTTCTTCAGTTAATAAGTTTCAAGTTTCATGTTAATTACTTGTATAAATCTATTATTGAAAACAATCGATTGTGTGCGTTGATAGTGTGTGTTTCATCTTTTCGAGATTTCTAATCATTAAACTTCACCTTCACCTATCCCTTAGTCTGTTGGACCGTTGGGGCACCACACAAGATCTGTCAACCTTCTTTCTCCATCCCCCTCTGTCCTTTGCTTTGGATAGAATTTCATTCACTGACAGGCCTGTCCACCCCTTGACGTCTTCCCATCGCTTTCTCTGTCTTCCTATTCTTCTTCTTCCTGGTACTGTTCCCATTAACCTTATCCATGATTAACTCATCGAGTGAACGGTGATAGGTCAGAGGAATAATACTTAAATAAATGCAGAATCATCATGGCAGAATCATCACACAGGCATATCACTCACATAACAGTCTTAATACTCACACAATCATTCATTCCATGAACTCTCACCACCAAACATTCCAAGCACTCAAACAATCACTCACACAACCACACATTCCAAGCACTCAATCACTCACACAACCACACGTCTTAAGAACTGGCACTCGTTAAAGCACCGTTAAAGCGCTCACCTTTAATCACTAACTCAAGCAAGATCTACAATCATATATCCTCCCAATCATAATCCGAACTTTAACCTTTGAACTCATGCATACGGCTAATACACATCAGAGCGGGAAAATAAAAGGAGCAAAGAACATCTCCAAAAAGTAAATGACAAGAGTTGTCTTCCCATACAAACCGCACAATCTAAAAACGACATCACGTAATCACCAGACTCTCACACATTAGCAGACGACAAATAAGAGTATCTTTTCAAACACTTCCGACCGTCTGCTAATCTTTTGGCATCATTTTCTTTTTATGGCATCTCAAAACTTCGGAATGACATTTTCTTTGAAAACAAAAATGTAAAGAAGTTAGGCCTATGTAGTGGCGGCGTCTGGGGATAGTTGGGGAATGTTGGGGAGTAGGATTTAATTTTGAAAGGGGGGGGGGGGGACAAAATATATTTTTCCGTGTGACAATATTTTTGTTAGATTTTAGGCGAAACAAACAAATGTGAAGGTTATGTCAAAGATGAGAATTCTCAGAAAGACAAAACGATAGAGCCACATCTCTTATTCTGTAAGCTGGAACTTATTCCTGCAAAGTGTTCCTTCTTTCTTTGTGCCTTTAGAAAAACAGCCTTTAAAAAAAAAACAATACCTTAGAAGAGTTTAAGTTTCTTATCAGGGCCTGCCTTAGGCATGGTGGGGGCCCCGCAGAGGACTCAAACATTTTTGTTTAAATTGCGAAACTTTAGTTGATTCTTTAACACAGCCGAGCTCTATGTCTCTATGTCAACTAGACTAACTCTATGTTCAGATAAGGTTTACACACTTGTTAGACTACATTTGCTAGAAGACCCTTGTTACTTCTTTCTGATGGCAACTTCATTTCGGGTCTGATTTGTTGATGATTTCTGACGTCTGCACGAATATGTTAAAGAAGTTTAATTAATCCTAGCCGCTTGCTCCAAAACTACTCACTATGAATTTCAGTTGCTTATTGGCTTGTATTACTAGGATACAGGTAGGTATTGAATAAATAAGTTTATTATTTCGTTGTTTCCGAATGTAAGGTATTATTGATTCAAAAGTTTAATACATTAATGTTCAGGAAAATTGTGCGCATCGTCTTCTAGGTGTAGATCTAATGTCAATATTTGGATTATTATAAAGTCTAGTAGATGTATGCCTTCGCTTAACCAAGATTCTTTCTCGGGTGACATGATATGGGCAAAAGATGTTCAAATGTTTTTTAATCCAACATTCATTAGTTATTAAGAGAATAACAATCGCTCTATAAGTTGTATAAAGGAGGTATTGTCTTTATATATATATATATTAATGTTTTTTATTATTATTAATGTTCATTTTGGTATTGAAATAATAATATTGATTACAAACTTTATTTATTGAAAAGTACATCTTTCTTTTAGATTGACCCAGATACCCCAACTCAGACAGACCTGGAGTCTTAACATCTTGACATTATTGCTTAATGCTCTCTCATATGTTCCACAATTTTCCCGCATTTGTCAGCCACACCGAGCCCGTTCATCCATCAGCCCTCGTTAAGATTTTTATCTGGTCTCTCATCCTTCCGGCACTCTTTCTCTCCAGTTCCCTGTTCTCACAGGAACAAGTTCCATCTCTTTATCTCTCTGGTTCCTCCCCTGCCCCCCCCCCCTCTTATCCAAACTCTTTCCCCAGAAGCCACCTGTAACTCAGCGCCCTGCTGTATGTCTGTACCCTCCTAGTCTCCCCCTCTCATCAAAAAAAAAAAGGAATTATTTCCCTTTTAAAAAAAACTTTCTGTGCTTTTTAAAAAAAAAAGAAGGAGTCTATCTATTTTCTGTGTCTTGAACTCCCAGCGTGTGAACTTTGTCTAATGCAGTTCTGGGCAATTAGCTGACAAATAAGATGGAGTGATGTAACTGCTTCCACTGTGAGGAAGTATCTAAAAACTAAAACTGTGAGGAGGTATCTCCAAGGTGAGTCTCAAATTAAAATGAAAAGAGGGAATCCAAAAGTGATAACATTAGCGAACTCAAAGAGAGAACTCCTGGTGGGTCTAAAATTAAGATATAAATAGTGTGGTACAAATGGTTCTACGGTGGTCTAAAATTTAGATGTAGTGGGGCAATAGGCAAAGAAGTTAGTCTAAGATAAGATCAATTGAGATCCAAAATATGGCATGGATAGTAAAAATTGATAATAAAATCAATATAAAGAAACCACATAGTACAAATCTGATATGCAAATCTGCTCTATAAATTAGTAATAGTCTAACATATAAAGCAAACTATGTGGAGTAAGATGTTTGTATGTATACACATCAAAACAGTTTGACTAATCTTGATAAAATTTGGCAAGTATGTTCTTTGTATCATAATGGAGACCGTAGTGAAAAAATAATGAATTTATCTCTATAGAAGAACGAAACTTTTTAGACAACATTGTAGATCAGTGATACACAAACTTAGGCCGGTGGCGGGTCATATCGTCTGCAAAGATGGGTGAATCCTTTAATTCAGGGGTTCTCAACCAGTCGGTCACGACCCCCTTGGGGGTCGATTGACGATTGGCCAGGGGTCGCCAAAGACCATTGAAAAAATGGATTGTTTTTGTCTACTCTTCTATTGCTATGTGTGTATGCTGGGGGGGGGGGGGGGGTCGCGGCAGACTGGAGGATTGTAAAAAGGGTCGCCGAGAACAAAAGGTTGAGAACCGCTGCTTTTAATTCAGAAAATGCTGTTTCTTGATTATGAAGCACTCATTTATACTCAAAAAAAGATTGCTGAGTTGTGTCGGTGCTTCGGCTGTGAATTGTCTTATCTTCAGATTTAGCAATTAGCCGCAAGAAAAAAATACCTGAAAAAGAAAACGCAAAACCTAAGTATATAGAAATATCAGAATTCCTGTTTGACATACATCCTATCTATTCTGACTCTACCATTATACATAATGTAAACATTATCACCAAACATAAATTGTTGAAATATTATGAAATATTTTTTAATGATCGACAGGCGTTACTTTAAAAAAGAGGACTGTTCATTACGTCCAACTCGTCCTTAGTAAGCACTTGGTTATTTAAAAGTAAATTTAAAAAAAAAGTATTTGAGCCTCGGTATAAGGCTTCTTAAAGGAAACATACCATAATAGAAAGAACTTATCATACTTATCATAATGATAATATTTATAAAAGTTTATTCAACTGTAAACACAGATACTTTGTTGAGGCTAGAAATGAACCAGGCCAATTCAAGACGTGAATTTTATTTTATTTGTATATCAGGAAGAGTCTAATATATCACCGGACCACACCCAGACAGACCTGACTTAATGTAGCATCATAAATCTCCCTCAGAGAAGATCTGTTAAATGGTGTATCACGTAGAGGAGACAAACCTGACAAAACATTTGGCCCGCGCTTTCCCAAACTTTCACTCTAAGGCAGCGTTCACACGAGCCCACTTTTCTTTTTACCATCTTAGGAGCAACTCATTCTTCAAACATGAAATATTATCTACCTGCTAAGCTATCTACTTGGACATTCGTAGATTGTTAGATACAGTACTTGACAGCAAGTGAAGTATAACACTTCTTTGTTATATTCTTTTGAATATAGGTATTATTATCATTATCTAGTATTAAATCTCTGGCACTGCCAGGGCCGAGCTTCGTTAGAAAGAAAATTCATCGTAGTCCTTTTAACAGTGTCCACTGAGAAATTTTCTGATGATGTGGATGGTCTGCAGTAGTACTGTCCTCGGACTGGCAACCAGAATCTTCTTAGGGATGTACAAGGCTTTGAAGAAGTCTATCAGGTCAGTTGCCAGTATCCCCTCAGTTGAAATAACGACGTGATATAGTGTTATTTTAAGCATCGTACTTTACCACTTAATCTCCAAGCTTGGGTTTCGGTCTATACAATCAGAGCTCGCATTAGCTACACTGAAGTCCCTGTAGCCTGAAATAGTTGAAGTACAAGTACAAACTTCTCTGGCAGAGTGGTGGCTGAGTGGTGAAGCGCTTGGAATCCGAACCGAGAGTCTCGAGTTTGAGTCACGTTAAAGGCTGGGATTCCTAATATATGGATTTTTAGGGCGCCACAGAGTCCACCCAACTCTAATGGGTTACCTGACATACTGGTAGGGAAGTAGAGGTGGTTGATCGTTGTCCTGGTCACATAGCACCCTCGTTAGACAGATGATCTTGACATCATCTGCCCTATAGGGAAACTGAAATGGGAACTTTACTTTAGTTGTATCCACTATTTAGTATATTCTTCTTCTTATTATTCTAGCCAGCTTTATTGCTGCTGAGCTGTGAGCTCTTTTGCAGACTGTGCCAAGGAAAAAAAGTGTGCTGTTTTAAACTACTTAGTATAAGTTGCCATTGATTTTATGAGTAATTTAACCAAATCATAAAATTAAATTAAAATAACAATCTTTTCGACGATATACAGGATATGTCCTTCTTAACAACTAGACGAATTTCAGTTGTTGTTGTTTTTTTTTTAAAGTTGGCAAGTCTTTTTTTTTTTTAAGTCTCAAACTTAAGCGTCATTTGTGTCAGCCTTAGACGCTTCATGTGAAGGCAGCCTTCAGGAAATTACCTTCACATCTCAGACTTGATCGCGCAGCTTTCGTCGCTGACCTGAGAAGATATCGTCTGCTCATCCTCCCGCCCCCCCCCCCTTCCCTTTCTCCCGCCGTTTACCTCCGCCCCGCTTCTGGCACCAGATCTCGTAGACAAGGAAGACACCAGTTCGGACACAGCGATGAGCAATAGGAAGATACTCAGAGGTACCGACCGTGGGAACCGAGCTTCTGGATGAATGGGCGGATGCGGGGGGAGGGGGTGAGTTAGATCAGACGCGCCATGTGGGGGCTAGAGGTCAGGGTAAGGAAATTATTCTCACAAAGTGCGTATTTTTCTTCTTTTTTTAAAAAATACGATGGTGGTAGTACGCTGAAAGGGAGTGGGGGGGGGGGGGGGGGGAGGGGGGGACTCAGGGCGCAAGGTGTGAGTGTTATCGAAGGAAGTGAGATTTTATTTTTGATGTGAATAAAATTTCAATTTTGATGCGAGACAGGTCGACCTTTTTTTTTATTTTTAAATTTACATTTTTTTTAGGTTGTTGATGTCGTGGAGTGAGATGTGTGAGAAGTCTTGTACACAAGGTTTTAGTTTGAGATTGGGATGACATTGGGTGCCAGTGTCGGCGCGCCCCTGAATAGACTGAGGAGGCTCGTGTACTGCCCAGCTTCGATCTTTTTTAAATATATCAAACATATTTTTTTAAATTTTCATTGTCATTCATTTTCTGAAAACCTAATTTAAAACTAAAACATCACGCCACTGTCGTAAAGTTGATGTGTCAACAGAGACACAATCTAAATTACATCCAAAACAGAGGATCACAAATTTGAATGATAATGAAAGAGCATTAGCGTAGCAAAGTGCAAATAGGCCCGCCGGATTCAATAATTTCGTGTAAACCCCCCCCCCCCCCAAAGCTAAGTGACAAAAGAAATTGTCATAAAAATCAATTTAGTTACTTAGAAGTAATAGTGTCATTACACTTAAAGTTTATAATAATCAATGCCGAAAAGGGACAAATATAGTGTTGTCAGGGAGGACCTCAGAACAGTGGACACCAGGTGGGAGGAGGCTTCAGACATTGCCAATGACAGATCTTTGTGGAGACAACTTGCCGCCCAATTCGCCGAGCGGCACGGACCTAAGTCTAAGTAAGTTTGTCTTGGCGAGCCCTTATTGATTGTGGGTTAAGCGCAATAAAACCCTTCGAGCTGTAGTTGCCACGCCATTGGTAAAGATTTTTATTTTTATTTTTTCCACCGAACCTAAATGGTTACGCCTGAGTTTTGTATGGAAAAGTATAACGCAGTTGATAGATGTTCCGACGAATCGATACCATTGTGAACAGATCTTCACCCATAGACTTTTAATATAAGAGTGATTACTTTACTCGTAATAACTAATGGAATGTAACTTTTTTCTTTAATCCAACCTCAATCCAACCCCCCCCCCCCTCCCTAAAAATACAAATAAATTCTTGTTGCGCCCATGTATACTCAAGAGTATGTAAAACTTGGAAATACAGATCAAGAAATGTCAACATTAAAAAAAAACCAGAAATCTAGACTAGAATACTGGATCTAGATGCATGGTAAAGAAGATTCTAGTTCGGTAATATAGATCCAGATATGACATTATAAGTCATTAGGCTAGAGTACAATACTGGGTCAATATATATATATGGTATACAAGATTCTAGTTTATTTTTTAAAATGTTTTACATGTTTAGGCTGTTCCTTCAGAGTTGAAGCTAATCTACTTTCAAGTCCAAACGTTCCACAGGACGATGGGGAAGGGGTGGGGGTGGCAGCGGACAGGGCATGAACTCAGGACCATAGAGATGACCGAACGACAGTTCAGCGCGCATGCCGCTCCGCCAATAGATCCGGACTTTTAAGACAGTGTGCAAAATGATCCTGAAAGTCTAATTATTCATTCTAACTATTTAATGAAGATATGCGGGCGGGAATACCCGCTGACGTAAGTGTGTTACAGATAAGGATTGTCTAGACCCCCCCCCCCACACCCAAAGACCAAATTTAATTTTTTTAAATAATATTAAGAAAAACTACAGCCATCAAACCATAATTTTTCATGCGTGGCCAGTCAGCTAGTGATTTATTTCCAAAAGATAAACATAAGCTGTCTAATTTCTAGGAAAATCGTTAGAGCCGTTTTCGTGATCTATTTCCCTACATTCCAGGTTTCACCCATGAAGAATTCGCAAGCTAAGTAAAATTGTAAAGAAGACAGCAGACATGACTCAGGGTTACATACTTGTCATACATAGTCTCAAGTCCTAATTCCTGACATTGTGAGCTCCGCCTCTGACAGCACGTGTAATGAGTAGGGAGAAGTAGACACCTAGCAGTGGTCACTCTGTCCTGTCCAAAGGGCTGTCCGTGTGGCCTGAAAGGTTAGATGATACTAGTTTGGGAGTGGTGGGGGTAAAGGAGCTTAAATGATGGTTTGTAGGGTGAGCTGTGATGCTTTGCGTGCGTGTGTGTGTGAGTGTGTGTGTGTGTGTGCACTTGAAGATGTCGATATAATGTCGGAGTGATTAAACACAGAGTGATGTTGTCTGGGTGGGGTGAGCTCTGGTTAGTTGTGGTTGTAGAGGACTCCTCCTGTCACAAGTGACTACAAGAATTTTATCAGCTGTAATATAGACAACAGATGTTCAGGAGAAGGAAAGGAATGTAAAAGTTCACACAAATAAACACACTCCAAACTTTCACTATGACTTAGAAAGGAAGTCATTGGTATCGTCGTCACGTGGTCAAACAGAATTGTGGGATATGGGACCTCGAAAAAATAAAAAGATCGGATTGGTGGTTTCAATTCCTACATTATAGTTTTTTGTTTTTTTCTTAAATCACTAACATAATATACTAAAGACTCCGAGTCCGTAGAATAATTAGGAGTGCAGTATTTCAAGTGGATGCATAGACCCAGATGCAACCTACATATTTTGCCACATCCAGCGCAGACATAGCAATTGTCCGCCGGTGGTCGAGTTAGATTCTCTTTTCTCCGTCTATGTCAATCCTCGGCAGTAGTTTTTCGAGCGATAATAAACACAGTGTAAATATTTCGAAATGCTGCCATGCTGTTTTCCTTTATTATTCTGTATACTTGTATAGTATCCAGAGTCTACATATAGTGCAAAAAGAAAAAAAAAATCATTCGACTAACATAACAAAAAAAAAAGTATCATAAACAGGATCTGAACTCCAACCTTCCGCGCAAGGAAGAAGAAAAGAATTGGCGGAAATGATATAAACCGAGTTAACAGCTTAACGCGTTCTCTTCCTTCCTGGCATTATGTCTGGAGAAAGCAGAGGAGGGGAAACCGGTGAGTAAACCCACCTGCTGATTCTGCCCCTGACCTTACGGAAACCACCTTGAAAATGCCGCGGTAAGACGAGGAGGTACAAGGGGGGGGGGGGGGGGGGGGTTCCTGAAGCATAAACAAATTTCCCCGTTTCCCCAACAGTTGACAACGTAAATATTGCTTTGGTGGTTCGTTTTTTTTACCAGATTCACGTCTGCTTCAGGTCTTCAACTACTGTCGCTTTCCCGCCCTTTTTTTCCCCGCCCCCTGCTTGAAATCTTCGTTTTCTAGAACTGACGTCACAGTGACGTGCGGGAGTAAAAAAAAAAAAAAATAGAAAAACAAAAAGACAGGAAGTGAGTCGAATATGACTTCGTTCTTCTCACATGTTGGCCAAGCGACGTAGGTTCGAATTCTGGTGGTGATCAAGCCACTTCGCTGCTGACGGAAAGAAAATAGTGGCGGCAGGACACATTGAAGTTGTTTGGTTCAGTTTGTAACCAACATGGCCGTATAAATGTTAGTCCATGACTCTACGGTTGCATAAGGCATGAGCCTTCAAGTAGATCTACCAATGTAACCTATCCATGTCTTCTGTCAATCTATTCTGTCAATGTGTACGATCAATGTCTTCTGTCAGTCTATTCTACCAATGTATACTATCAATGTCGTCTGTCACTTTATTCTGTCAATGTGTACTATAAATGTCTTCTGTCAGTTTATTCTGTCAATGTGTACTATAAATGTCTTCTGTCAGTTTATTCTGTCAATGTGTACTATCAATGTCTTCTGACAGTTTATTCTGTCAATGTGTACTATCAATGTCTTCTGTCAGTTTATTCTGTCAATGTGTACTATCAATGTCTTCTGTCAGTTTATTCTGTCAATATGTACTATCAATGTCTTCTGTCAGTTTATTCTTTCAATATGTACTATCAGTCTAATCTGTTTTTTAGGGGTGTGGGGGTTGGGAAGATGATGTCAAATCGATTACATTTAATTATACAATTATGTTTCTTATTTAACATAAAAACAATTTTCATCTAATATATATAATTATACTTATATTATCTTATAAAATACATATCTTACTTTAAAAAAAGCTGATTACGTCAGCGCATATCCCTAGCTCAGTCTAGTCTTACATCTTAATTTTTTTCTTATCTGACGATTATGGTTCAGTGTTTATGTATTAATGCTGCTTTGCTTTAAGTCTTACTGAAGGGTTTCTAAATTTAGTGATATTACTAAAGGTGCTACTCTAATCAAAGGTGAATATTCCTTTGATGTGAATTTCACAGCTCTATTTTATGTCTGTTCTAATTTCTTAATATTTTCTTGAGCTGAGTGGTCAGTCGACAACACCTGACAAGATGTTCAAACTTCATTTCGAGAGGAAGACTCGGGAAAATGTGAATGGATCTAGAGAAAACATTTCATCCAGACATTTACCATTTGTCAATCTGTAGGACTTCTGGGGTGAACTTTCCGCAATTCCTCTCTGGAGGCAAAGCCGGTCTTAAGCCACTGCAACTTATGCGGCCGCATTGGGCTCCGCACTTCCATAGGATCCGCGCTAATTCTAGGTGTATATTATTAAATTAAACAATCATATTACAATATTACAGGGTTTCACGCGGCCTCCTGATTTTCCACAGGCTCGTGAAAATCTGAAAATTAGACAATATTGTCATATTGGGGTGTCATTTAATTCCTTGAGGTCAACAATTCACGAAGATAGATTGAACAATTTGGCAATACTTGCTATTGCTATTGAGCTTGATCTATGTAGGAAACAGAATTTTGATGATATACTGTATGACGTCGCTACACGCAAGGCTCTTAAAGTTAATTTGATCGTGATATTGTACGTAGTAAAGAATGAATAAAATGCAAAGACACATTTTTTTCTAATTCAAAATCTTAATTTTCACGTATTACCCATAACCCTACCCAGACTGGGCCCCGAGCAATCCGTTTCGCACAGGGCCCCGCAATTGTCAGGACCGCCCTGTTTGAAGGAGACAACTAAGACGCTGAAGAACAGAGTACGAGAATAGAAAAAAATATAGTGCCTCAACACCACTCCCCGCCATCCATTCTCTACGACCATCGCCCCCCCCCCCCCCTCAGGTAATATTGAAAGGATAACGTCTTGTTGCAACCTTGCCCTGCACAAGTGTACATCTTTACAAGAATACAAATTAGACTGTTGAGACAGATACGTCCGCCTGAAGAGAACTATGTACTATGTTTCACAAAAATAGATCATTTGCCTTCAGAGTCAAAGGTACTGTATTTTTAATCTCTAAAGAGCTTATTCACCCAATGTTGAAATGTGCAATGATGAATTGCTATAATGATGCAATGATGAAATGTCTCGTATGATGAGGTGACTGGTCAACTGTCATTACTAATGAACATACACCATTCGTTACTGTTAACTCCCGTTGTATTACCTCCCCTAGACTTGAACTTAACAACGTATCGACGTAATATTATTTTTGAACGAAGAAGAGTTTCCGCAATTATTGCGCTACTATTACTCACAAGGCGGACATAGTTAACCCTTGTCAGTGCCTCCCACAGATCCCTCCGCAAGTATCGCCTGACGATAGCGCCTGCACGTGGGAAGCAGCAAGATGGCCGACTTCCTGTCTGCACAGACCGTCAAGTGTCGACATCTTCAGATCTATGCCAGATTACAGCCAGTGTCACTGAAGACATAACAAGCAGACAGTCTGCGCGGGAACAACACGACACAGTCAGCAAATCGCGAAGGGGGGGGGGGGGGGGGGACCGCTTAAATCTGGTGGTGATGGTATGAGAGAAAAAGCAGTTGGGGGGCGGGGTGAGATTGAATGATCCAAGTGGTGCTAAATGAGTCTTTTGAAACATTTCTTCCATTCTTAGCAATCTTTAAATGACCACGTGTGTTTTTCATCTTGTTTTCTTTTTCTTTGGATGAATTCTATTTTTGTCAATTCTCTTTCCCATTTTACCGTATCTCTATTCAAACCAGAGCTTCATAGAACCTGGAGGGTGAAACTTGGACACGGATCTCAAAAACGGCTCTAACGATTTTCCAAGAAATGTAACAGCTGATGTGCATCACTGAGAAAAGAATTACTAGCTCGTTGGCCTCTCAGGGAAAACTCTGGTTTGACCGTTATAGTTTTAAAATAAAAAAAAGTTATAATAATTAAATTTGGATATAAAAAAGTATTTAAAAACAGAATGATTTAGTCAGCCGTAGTGTATCGATAGCTGAGTTGTTTTATTAAATTTTAAGTTGCTTTCAATTTATTGATAGATTAGCTAAGCTTTACTTATACTTTTACGTAAATCTAAAACAGATTCCATCTAGATTCTAGATTTAGAAGTAGATCTAGATATAGACTAGATACTTGATCTTAAGATTTCTAAATCAGAAGTTTGGATCTAGTTAGCACTTGATGTCTATACAATGAAAGTAACAATACATAATTACACAATTATACAAGGCCCTCTGGCCTAATGGGTAACGTCGTTGGTGGCACAGACTAACAGCGCCCCAAAGTACAAGCTCGATACTACGCTTGAGCAGGTTTTTTTTTTAAGATTCTTTATATGAATATAATAATAATAATAATAATAATAATAAGGCTTGTCTTCGAGTCCGAAGATTAGTGAGGAATGTAGTAATTCCCGTAGCTGCGCAGCCCAAGCTGTGACCTACATATTTTGCCACATATAACCATTGTCCGCAGGTAGTCGATTTAGATTTTCTTTTCGCCGTCTGCGTTTGTTCTCGGCTACGGATTTTCTTTTGGTCTCAAATGTGTATCCAGCGGCTTTCGTAAGTGACCTCCAGCTGTCTCGTTCTGATGCCGCATGCAACCAGTTGCTCTCTTCTATGTCAGCCAAGGAAAGTTGACGCCTAAGCTGGTCTTTGAAGCTTTTCCATGGGGCGCCTCTGTCACGCCGACCACCTTTTAGCTCACCAAAAAAAGACTCTCCTTTGGCATACGATCGTCTCGCATTCGGGATACGTGCCTAGCCCAGCGTAACTGACGGACCATAAGAAGTCCCTCTATAGTCTATACCAGTGGTGCTCAAAATACGGCCCGCGGGCCAGATCCGACCCGCGACATGGTTTCTATCCTGCCCGCAGAAACGTCGGCACAAAGTGCTGAAATACCCCTTCATTAAAAAAAAAAATCTTTTCCTACGTTAGTGCCTTCACTATTAACCTATAACATTTGTGCGTTTATGAAATTGTATTTTGAATGCAGAATCTACCAGGAAAAGTGAACGGATCTTTTCTTTCTTGTGGAACATGATAATAAACCACCATACTTGTTTTGTAAAGAAAGTGTGGCTATTTAGAAAACAACACAAATAAAGGCATCATGAAATAAGACGGCATTCTTGATTTGAGCCGCGAATAAAAGATTCTTTAACTACACCTACACCTTTTCTATACTGTCCTTACCGGCGTTCACAAGGACATCGCTGTTTGTAATACGGTCTTGCCACCGTATGTCAATGAGTTCGAACATTTATTTTAAGTTGTATCATTGACGTATTATCTTTTTTTTTTTTTTTAGAATTTTTTTCTTCTAGTTATTTCTTGACTTTAGTTATAATAAACACACAAACACCCTTACACAGATGCAAAACAACAAACAAGTAAAATAATAATAATAATAATAATAATAACTGTAGATTTTAATCACATTGATCTGCTGTTCATTGATTTAAAAAAAACAACAAAAAAAAAACAATACCATTATTGACATCGACTTACCACTGTCTCATAATTTAAGAAAAACTAAAATGGAAAAGCAACGAAAATATGGGAAGATTAAGCGTTTAAGTTATCCAAAATCACAATATACCCCATTGTTATATTAACCGACCAGACAGATATCTCCAAGGCCCTTAACATTCCTAGGTGCATCCTCGTTGTCTGTCAGAGGGCGGAAATGCTGCAGACCTGCCACATCGCCAGAAAATTCCTCAGTGGAAACTGATAGATTACATTGAATTTTGTTTGGCTGCCTGGTCGTGAGGTTTGCACGCTGGACTGTCATTCGGATTTATCGATGGTCGAGGGTTCAATCCCTGCCCGCTCCCATCCCCCGTCGTCCTGCGGGAGATTTGGACTTGGAAGTGAAACTATCTTCAACTCTGAAGGAACATCCGAAACATGTCAAACATTTGACAAAACAAACATTTTTGTCTTTAACGGAACTCGACCCTGGCAGCGCCAGAGAATGAATGTTCGTTCGTTTCTAACATAATAATAATAATAATTAAATGTATAGAGCGCTGTTAACAAACAAAATGTAGAGGCTCAAGGCGCCATGATAAATAAAAAAAATATTTGTAAAAACGCTTTTATAAAGTGTAATTGTAATAGTTATTTGAATCTGTCGTGTAAGGAATTTGTAAAGAATCTAGTCTAACAATAATAAATGTGTGTGCGGTTGGAAATATTTTTATCAATTGTTTTCGTTTCGCGCAATCCCATGCTCTTAGCATGCTTCAAGTGCTATGGGTCAGGTCACTTTGTGTTTTTGTAGAGGATAGCTGGGAGATGATTTCTGTGTTGGCTTTTAAAAAGCAAATAAAAACAACAATAGTTATATCTTTTATCACGTTTTAGGCGACGACCTAATTCTCTATACAAAGCTTATCTCCCTTTAGATAGTACTGTCTGTATAAACAACGAAATTAATTACTTATGACTTATTCATAAAATAATTGGGCATTTTTCGATTGCTAAAATTTTTGTTAGAGGCAATGAATAATTGTGCAAAGCTGTAACTTGTATCATAGAAGTACTTGGTAGCTTTAGGCCACCATTAATACTTCCAATTGACAAATTATTTCATGGTATCCATTTATTGTGACCTAACTTGCGTTTTCTTATCTTATCCTATATTGTATTGTCGTAGTTTATCTTGGTATTCCCATTGTGCTCCACGCCAAATGTTTAAGACAAATATAAAAAATGACCAATTGATTATGCACTCTCTTTTCCTTCAAGGAATAAGGAGTTGACACTCATGATTGGGATAGATACATACATAGATAGATAGATAGATAGATAGATAGATGATAGATAGATGATAGATAGATGATAGATAGATGATAGATAGATAGATAGATAGATAGATAGATTAGATAGATAGATAGATAGATAGATAGATAGATAGATAGATAGATAGATAGATAGATAGATAGATAGATAGATAGATAGATAGATAGATAGATGATAGATGATAGATAGATAAATAGATAGATAGATAAGATAGATAGATAGATAGATAGATAGATAGATAGATAGATAGATAGATAGATAGATAGATAGATGATAGATTAGATAGATAGATAGATAGATAGATAGATAGATGGATAGATAGATAGATAGATAGATAGATAGATAGATAGATAGATAGATAGATAGATAGATAGATAGATAGATAGATAGATAGATAGATAGATAGATAGATAGATAGATAGAGATTGTGAAAGGACTGACTTTCTTTTAGGTGAATTGAACAATTCTTATGTTACGCCATTTATCTAATGGGAATGAAATCAACTCCATATTTACAGCCATATGTACCAATAATGTAAGATGTATTTCCCTTTTTTGATATCAAAGTAAATGAATAAAATACCACTATTTAATTAACTGTTTGATTAATTTTTTGATCGATTCATGTTTTGTTAGGGACATTAAATAATTGTGCAAAGTTTCAACTTGATGCAAAAATAGGAAGTGAGAGAAATAACGTGTTTAAAATGTTTACCAGACAGACGGACAGACAGACGGACAGCGTGAGTTGATAGGAACTTTTAAAAAAATAGAGAGACTCAGGGGTTAAATTTGTTTAGGCACCAAGCGAAACCAGATTCTGAAAGCAGAAATCTGACTCTTGAGTACTCACGAAAAGATGGCGCAGACAATCGCCTTCAAAAAAAAATTGTTGAGTGTCCTAAAATGGTTCAATTAATTTCAAAACTGTTACATTAAAACAAATTGTTGAGATAAAAATACTCCCCCCACCCCACCCCACTTCCCCTAGTGGTAATCACATAAATATTATATATCAACATATGTTGCATTTCAAGCTTGGCTTACATTTACGTCACAGGTGTGTCTCTCTACGCTCTTGTGTGTCTCTTTTGTTTCCAGGGCGCTCACCCAGGTAGAACTAAGCACACACGAGGTTCATCTTACACGACGAGCCGGCAATGCTAAATAGACACTTATATTAATTAATGGGCTTCGGGCTAGGAGTCAATAGCTAACCATGCAGATTCGGCATAGATTAGGGTGAAACAGAAGAGGGCGGTAAGTCCTCCGTGACACCCATCCCCGTGACGCCACTGCCCTTGGCAAGCTTTTTAAATAAATGATTTGGATGTTGCTTCAGAAACGAAGATTATTCTATCCTACCAGTGAGTCCCCATATAGCTTACTTAGCACATAATGTCTGCCTGTAGACATGTTGTTATGCATATTAGAAAAACTCATAATTTAATGTCAAGCAAAATAATATATTGTGCTTACTCATGGTTCCTTTTGATAAGTTATATCTCCACAACATAAATTATTGGGTCCGAACCCTGATTGTGTAATGCAAAATGTAGTTAATTGTTATAAAAATAATAATAACTTTTAATGAGTCTCTCATCTGAGATGAACAACACGGTGACATTCAAATTAGGTAAGTTCTCCATAATTCCTTCCCTTAATGGGATGTTCTGGTGCCTGTTTCTTGGTTGAGTCTCATGATAGATTTGAAGACCTTCATCATTCTTGTGAAAACAGTTCACAAGGACATGCTTCGCTAGAACTTCAATGTCCTAAAACTTTTTAAAATACATTAGCACCCCCGCCACACCACGTTTTTCACAAAATCTCTGCCTGAGATATTGCCAGCCCAGGAAAAAAGACAAACTAATAAAACGCAAACAGACACACACACACACACACACACGCATACACACTTAAGGGTGCTCACCTTTTCTGCAACACATTAACACAATATGCTGCCCCCAAAATCTCAATAGTGTTCCATCTCCTCTTTCTTTTTTGTTCCTTTGAGTCTACGCCTATGTAAATACTACATTGTCCACATTGGAGACGACGCTTTAAAAAAAATAATAATAAAAACTAATAAAAAATGTGTGGAGTTGGTGTTGTTAAACGTCCCCAGTCTCTAAGACCCGGTGTTAAGGACAACAGTATTAAGTTCCTCCAGGCCTGGTGAACGCAACATGTTCACCTTCACCTCCTGCATATCGTACTCACTCAGGCTCGTGTTGAGTGCATTGGTGTCGGCGGCGAGGTATGTGTGACTTTAGATGTATGGCAGTGGGTCGTTTTCTGAAAATGTCAAGAAATTGTCGTTTATAAAAAAAAAAAAAATATCCCCACCACCACCATCTCCCCCCCCCCCTGCCCTTCCCCTAAATTCGCCCCCTGCCATGTTGCTTCAACCTGTCCCTTCAAACCCCCCCCCCCCCCTCTGGGGTCAGAGAATTAGCTAGAAGGTTACGTACATTACGTTCCGGCCGGGCCACTGTCTTATTGATATTTTATTTAGAGTGTAAACATTTGTTGTCGGGGCTGCACTCGGTGACCGGGCGCAGGGCGTCGCAAAGTGAAGAACAATAAGGGCGCGTGGTGGGACTCCCAGCTCCATTCCCCCCCCCCCCCCCCCCCACCTTCCTGTTGACATCATTATCAGCCACCACGGTAACCTTTTCATTCTCCGTCGCTCTCAGTAGATGTGCAAGACGCGAAACCAGCAACGGCCCCTGTCTTAAAAGGTCTTAATTACGTTTTCTGACGGCCAGTCTTGTATGGAGACAGATGTTCACTTTTCAACCTTTTTTTTCCCCCGCTTAAACGTCAAATTCAAACTTCTTCACAGAGTATAGACGCCATTGTTTCGAGCCCGTTTTATTTTTTTTAATATTCTCATCTTATTTATGTAATCTAAATTAGGAGTATGAATGTATGTCCCCCATAGAAATCATCACCGTTTGACCAATCTTGATAAAACTTGACATAAATGCTCCTTAGATCATGGCGGAGACCGTAGTATATGTTTAATGTCCCTCCCACAACCGGGGGGGGGGCATAAAATATAGTAAAATTTAGCTCTATTAAAGATCGAAACTTTTTAACGAATCGGGTAAACCCGTTTTTACTACATTTTATATTGATATGAATATGTCGGCTGAACGGGTAAACCCATTTTCATAATCTACTTTTAATTTCGTGGCTAAATAATTTATAATTTACATAGATATAAAAACTAATCTAAGCAACTAAATCAGTAGTACCCAAACTAAGACCCGCAGGTCGCGGGTCATATCTGGCTAGTAAGTTATTAAGTAAAGTATAGAAAGAGATTTGTTCCATTGTTACAACCAACAAAACCTTTTACGGTGTAACATGGGTACGCCTGGTCGTGTCATATTCGCTTCGTACTGTCCTCCCGATGTCTTGTGTTTAAGCCTTGCCAGTTGTTTGCTCTTGCAGTCTCACAGACTTTGGCTAGGGTGTAATAATCTTTTTTTTTTTCGTGGAAGTGTCCGAAATATGTTAAACAACAAATTAAAAAAAAAAACACATATTAAAACATGCAACAGAAGAGAACAGACGGTAAACATTCAATTTGTCTATGCGATACTAAATTTTGTTAAAGGGCAAATACTTAACTTTGTAAGCATATTAGTAGAAACTTATTATGTGACAGTTGATGTAAAAATTGGATTCTATGGCACACGGGTGACGTGGGTGTCATGTGGTAAACAAAACGCAAAAAAAACTTTTCTAAGACTAATGCCAACTTCCTATCCTGGAGTAGAAAGTCCTAGTCTTCAACAGTGTTCGAATTGAGGCTTTACGAATCTGAATCGAAGCGCTTTACCGTTTGGGATTTAAACCAACGGATTAATAGAATAGTAAGCATTATTCGCCCATGTAGGACTATAACGCCCATGCTTATGGATTGCGTACGGCGTGAACTATGTTCTAAAAGAATTGCCCCAGTGCAGAGAAAATGGGAGCCTCGTGACGCCCCACTTCTCACCTACCCTACGCACACAGCCAAGGCTAACAAAGTTCCCCCCCCCCCCCACATCTTCTTTCAAAGAGCCCCCAACTAATGTTACACCTATGAATGGCCACTGTTTGTTTTTCCCGTGCACGTTTTGACAACATTATGAAATATCTCTTTTTACATTCGAGATTTCAGCATCAATCGTAGAGGATTGGGAGGTGGTAGCGGTTAGGTGGGGCGGGGGGGGGGGTATTTCAATGCGGTGATACACATAAAAGTGAGGGCGGGAGGGATGAGACAAAGTGAAGAAGCCCCTACGTGGTGTGGGCAGTCTTTAATCAAACAGTCCTTTAGGAGGACACTAAATTGTGTGATGCCCGAGTCATAGGAAGATGGTCGTCAAGGCACGCGCGTGGTGTCAACATTATCAAATATTGAGACAGCTTTGTACAGTTCACCCCCCCCCACACACACACACACACACCTCACGTTACGACGGCGGTGTCGTTGTTGAGTGGTGTATTGTTTAAGTTGGTTGTGAGCGGGCATAACATTGTCATAATGGGGCTCCATCGCTCATCGCCAAGGACACGTACGCACCGCAGAAACAGGATAAAAGACCTTTACAGAGAGGAAGCAAGAAGGGAGAAAGACGGTGGGGGGGGAGGTTGAGAATGCAAGGGCACCACATTGTTACGACAGCAGAAGATAAAGGGCGCCATGTTTAGCAGGGTTGGACCAGTAATGCACAGCAACCATCCTGTTTTGTCTGTTTACAATACATGAATTCATAATTAAAGATCATCATCACATTATAGCTCAGGACGGAGGGGTGGGGAGGGGGGGCTTCGAGGTGGGCAGGGATTCGAATCCGTAACCAACTTGACGAAACTTCAAAGCGCATACCACACAACTAGGCAGCCATCCTGAATTTCAGTTACTGTCCCTTGATCTCCCTTCCAAACAAACACACACACACATATTTGAATTTATATACACACGGAAGCATCTTTTAAAAAAAAAAATCAATATTGTTGTTTTTTCGGCAAGACATTAAATAAAAACAAGATTACATTGGGGTGTGTGGGGCTGCCTTTCACAAATCTTATCATGAACAAGGATTAGTCAAGCCCTGGACTTGTTTTTATTATCTACATTAAATATAATTTCAAAGCATCATTTGGCATTGTTTTTAATGCTTGAAAAGAAACTGAACAACATAGAATATCATGGCTTGACTTAACTGACTTAATCCTGTGCACTCCCAGGGGAGCATAGGGCCGCAAGAATATCATGGGGGTGGGACAAAGTATCCCAATTAATTGGTCTCAGGTAGAAATATGACACCTCAAGTTTCTGATGTTCGCAAATCCGTTGCCGACACTGTGGAGAGTCGGTGGAAACAGTGACGCATCTCTTGCAAGAGTGTCCGCAGCTCCGAGAGCTGCGGGGTAGTTTGTCTGCAGAGTCACTTGACCTGTATGGGAGCTTGAAGACACTACGCCTAACAGCAGAGTTTCTCGCCAAGGCTCTACGGGAGGACTGATCCTTCCAGCCTTGTCACCGATTGGAGTTCATCTCAGATGTTCGCAAAGAATTGAAGATTATTAGATCCTTACAATGTTTAGTTGTTGAATTTACTGAACGATTGCTTGATGGAAAGGTTGGTCGAGAGTACGCTTGAACTTGGCTTGGCTATCTATGAAGGGGGCTCGAGGTTCGACACCCGACTCGAATAGAGTTGTGTTTACTGAGCGCCTAAAGGCAGCACGGAAAACCTTCCCCTCCCCCAACCCGGTCTACAAATGAGATTAGACCGTAGCGCCATGAGTATGCTATAGGCATAAAAGTAGCGCTAAATAAAAGCTATAATAATAATAATGTATATGATTGTTTGCAAATTAACAAGCGGTACTAGATCCTACAGCCGATGTCATAAAAAAGTTTCTATTCTCTGAAAACACACTAAACAAGAATCTTAGAATGAAAACGCTAAACAATGTTAGCATGAAAACACACTAAGACTAAGACTGCTTTATTGATCCTTATAGAAATTTGTTGTGATTACAAGGACTTTTTTTCACATATAAAGACAACACAACAGAAACATTCACATAAATAGAACAGACACAACATAAAGAGTTCATTCAGCGACTACACACACGCATCTTGGTTCTTTTCATGTTTCCTGATCAACGAGTGGCGTTGATATAGTCTGACCGAGTGAGGATTTAACGAGTTTTTGTACCGATTCTTAGAATGAAAAAACACTAAACAAAAATCTTAGAATTTCCCAGGATCTCAAACTGAAACAAATGTGGGCTCAAAAAAGTAAACTACTCCAAAAATCAGAAGTTATCCTTTGTTTTCAGTTCGTAATTACTTTCTTTTTGCTGCTTCTATCAGAACTGGCCATTTATCAGTAATCGTAATCGCCCAATGCACCTTCGCACAGTGTGATGAAAACTTCAATATCGTCTTAAGCACTATCGCCCGAGTTCCAAGCATTGTGTCACCTATTAAAAGATACCGAGTCAGGTAATGGACGAGGAGCAGAGAAATCGATATAGTCCAGGCTTCTTTTATTTCCCAGGTGGTCCTGGCGAAAAAAAAAAGCAAAGAATAAAATAGTTGTATTGAAGCCGATGACAGAGCGAGCATATTGTCGAGTGGCTATCGAGATGTTCATGCGGCCCTTTCCGGTCCGCAGTTAAAATGGAAGCAAGGAGCCGGTTAATTAATTAGGACGAAGTCTTTATTGTCCCGCCTGTTTTCATGATAAAGCTTCCATCTCGTCATCTGCTGGCTCCGCGAAGCGTCCCTTATTGTAGCGTCACCTAGCGGGCGCTCGTTGACTTGGCAGACGACGTCTCAGAGAGAAAGAGAATTAGAGAGGAAAAAAACATTGTTTGAAATATTCTTTAATTAGGGCAAGTCACGATTTATTGAACTTTTAGATTATGCGCAAGCCTCGAGGATGTACATTTGAAAAGAAGGAACGCTGAAAATCTTTTATACTTTCAGGAAAGGTCAAGATGTAAAGAATGTTGTCCGCAGCCATTTTGGTTTCTTTGTTTGTTGGCAGCTAGTCTAGAAGTGGCTGTAGGTTGGTATCAAATTGTTTAATGAATAGTGGGATCAGCAGGATTTTTTGTTTCTTCGAATTTTTTTTTTTCCAATATTTAAATTTTAGTATTTTTAGCGGCCCCCTAAAGGGGAAAAGACGTTATTAGTTTTGTGTGAAATGTCTGTCCGTCCGTCCCCTTTAGATATCGTAAACTAGAAAAGATAGTGAAAATCCGACATCACAATATTTTAGACCATTCAAAGTTCTGATGCAACGGCTACTTTTTTTTTTTTCTGAAAGCGAAAATCTAATTTTTTAAATCACTTATGCAAGCATTTTTTTTAAAGAGAAAAAGCTATTTAGTATACATTATAAGTTAGACTTAATTTAAAAGGAATAGTAATCTAGTAAACTGCGGTAACCTAGACATTCACTTCAATGCAGGAAAGTCTGTTTTTTTTTGTTTTTTTTTGAGGATTCGAATAAGTGATGAACCTTTTCAAAACAATTACATCAATTATAAGACTTCAATTAGGCCAGGGGAGGCGCGGTAGCTGAGTGGTAAAGCGCTAGGCTTCCGAACCGGGGGTCCCGGGTTCGAATCCTGGTGAAGACTGGGATTTTCAACTTCGGAATCCTTGGGCGCGTCGGAGTCCACCCAACCTGACATTAGTTGGGGAAAAGTAAAGGCGGTTGGTCGTTGTGCTGGCTACACCCTCGTTAACCGTAGACCACAAAAACATATAAACTTTACATCATCTGCCCTATAGACCACAAGGTTTGAAAGGGGAACTAGTTAGGCCAGGTTCACATCTAACTTTGCATTCACTTGCACCTATCCTTTGATCAGCTGGACCGTTGGGGCACTACACAAGATCTGTCAACCTTCTTTCTCCATTCTTATCTCCCATTTTCATTCGGATGTTCTTTCTGAAAATATTGAAGCCTGCCTGGGTGGACCACTTCGGGGGGGGGGGGGGGGGGGGGGGAAGGGGGCGATTTTGAGTTTATGTTTCCACTTCTTCTTCTTCTAGCCAGCTTTATTGCTGCATTGTGTTTCCACACAAACTGTCTTGTTGGTTTTTTTTTTCGATTCACTAACCAAAGTTTATGATGAAAATGTGTGTTATTGTGTGTTTATTAGTTTGAATGATGTAATACTATGAGCTGAGATCATATGTTATTTTAAGAACATGATGCAATAAAATTGTAAGGGCGGGGCTTGAGTACAGGAAGATGATGCAAGAGAAAAGGGAGAGAATTGGAGAAGTAGAGACTATGTGCTGAAAGTTTAAGAGGAAATCTAATAACATTTAATTTTTGAAGTGATATTTTGGGCATTACAAGATTTCATTTTGTTGTATGAATATGTTTAGCTGTTGTTGTTTTTAATATATTTTATAATGGACCATTTCTTGGTTACACCCTACTCGTGTAATTGGACCAACATTTGGGAGTTACATCACGTTACCGTGGACTCTCTCTCTCTCTCTCTCTTTTAGCGGCCCCTAAAAGGGGAAAATGCGCTATTGGTTTTGTGTGGTCCGTCCGTTCGTCCCGCTTAGATCTAGTAAACTAGAAATATATTGAAAATCCGACATCATGATATTTTAGACCCTTCAAAGTTCTGGTGCAACGGCTAATTTTTTATTATTATTTTTTTTTTTTTTTGAAATGTTTAAAATCCACTATGCAAGCAGTTGTTTTTTTTATAATAAAAACCTTTTTTTTTTTTTACAACTATTCACTATTAATAGTAACAAACACGGGAGGCTATTTAGTAAGGGAGACGACTATTAAACATATTTATAACGCATTTATGCAAACGGTTTTAGATTTTTGTCAACATTTTTTATATATATTTTTTTTTTACAATGGTATTGCTAAGTTAAGTAAGTTCTGTCATACTAACTACTACATTTACATGGCCATAGGACACTTGATTTTTTATTTATTTAAGGACATTTTTTTTTCTTGAGCCTTTGAATACAAAACAATTAGATCAATTAGATAATCATTATTTGACATTCGTTAGGCCAAGTTAACATATGACTTGACCTTCACTTTCACCAATCCCATGGTCTGCTGGACCGTTGGGGCACCACACAAGATCTGTCAACCTTCTTTCTCCATTCTTCTCTATCATTCACCTTTGATAGAATTTCATTCTGATATTCTTTCTGAAAGTATTAAAACCTGCCTTTTTTACCTGCCTGGATGGACCACTTCGGGGGCCGATTTTGACTTTGTGTTTCTACACAAACTGTCTTGGTAACCTTTTTTTTCTCTCTCTTTTTTTCTCTCTCTCTCTCTTACAGTCTCTCACTTTTTCTCTCCATCACTCTCCCAAATAAAAATAAACATGGAGAGAACAATGATGATGAAACGTGTTGCAAACCTCAGTCTCAATTCCAATTGCAAGGAACGACTTTCTCCCCGTCTAATCAAATGTGTGACCTCATTCTCATGACATCGTCCCATATCAAACATCTCAATAAATGCAAGACATTCCCCTGCAATAAACGACCTAGCCATGGTCTATTAACTCATATATAAGTCGAAACTTTTAATTACTTGGGGGCTCCCCATTAACGTGCAAGCCAGGCATAATAAGAGTACACTTACATGGAGATAGCCTGTCATATAAGAGAAACACCGTCTTCCTTTCAGCGTCCTTTCTCTGAGAGAAAGCAGAAAGCTCTTTAAAGACACGCGGACCGTTTACCCGTGTGTAAGGCTGCTTTCTGTGTGTTCATGAATGGATGAAGCGCGGTAAAGTTTTTACCCAAAAGACGAAAAGGGGGGGGGGGGAGGGGAAAGAGATAAAGAGGTATTTTATGTTGTTGCAGTGGCGTAGGGCCTTAGTAATATTTTTGAACAGTGGGGATGAAACATTTTTAAGCGTGTCAAAAGTTCAAAATAAAAATACCTTTACCTTTGACTTTTTAAAACATTGTACGTCGTTAGGTTTTGTGGGTCAGCGTTGAAATAAGAATTCCGTGTCCCTGATGTAATCTTCGGATGGGTGTCCAGATACGCCCCTGTGAGAAAGCTGCAGAGTTTGAACGACTTGGCTTAAAAGTGGGTGGTTGGAGGATATTGGTTGGGGGGCTGGGAAGAGAAATACAGTGAATGATAAAAGATGAGGCGGAATTATTTAAAAAGCAAAAATGGATCGGGCTTTTGGCGAGAATCTAAGAAAAGATTACAGTTTAAAAGAATTGTAAAGAAAATATTTTCGATTTAGGCTAAGTTTATTTACCTAGTAACCGTGTCGAGTCTTCGGGTGAAAAGTGGAAAATGAAAATTGAAAAAAAGAAAAAGGTCACCAAATGTCTCGGCTTTTACTGAGATAGGAAGGCAAAAATACCTTGATAGAAAACTTAAGTATCAATGGACGGGCCTGCCATTAACAGAGGTTCTAAGGCAAATGACAGAGAGGAATGGAGAAGGACGGTTGACGAATCTTGCGTGGTGCCCCAACGGTCTAACAAACTAAGGGATAGGTAAAGGTAAAAAAATGTGTGTAGGAGAAGCAGAGAGAGAGGGGGGGGTGTGAAGGGGGAGATACGGAGGGTAGAAGAAACGTAAAAGAGAGAGAGAGACGAGAGAGTAAGAGAGAGAAAGAGAGAGAGAGAGAGAGAGAGAAAGAGGTAGAGAGGAATAGATAGGGAGAAAGGGTTAAAAGAACGTTGGAGAGTTTGGGAAAAAGAGAGAAAGGGAGGGAGAGAGAGGGAGAGAGAGGGAGAGAGAGGGGGAGAGAGGGAGAGAGAGAGAGGGAGAGAGTGTTTTGTGGTAAGTACCCGCATCTCTCTTTTACAAATAGACATTTTTTTTTAAAATATTTAACGACTTTCTATAGGACTGCCTGGTCGTGCGGTATGCGCGCTGGACTGCCGTTTTTTCGGTCGTCTCAATGGTCTGGGCTTCAAACCCGGCCCTCCTGCGGGAGGTTTGGACGAGGAAGTAGATTATCGTACATTCTGAGGGAACATCCAAAGCATGTCAAACAAAGCAAATATGATTGTTAATGTACTACCATAGTACTGTTAACTAAAAGTATTACCGTATTAGTATTATTATAAAAGTATTACCGTATTAGTATTATTATAAAAGTATTACCGTATTAGTATTATTATAAAAGTATTACCGTATTAGTATTATTATAAAAGTATTACCGTATTAGTATTATTATAAAAGTATTACCGTATCTCTACTTCTCTCTCTCCATCTCTCTCTACTTCTCTCTCTCCATCTCTCTCTACTTCTCTCTCTCCATCTCTCTCTACTTCTCTCTCTCCATCTCTCTCTACTTCTCTCTCTCCATCTCTCTCTACTTCTCTCTCTCCATCTCTCTCTACTTCTCTCTCTCCATCTCTCTCTACTTCTCTCTCTCCATCTCTCTCTACTTCTCTCTCTCCATCTCTCTCTACTTCTCTCTCTCCATCTCTCTCTACTTCTCTCTCTCCATCTCTCTCTACTTCTCTCTCTCTACATCTCTCTCTACTTCTCTCTCTCTACTTCTCTCTCTCCATCTCTCTCTACTTCTCTCTCTCTACTTCTCTCTCTCCATCTCTCTCTACTTCTCTCTCTCCATCTCTCTCTACTTCTCTCTCTCTACTTCTCTCTCTCCATCTCTCTCTCTACTTCTCTCTCTCCATCTCTCTCTCCATCTCTCTCTCCATCTCTCTCTACTTCTCTCTCTCTACTTCTCTCTCTCCATCTCTCTCTACTTCTCTCTCTCTACTTCTCTCTCTCTACTTCTCTCTCTCCATCTCTCTCTCTACTTCTCTCTCTCCATCTCTCTCTCCATCTCTCTCTCCATCTCTCTCTCCATCTCTCTCTCCATCTCTTACTCCATCTCTCTCTCCATCTCTCATTCCATCTCTCTCTCCATCTCTCTCTCCATCTCTCTCTCCATCTCTCTCTCCATCTCTCTCTCCATCTCTCTCTACTTCTCTCTCTCTACTTCTCTCTCTCTTTCTTTTTCTATATATTTAATTATGTAATTCTAACAACTTATTTCTTTGGCACCCGTCCCGAGAATCATTCAACTGACCCCCAGTTTGACCAGTATTACTTCTTACTCTGGGCTTCGTAGTACTATAACCCTATGTACTAGATACTTCTTTCTAACCAAAAGTCTCCCATAGATCTAGCACTCCCTAACCCTGCGTCCTCAATAGTAGTTTCTAAGTGAATTGCGTCACTGACCTATATGATATGCAACCTGACTGTTTGTCCAAATGCCAGACCTAACAAAATAATAAATTAACAAACAAAACTTAGGAGCACAACGACTGCGACACCTGTCTGCTAAATAGATCAATCTTTGTCACCTTCAACCCGTGGATCAATGTTGATAGACTTTCAATAAAGTCGACAGAGACACCAGTCGATTATCAAGCAATATGTCCTCATATGGCGACTAAAACACTTAAACGTCTTAGTCTATAATAACCCATTGTGCCATATAAAGGACACCAACATCAGTGTAACTAATTCACATTTTCACGAGTCTTCACTTTTCTGAAGCGTTTCACTTTTTATTTCCCTCTCTCTCCCCCATTCTGTTAATCCAATACCATTGGCTCCGTTAAAGCTTTTCATAAAAAATAATGAACAACGGTGAACCCGAGTCTCCAATCATGAAGAGGTTCGAACTATGTAATGAACTGATCAATACTGTTTGACCTAGTTCGTGGTGTGAATCTATTTACTTCCAGACTTGTCTGTCAGTCAATCGTAGGTGTAAAAAAAACAACTTGTTAAGTCAGCCGTTTAGACTCCCCCCCCCCCCACACCGCCACTTCTCCCCACGCCTACTCTCGCTATGTACTGCGCATATCAGTCTGTCTTTCAGAGACACTTCACGAGCTTGCAAACAAGCTCTTTCCAGTCTGAGGGTGACACCTGTGGGGTTTTTCCCACTGGAATTAGTTCCTACTTCAACTAATTGGTCCACAAATTCAAAGTGATCTACCTCGCCCTACCCACTACCATATACACACACACATACACACAATGAATACAGAGGTTCCAGACAGGTGAGGGAATCGGCCCAGCCAAATAACTTCTTTAAAAATCCTATTGGGCTTAGTGTTAGGGGAGAGATAGAGAGTAGCTTAGAGAAAGTGAGAGAGAGAGAGAGAGAAAGTGAGAGAGAGAGAGAGAAATAAAGAGAGAGAAGGAGAGAGAGACAAGGAGAGAGAGAGAGTTTGAGATGAAGTGAGAAGGAGAAAAGGAAAGAGCGTAAAAAAAAGAGAGACAGTGAAAGAAAGAGAGAAAATAGAGAACGGCTAAGTAAATAGAGAATAACAGAGAAAGAGAATAAAAGAGTTTCTCAAAGATAGACTGGGAAAAGAAAAGACTGAGGGAGAGATTGTGAGTGAAAGAGAGATGGGAAAGTGACGGACAGAGACCGAGAAAGGAAAAGAAAAAGTGACTAAGATAAGAAGAGAGAGTAATAGCATAGAGAGATTGAGCAAAGTGAGAGAAAGAGAGACTGAGAAAAGGAAACTGAACGAGCCTGTGAGAGAAAGACAGAAGAGAGGAGAAACTGAAAGAGAAAGCCCGAGGGATGGAGAGAGACAAAGAATGATTAAGAGAGACCTGGAGAGAAAGAAAGATAACGTAGGAGATAGGAGAGGGAAGTGAGAGAGAGAGGGAGAGAATTGAAGATAAATAAGTTAGTGGGGGGGGGGGGGGCTGATAAAAGATCAATCTAATGCCAGTTATCGGGGAAAAAAATATGTAAAAAAAAACAAAAAAAAAAACTCAGGGGCACATCCCTTTAATGCTACACATCTGAAGTGTCCAGCCATTTAGCAATTTCCTCTGTCAGGATGCGCCTCCATGTCAGAAATCGTCGAGTCTTGTCTCGAATTGAAGTATTCGTGTTACACCCGACATGGGAAAACGTTCCATTCCTTGAAATACTCTTTCGATCGGGCAAATACTGGCCTAAACTCTGAACGCTAATCCTGAACTAAAAATAAATGGTTAGAACCAGTAATAGTTACTTCTGCCGATCCATCGGTCACTTCTGCACTCTGGTCTGCACATATCATTTGTTTGACAGTATTTTCTTACTTATTGGCTGTCATAAACAGTAAAAATACGTGTTTGAATATATTTTTGAAGAAATAAAATGAAACAACTTATAATTAGAGGTGTTTATATATGCCTTTAAAAAAAATAAATAGCTACCTTTTTTTGGCCTAACCGGTGTATAGAATATAGGAAATGTTAATATTTTTTTAAATTATATATTTATATATATATATTACTGTTTAGGCACTTGGGCACTTTTAGGAATTTTCTTAACTTTTCAGATTGTACCTTAATATTTTTTTTTTAATTTAGTTTGCACCATTGAAGCTTAATTTCATCTTCCTTGACATTGTTGAGTTGATCATGAAAATCCTTAAAATATAAATTTAAGAATTAATCTAACATAAGCATTTTCGCTTCTGATTTTTTTGGACTTTTCTTTGTATCCCTTGTACGCATTTAGTGCATCTATTTCTTTAAACGTCCAACAGGAGAACATGTCTTTCTCTCTATCACAAATAAATCTATTACAATGGTTTATATTATGGTAACTATTTATGTATCGTAGTCTGATGAACGTATGTTGCAATAAAATAACCAAGTCAAAACGGTCTGAATTTCCCCACTTCTTGCAGTGGTCGATTTCCATGCAGAGCGCACCACGCCAACACGCGCAGATGATCCATAATGGCTACATCCCACCTGATCACGCGGACACTAGGTGCATCATCCAATCGGTAATCGCTATCTGATTGTCTGCTTCCTCCAACGCCGGGGTCATAATTGCAGCGGCTGCCTTCCACGCAGGGACACTTGACTAATAAATAAAGGAAGTGAACACACACAAAAATTCGTACAGAGATTATGAATTTGATCTTGATAATCAAGTTCTGGCTGAAGTGTCCTCTGTTTCCCGCCACAGCAATAACAAGCGACTTCATCCCTTGTATTTTATTTCCCATCTAATGCACACCCCTCATTGTTTGACCAATTTTAGGATAAAAAAAAAATATCATCATATATCAAGTTCACAAAGCCATCAATTCTAACAAGTTCCAGTCGATAAAAAAGATCAGATGAATATGACGTCATCGGTAGTTTTTAAGTGTTTTTTTTAACGGCACACAAACTCTCAAAACAAAATTTTTTTTTCAACAAGCCAAACGTGAATAAATTACATGCAACATCAAAGATGGCGTAGCTCAGGAAGCTGACAGTTTCGGTACTCTGAATGTTTCGACCCTATTGTGTTTGTCAAACAAGACAAAAATCTCCTGGCACTGTAACGTGCCGTTAATTAGAACTAGATCCGACTTGCTTGTTTAGAAATAATTTACATACGATTAATATTGTTTGCCCTAAAAAAAAAAGTATTTCAAAAACATACTAAAAAAAAAATGTTTTTCTTAATTGGAGATTTTTAAAATAAAAGTTAGTCGTTATTTATTTTCGTGGATATTCCATTCTATGGTGCTTTCAAAAAGGGTCTAGATATTGTTATATGGTTTTAAAAAAGGTATTGTTTATCAATAGTTCCATATTCTGTACACCTTATGCAGGCGCGGTGGATGAGTGATAAAGCGCTCGGCTTCCGAACCGAGGGTTCCGGGTTCGAATCGTGGTGAAAACTGATATTTTGAAATTTCGGGATTTTAGGGCGCCTCTCAATCCAATGTGTACCGGCATTAGTTGGGGAAAAGTAGAAGCGGTTGGTGGTTGTGTTGGCCACATGACACCCTCGTTAACCGTGGGCCACAGAAACAGATGACCTTTACATCGTCTGCCCCATAGATGGCAAGCACTGAAAGGGTTACTTGACTTTTATATGCACCATATGAATCCAAAAAAAAAAAAAAAAACTTTCTAATTATGGTATTGCCTCCAGTTTCTGAAAATCTGTTAAGCTCTACCCATGGCTGTCTGGTCCTTTGCTATGCGCGCTGGGCAAGGTTATCTTAATGGCCCCAACCCTGCCCGCTACCGTCCCCCAGTCGTCCAGCTAGGATATAATTATATTCAAATTTGAAGGAACATCCGAAATGTTTAACATTTTTCTGCATGAATAACCTTACCAAGTGTACAGGGTGCCTCTCTTTACAGTCTATAGAGCAGCGGTTCTCAACCTTTTAAGCTTGGCGACCTCTTTTTACAATCCCCTACTCAGCCGCGACCCCCCCTCCCCAAGCAATAGAAGAATAGACAAATTACAATCCATATTTTCGATGGTTTTAGGCGACCCCTGACAAATCGTCAATCGACCCCCCAAGGGGTCGCGACCCACAGGTTGAGAACCCCTGCTATAGAGGAACGTAACGAAGAAGCTCGAACAGTTTAGTAAAGTAACATGTGCTATCGAAGAATAGTCTTATGAGTTTATCTTCTGTGCTCAACAAGAAAGAAAATAATTATTTTAAAAAAATACATAATTATGCCCTTTCCCCTTTACCGAAAAAAACATTTGAAGACAAGAGCATAAAGTTCATTTTGATATATATATATATATATATACATTGTACACACTAGTACTATCGTGCGGGAGTGTATCTCCCCTCTTCAAGGTTTCACGTTGAAGAAGTGTCAAAGGTTAAATTGAGGAATGTAAACGCATTACTGTTGAGCAGTAAGATCTGTAAGAAGAGATCGTACACTTGTAACTTGGAAAGAGGAAGAATGGTTGAACGAAAGCGTTAGTTTTTATTGTTTCAGGTTTCTCTCTCTCTCTCTTTTCTCTCTCTCCTCTTTCTCCTCTCTCTCTTTCTTTTCTTTCTCCTCTCTTTCTCCTCTTTCTCCTCTCTCTCCTCTCTCTCCTCTCTCTCCTCTTTCTCCTCTCTTTCTCCTCTTTCTCCTCTCTCTCCTCTTTCTCCTCTCTCTCTCCTCTTTCTCCTCTCTCTCTTTCTTTTCTTTCTCCTCTCTTTCTCCTCTCTTTCTCCTCTCTTTCTCCTCTTTCTCCTCTCTCTCCTCTTTCTCCTCTCTTTCTCCTCTCTCTCCTCTTTCTCCTCTCTTTCTCCTCTTTCTCCTCTCTCTCTTTCTTTTCTTTCTCCTCTCTTTCTCCTCTTTCTCCTCTCTTTCTCCTCTCTTTCTCCTCTCTCCCCTCTTTCTCCTCTCTTTCTCCTCTCTCTCCTCTTTCTCCTCTCTCTCTTTCTTTTCTTTCTCCTCTCTTTCACCTCTTTCTCATCTTTCTCCTCTTTCTCCTCTTTCTCCTCTCTCTCCTCTTTCTCCTCTTTCTTCTCTTTCTCATCTTTCTCCTCTCTCTCCTCTTTCTCCTCTCTCTCCTCTTTCTCCTCTTTCTCCTCTCTCTCCTCTCTCTCCTCTTTCTCCTCTCTCTCCTCTTTCTCCTCTCTCTCCTCTTTCTTCTCTTTCTCATCTTTCTCCTCTCTCTCTTCTCTCTCCTCTTTCTCATCTTTCTCCTCTCTCTCCTCTCTCCTCTCTTTCTCCTCTTTCTCCTCTCTCTCCCAGGTTTACAAATTGTGTGCACTTTGCTTCAATTTCCCGTTGCACTCTGGAGACATTTTTGCTTACTTCCGGTACCGCGGATCAAAGTTCAAGTGATGTGATGGATTCCTCGATCCCTCCCACCGCCCACTTCCCCCCCCCCCCCCCCCACCATCGTTCCTCTTACCCTTACGGCAGCATCCGCGTGGCGTACGACTTACGCCCACTGTTTATTTCCACACAATTTCTTGAACTGCCTGTTTATTATCCAAGTCTGACTCTGTGCAAACAGCCTAGAAACGATAGACTAACTCAGCAACATCAAACGCTTTCTTGTAATGTACATTTGCACAAGCTTCTGGGTACCCAGTTAAACGAAATTCTCTCCTCTCTCACTAATGGTTTCATGGCGAGCCACGTAGATGTACGCTATTCCAAAAGACTGAAGGGTGTCATACTGAAAGGATTTATATTTTTCCATCACTGTATTTGAATAGGTCAAAATGTTATTGTTTGGAAACAAAAATATTTAGTTTAAATCATTCACAGCTTACGGCAGTGATCTAAAGTTGTTTTAAGGAATTGAGGAATTCGGATCATTGAGTTCATATTCCGAACAATGCATACATACCCAACAACCTGAGCCTTGCTTAAATCTTTACTCATATTTGAATGTCTTCGTAATCATTGAAATACTGAGGGGGAAGGGGGGAGACTGGTCATTGTTTTGGCCCCATGACACCCTTGTTAACCGTTGATTTCACAAGTCAAATTAGACATAACGTGACTGCAAGTTATCAAAGGGTGCGGTTTTATTTGCTTTTCCATGTTACTTCTATCTGCGTTTAAAATTTTCTGAAAGCATTACATTTGTCTATACAGTATATTCTTGATTATGTAATTCATTTTTCATATTATTTTATTTACGTTTTGGAATAGGTGATTAAAATTTAAATAACTTATTTTTAGTAAAACCAAAATAGCATGCTTCCCTGGTTTTATCCAACCTTAAGAACATCGCCCAGACCTTGACACTGACGATTAGACATTTCTTTCTCAAGGATAAATCGTACAACCAAAACATAGATAACACAAAATACACAGCATAATCCAATCCAGGATGGGCTCGACATGCATCCCACTTACACACCGTCATAAACCTACTCACACTCTAAAACACACACACACACAGATACTAACACCTACCCAGAACTGAGACATAAGTAAGAAGTAAATTTCAAATCCCAAACTTTGATTAAAGTGAGTACACCTACTCACACTCTAAAGCACACACACACACAGATACTAACACCTACCCAGAACTGAGACATAAGTAAGAAGTAAATTTCAAATCCCAAACTTTGATTAAAGTGAGTACACAGGAAAGAGGGGTCGGGAAGTTGGCGACCTCCCAGGAGCTGTGAAAATGTCAGATGCCCATCTCAAATGTCATTTTTGTGTCTCATGCATTAGCCTCCATCTTGTCTGAGTTCTTTTTTTTGTCTAAGACAGAGTGTCTGCTAGTGCTTTTTGGTCATAATGTCCCTGAGGACAAACTTCAAATGAAACAAAAAGAGAAAAAGATTTGGTTTGAACATGGATAATAAAAGTGTACATTTATACACACACACACAAACATTAGCGAGAGTACTTTCTAATGTTTGGTAATCGTTGGGGAGGTGGGAAGATAGGGCGTTGCTGACCAGGAGAATGTCCGACCACCCACTGTGGCGCCGGAACCTGTTGAAAGAGCCTAAATTGGATAATTTTTTATAAGGCGGATTCGGAAGGGAGTTTACGCCCACCCTCAATTACCCGCCCACTGGATAAAAAAAAAATTTGTACTCATCTTGTTCGAAGTAATTGTTGTAATCTTATAACATTAGAAGAGGAGCTTTGAAAGGAGGGGCATGGGCTTGACATTGTTCTCACGAGGAAAAGGGAATGAACGCACCACGAAAGAGGAAGTAACTGTGCGAGCCAAAAAATAAGTAAGGGAGACAATAATACTATTTCTAAAAGTGTTGATGTATATGTGAATCGGGGATAAATTAAAATAATACATCCAGATATAAATAAAATATCGTTGACTTGTGTAGTGAATATGGTAATTGGATAACTGCTGTTCGCTACATTCTTTTAAATACGACGTCGAAAGTCGTAATCAGCTTTGGTGTATATTTTGAATGTTCACAGCTATTGTGTTTGTAGTGCTGTCTGTCTCTCAGGTTCTAGCTCTAACATATGAAAATTCATTAATGAAAATCCGACGAGATCGATGATTTCACAAAGTTTGATCAAAATTATATTCATCTACATGTGTACATATATAGTTATATATAGTAAATAATTTTAAATTTAAACATAAGGGAGGTAATTTCTGACTATTATAATGAGTTATCTCAAATAGAAGATCTATCAATTGTATGAAAACGTTTTCATGTGGCTTTGAAGCCCTATTTTGGAGACACACTCCCGTCCACAAATATCGCAGGTTAAGGTGGCTTTCGCTTTGGTGGTAGAGGTGCTGGACATTTTTCGCATTGTACTTTTTTCGTCCAGAACTGAGGCCCATGAACCACTATTTCACTACTAATTAAACGTCTATAAAAACAATCTATGTCACGGCCATACAATGGGGGTATATACCATACAACAAGTGGCGAGAAGAATGTTATGTGGCTTTTCCGCAACAGATCAATTCAAAGGCAGCTAAAACCGCTTCCGAAACTAATTCAATCATGACAAAGGCATTGAGGCTAATGCTATTAATCATTTATAACCTCCCTCAGTTTCACGAGGCTGTCAACGGGTCAAATAATAGTCTTCATACATGCCCACAGTTATCTTGTCCTGTCAGAACCTAAACACAACAACCTCGAGGGTATGCAAGTCAAGAACTTATCAAACAAACTGTCTGGTCACCTTTGAATGGATGGACAGAATGATCTCCACTGATGGGAACCCAATATACGGGCTTTAGAATGACTGATCGCGCAAACAGAACGAGGAGAGAACGTCACTTGAAAGATGTTCACTCCGTCCGCTGTATGACCAACACTTCAGACCTGTGTCCAGATAGTGTGTACTACACACTTGTAGATGTCCATCTGTTTACTCAGCCTTGGCTCTGATAATGGGGCGCCTACAAAGCCAGCTGCAAGAGGAAGGAGCTGTAGTCTTCAAAAATAAATTTGACCAGAGCACCATTTCATATTTCCTAGCATTTAACTGCCTTGTAAACACAGACACACACAAACACATATCATTTTCTTCTTTCTCCAAAAGCTCTTCATATGCCGTCATATTGTTATGTCAACAGCGCGCCAATGAAAAGCGCTCGTCTGCCTCTGATATGACCGGAAACGGAGACACACGCCTGTGCACTTGCTGCCAAGCTAAGGGATCACTATGACAACGCTTATTTCTCTCACAAAACTTTCTCGACCTTTTTTTTTTTCCTATTCTTATCCCCCATACAAGCGACTCTTTATTTTTTTAAAATCATTCTTACCGCAGTTTGAAGTTATGGTGTTGGAGATAATTGGACGAGGCGAAGGTGAGTCTCTTTACTGACAAAGTCTCTGACAAACGAACCAACTTTTTTTTTTTTTTGGGGGGGGGGGGGGGGGGGGCTCCTTTGAATGTCATTCCTTTGTTGAAAACTTCCACAGAAAATAAGGTAAACGGACAGGTTTTCATAATAACTTGATCACGCATTCGGGTCACGTGCCGTGTACCTCCGAGTAAATTTAACCCTTTCTATTCATTTGCCCTATTATGGTATTGCCCCTTTATTATTAATATTTTTATTTTTTTAATTTTTTTTTTAGAGAGGGCGACGACGGTTGTGTAGTTTGCGCGGATCTGAAACTATCAAGCTGTAGGCACAAAAGAACGTTTGCGCAAGATGCATATGGAGAAGAATGAACATGTGTGTATGAGTGATGCGGTGAATGATCAAGCGAGATAAAATATAGTCCCATATTTCCAATCTGTTGTCGTTCTCTATATGTTTGACATCTTGACATCATTTTTGCTTTACGGAACTCTTGCATTATATGTGTGTGCGCGTTTTAGTCACTGTGTAAATTTTGATATTAATTTTTGTTTTTTCACTTTCCAAAAGATACATATGCATAAGATATACAACTAATTATATGGTATCACAACAACAAATATAATAACTTTGTTCAGAATTGTTCATAGTTCTCACTCCTCTTTGCTTGTCCCTTTTCCAGCCCTAGACATACAACCCACATGGGCTTTCTTTTTTTTTTTTTTAAAGGAAACCTCTGAATTTCATTTTTAGCTTTATCATCATAGGAATCATTGGGCCTTGGGCCTCTTTTCTTTGCCTCTTTTTTTGGGATTTAAGTGCCTCTTTTATGGGCCCTTTTTGCCTCTTGTGGGCTTTTTTTTTTAGGTTTTCATTTGTAAGTTCTCATAATTCACAAGTATTAAATCATAAACAATTGAAAAGTGAATAACCTAAAAATATAATAACAGTAATAGAAATATTATTTAATATCAAAGACATACTACCTAACCATTGAAACCACTAGAGACAGAAAAATGATACAAGTATCCTCTACCCCAGAACAATCAACACAATATCAGATATGCCTGTCCCCCAACACCCCGTTTCTGGAATACTTCCAGAGTATTGTACAAGTATATGAAAATCAAACTAGATAATTCTTGAACTTAAAATCCATTGTTTTCCTCAAACGATATGCATGATTTTCGGCTTATTCTCTGCAACAAAAACATATGTAAAAAACAAATATGCATATCAAAATTACATGACTTAAAACTGGTGAAAAAATTATACATAAAAGTGGTATAAATACATACATATACAACCACTCTTCTTATATCAGTTTAAAGCAGTGTTTCCCAAACTGTTTCCTTAACGTAACACTTCGCACATTCTGAGTATTTAGCTGAACACTTTGCTTAGATTTTTAAAGAGGTTTATTCACGTGGTAGCCACTAGTTAATTATTCCAGTAGTTCGTGAAACACCTATTCAGGCCTTGCGGAACACTGGGGTTTGGGAGAACACAGTTTGAGAAACACTAAGTTAAAAAAAAACGTTTCACAAAACTGTACTACTATAACACGTACTATTATTTGGCTGGTAGATGGTTTACTAAACTGACAAAGTATTCGCTAGATGGCAGAAATCCCCAAACGTAGCTGCTGACAAAAGATTGCAACTGGGGCTTAAGCGTGAACATTGATTATATGAAATATGAACTATTAGTCTTGGAGATTAAGTTAATAAGCAAAATCATGGAAAGTTGAATAGATACATAAATATAGGGTGATTTAAGCTGAAGAAATGCAAAGTACTTTTGTTATAAGGGGAGTATTCCACTCTCTCTCTTTGTCTCTGTTTCTCCATCTATATATATATATAATATCTCTTTTTCCATCTATCTACAACTCTCTCTCTCTCCATCATTCGCTCTCTGTCTCCTTGTCTCTTTCTGTCTATCTCTCTCATATACCCTTTATCTTACTCACTTTGTTCATCTCTCTGTGTATCTCTACAAAATATCATGTTTTTATAAGTCGGTACTAGTTTACAGTTTATATCTCCCATATATTTGGAAAAAATCTATTTCGCCTTTTATAACACACACACAAAAAAAACAACAATGTGTTACCCTAGTGTAACATCTAGCTTATCTCTGCGCCGTGTTTGAGAAGCACCGTACTCTACCGATATACGCTGACAGACACACCCGCTTCCCAAACCTGGCCGCTTGTAGTTGCGGTGATCCACTCCAAAAAAAAAGAAAAAAAAGTACTTGTCATTTATCACCTCTGTCAGTGATCAGTCTCAGACCATTTCCGTTATCTACAGAGTTATCTTGCCCTTTCTCGCGAGACTTCAGACGGGCGCGTTACGTGGAGAGAAAAGCATAAAAGAAATCATCAATCACTAGTTATGAACAAAAGGGGGGGGGGGGGGGGAGAAGCAATGATAATAATTTCTTTCGGCCCCTTTGACGATACAGAAATTTAATATCCAGTTGTGGTTCTCAGACTTCTGGAAAAGTCCAGGATTAGGGTTATCAATAGCCAAATTATAACTGGATATAAACCGTACCATCATGAGGGCTTTTAATACCAAGTATTCTTTTCATAGTTTAATTGGATCGATTGAAAAGGAAGCTATATCTCCCTTAGATCCAGTAGTAAAAGATCATATGTTTCAATGGACAACGGTTAACGAGGGTGTCATGTGGCCAGCACAACGACCAACAGCCTTAACCTTTCCCTAATTAATGCCATGTGCCCATAAGAGTTAGGTGGACTCATGAGGGCGCTAAAAAAATTCCGAAATTCAGAATCCCAGTCTTCACTAGTTTCTATCTTAACCTTGAGCATACCACTGCGCATGTACCTGGGACCATCGGTATGACATTCCTGCTGACATTCAGGCATCTATCTGTTTTTGTTTGTTTTTTTGTTGTTTTTTTTTTTTACAAAGCTTATATCAACTCACTCTGTCTGTCCAAAAGTGTGTACACTTTATTACTTTGACACCCATTCTCGAATCAATCTGAAATTTTGCACTATTATTCCTTTTAACTGACAACACAAGAATCAATAACAAAAATTAAACAACTAGTTAATTAATTATTGGTAATAGGTTACTGTGTTTGGTATCTCAAACAAGGGAAAGAAATAGTACATGACCGAAGTGATAGCATTAGCTGAATTAGTCCCCATTAAAGATTGTCGTCTGAGGCTTATCAAAAATTTAATTACATGACGAATCAATTAATACAACTTAATATTAAAATGTATTGTTATTTTTTAAAAGCATTTTTTTTTAAGATGTGTTCTAAAAGAAATAATAATTATTTTTGACAAATGTGTTGGTTTTGTATTCACCAAACAGTTTAATGCACAACTAAACCTATGCAGGTGTATTACATTCTTGTGATAGAATAAGAAAAAAAAAAAGAAGCTTCTTTAAAAAAAAACGTAATATACATTTTATTCATAAATATTCATCGATTCAACTTAAAATTAGACGCATGTAGAGATATGTATGTATGTATGTATGTATGTATGTATTTGTGTATGTATTTGTGTATGTATAATGAAACGATAATTCAAACAAATTCACTAAATATATGTCTTTTTTTCTTCTCAACTTTCACACCAGCCCTTTTATGAACTTGAATTACGACAGACCACCTCGTGGTTTCATCAGAAACTCTTCTGCCTACACAACCAAAACAGCCGCCCTCACTTTCCTGATGGTTACATCATAAACAAGAACATACACCTAAGAACAAGTTGCACTACCACGAATAATAAAAATAATAATAAGATAAGAACTGTGGTAGACGAATTAATACTACTACTATAACCTTCATGATCGTGTGATAGCGGCCTGAGCTGTCGGCTCAAAGGTGCGTGTTCGAAGCCTTCCCTCTGCCTCCGCCACAGTCCTGCTGGTGGAGGTTTAAGCTAAAGTTTGATACTCTTCAATTCTGAAGGAACATTTAGTATTTGTGAAACAGACCAAACTAAAAACCTATAGGTCTATAAATTATTACGCCATGGTGGTTTAGTAATTAAACCAAACACATTTCTTTCATCGCATGCCACGGGACAAATTTTTACAAGAACCCTTGCTAAGTCGGGAGGCGCGGTGGCTTCCTAACCGGGGGTTTCGGGTTCGAACCCCTGTTGAACACTAAGATTTTTAATTCGGGATCTTTGGGCGCTTCTGAGTCTACCCATCTCTAATGGGCACCTGACATTAGTTGGGCGAAATGTACAGGTTGTCGGTGTTGCGCTGGCCACATTGACACCCCTCGTTAACCGTATGCCACAGAAACAGTTGACCTTTCCATCATCTGCCCTGTAGACCACTGGCTAGGTCACGCGGTGCATGTAACGAAATAATCATAAATGAACGTACACAAAATTGTTGATTCCATTGGTCTACATCTTATAATTAACCACAAGATACTTGGTACTAGACATAGTAAGTCCTTAAGTCCATGACACCTATGGTGGCTGCCTATGTGCTCCGGACTGTCATTCGGTCCTCTCGGTGGAAAGTGGGAGAAAAAATGTGTTCAAAATGTGTACAGGACAGAGTTGATATAAACTTTGTAAATATAATTTAGTCCCATAATTCCCCGAGTGAGAACCTCTTATCGCCATGTCATCGCTCTAATTCTCAAAAGGAAAACACTATCTCCGGATCTAGTCCTCTATCTCTACAACAGATCCAGTACAACAGAGAGACTTTGTGTTTACCGCGCCCCCGTCTTTCGAGGCGCCCCTTCACCTTTCACGCTGTACCCTTTATGCGCATCGCGTTATCTCCGCCTCTCAAACAGACCATAACACATACGTCGCGCTACGACTATAAGTCACCCATCAATTCGACTCCCCCCCCCCCCTTTCCACAGTTTAAATCGCTCAACGGTTTTTCCCAGGTTGTTCCATACATATATTGTCTCAGCGCCTTCTGCGCCATCTAATCGTCTTGGGTAATGAACATTAGCAGGGGCGCCGCGTGGTTTATGAACTGTCTTCTGTTTTCACCTGTTCTCTGACGCTACGTGACGTATCTCTGTTGGGGGGGGGGGGTGGGGGCGACGAAGCTAGTAGTTTATTGTCACATTTGCGTTTGATCGTTTTCAAGAATTTCCTCGTATAGTACCGTACCCCCTTTTTGCCATTGGTACAATTAAGTGGTGTCTTCTTAATGACCTATTTATTGGACTAGGTCAAGACGAGTAAGTTATGGACTAATTCAGATGGCGGGAAAAAAAACAACAGAAACGCGCGTGAATCCCCCATAACGAGATAAGAAAAACAAAACAAAAACCAAATGGATGCTCCTGAAATGTTACGACAAACTCTAGCCATCTAAGTAGGTTAATGGACCATTGAGGGCCCTGACCTGCTTCAACATATCTATTCATCAGACTGGCCCCGTCCTCCCGGAGCTTTTCATCTCCTTTCTTGAACTCTTGAGTTGTAGGTCAACAATCAAACCATCTCTGCCTAGCTTATGGCTTAATAACAATTCTATGGCCTAGCTATGGCTTAAAAATAAATGATGTGGTCTTGCTATGGCTTAAAAACGATTCTATGGCCTAGCTATGGCTTAAAAATTTATTCTATGGCCTAGCTATAGCTTATAAAACAATTCCATGGCCTAGCTATGGCTTAAAAATAAATTCTATGGCCTTGCTATGGCTTAAAAATAAATTCTCTGTCCTAGCAATGCCTCTTAAAAATAAATTCTCTGACTTAGCTATGGCTGTTAAAAATGCATTCTCTGACCTAGCTATGGCCCAAAAACTAAATTCTCTGGCCTAACTATGCCTCTTAAAAATAAATTAACTGATCTGGATATGGATCTTAAAAATATTTTCTGTTACTTATCTAAGATATACTCTGGCCTAGCTCTCGGATACTTTGGCTCATAACTACTTAGAGTATCACTGTACAAAGATCAGTACTTTCTTGTTTAATTAGATAACATAATTCTTCATTAAACACTTCATATTTTATTTTAATTAATTATCTATTGCCGTGAATGTGAAGTACTTTAACTCCCCATCGGTTAAAAAAAAATAGCATCACTTGGTGTTTTACAAGTTAAGATTACTTAACAATGGTCTCACCTCCTGGGGCGCTCTGGGCTGTTGATGGGAGACGCCGGGGAGAGAGAGAGAAAAAATTTAGTTTGATTATCTCCCCGGATGTTGATCCACAACTGTCCAAGCTAGCAATCGGGAAAACCCGGAGATTAATAACGGCAATAAAAATGGCCGGCGCTTTTTAATTTAATCCACGGCCAATTTAGTGCCGGCAAACATTTAAAAAGGGGGTCTTTAAAATATGTGTTTTTATCGTGTTATGAGTGTGTGTGCATTTGAGTGCGTGGTTACGTTTGTGTGCGGGGATATTAACAAAAAGGAGGGGTGGGGGGAGGTAGTCAGGCTAGCACTTTGATTTGTCTGTAAAGATAAGAGAATCATTTCAAGGAAGAAAAGAATCAATTGCACTAACCAACAAAAATCTGTATAAGAAAAAGAAAAATCAGTCAGATGGAGTTAGCAGGGGGGCGCCGTAGGGAGTGGGGGGGGGGGTGGGAGTGCGAAGGGAGCTGAGTTGAGAAAGATAAGACAAATGGACCAGAATCCCCGTGATTACCTCACAGATGAATGAAATGTAGCGACCCCCCCCTCCCGACTCCTCATGCAGTACTGTTCACTTACGAGGACTGGACAGGGGTGGGGGGATACTTAACAGCGGAAGAAATCATGACCTGGCCACCAGCTGTTCTTTCCCTATAAAAAAAAAAAATGGTGCACTTCAAGTTGTTGCCTTGTCAGTCGACGTCTAACATTGTAAAAAGGAGCGTAGCTCGTGAAGAAAATGGGAGAGAGGAGTCTCGGACATTTGCAGTTTATAAAATTGTTTTGTAAAGTGACCAAAACTCAATCCTTAAATCGTAAAACAACTGAGAGGTGTGTAGAACAAATATTTGGCAGAAGCAGGGTTGCCAAACTTCCGACAAAAGGAAAACATGTCCTCTTATTTTTTGGTCCGGCAGGTTTTGGCCTAATGTGTGACAATTTTCGGGCTTTCATTGGGTAAAGTAAAGTAAAGTTCCCCCTTTCAGACTTTGTGGTCTTTAGGGCAGATGATGTAAAGGTCATCTGTTTCTGTGGCCTACGGTTAACAAGGGTGTCAAGTGCCCAGCACAACGACCAACCGTGTGAAAAAAAAAGTTTCGTCAGTGAATATAGCAGGTCTTTTTATGGACATTATTCATCATAGACACTTTTGTTTTGTATTTTTTTCTTACTTGTTCTCATTGTTATGTTGGAGTGTTCAGGTGACTAGACCAATACATGAGATGAACTGCGCAGTGGTTTCCAAATCAGGGAGCTCTCCATAGAGTTTTCTTTCTATTGGGGTGATTTGGGGCCAGTGTCTTATACGGGCATCTTGGTAAAGAGAGCAGTTTTGGAAGACATGGTCGGCATTCTCTGGTGATACTCCACATGGGCAGATTTCAATGGTTCCATTTTTGAGTTTCCGGTACATATGTTGCTCTCCATAGAGTTTTCTTTCTATTGGGGTGATTTGGGGCCAGTGTCTTATACGGGCATCTTGGTAAAGAGAGCAGTTTTGGAAGACATGGTCGGCATTCTCTGGTGATACTCCACATGGGCAGATTTCAATGGTTCCAATTTTGAGTTTCCGGTACATATGTTGCCGCATTCTGTTGTGTTCGGTCCTGAGTCGAAAGATTAGACGTTGATCTTGTCGGGATAGCTTATAATGGGTACCATCTTTCTTGCGATTCGGATGAGAGCTTGTCCATTTCTCCTTTATTTTATTCACTATTAGTTTCTTCATTTCCTCTAAATAGAGTGCAATGTTTAAATGTGAGTGGGTCAGCTTTCTCATTTCCTTCTAGTTCTATATGTGCTGGTATCCATTGAATGCCTTTTTTTTTTTTTTTTGCTGTGGTTGCTGAGCTTTATGAGTGTTGTCCTGAGTCGTTTTATAAAGGAGGGATCAGAGTTTTGCAAGCTTTGGAGGGTTGTTTTCGATCAGTTAGAAAGACAATCAGACTGTGTGGGGTACTTGGATGATTTGCTAGCATGGTAGCAGCTATTGCTAGTCCTTACCTTTCTGCTCTTCGATGAGTATTACAGCTCCTCCATTTGTGGTGGCTTTATGGGATGAGCCATCTGTGTAAACTCTGATCAACTGATTGCTAGGGTAATGAGTTTGTAGAAAAGAGTTCAGTTGTTGTTTTTTTGATGACTTTTTAGTTGTTTTTTTTCTTTCTTCTATGACTTTGTCAACTTTTTCTTCCTCCAATGGGTTTGCTAGTACTCTAGGTATAAGGCGGTGGCTATAAAGCAGAGTGGGTGTCGTTGGGGACTTTTCGAATAAGTGTTAGTTTCATGTTTTAGCTTTCAAATAGAATCATCAGTATTGGAGGCGAAAATCTGGCATGTGTCGGAAGTTTTAAAAAATAACTGGCAGCTATCGTTTCAGATGAAGGAAACAAACTTGAACTACTTGCCAGAATGGCACTTGCAGAACTCAGAACAATCTGGAAAAAGGAAGGAATATCCATCGGCACTAAAGATGCGCTCCTTGGTGACATTCTTGTACGCTAATGGTAGAACTCGATTTGAGGATCCTTGCTATGGAGCTGAGATGCTTTAGAACAGTGATTCCCAAAGGGGTCTATACAGGTCTACGAAGACTTCCAAGGGGTTTATGAAAGTGAAAAGTATAATTGGGGGTCTATGAGATGTCCACGGGGGTCTACGATTATAGATTTCATTTAAGCAGGTCGTGACTTTAACTTTTACATCCTATTAATGTAATTCTTTCATACATTAATATATGATTTGTACCATAATCAATCATTTAAATATTTATCCTGCTATTCAACAAAAAATTGTAGTATTTAATTTCTATACTTTTTTTTAAATAGCTTAACTTATTCATATGTAACTAATGTTTAACAAAAAGAAATATGGGTTGTATAGCAATGATTATTTGAAATTGGGATTCATTGCTTAATAAACAAGCTGTTGCCTTTTTATGACGATATGACTGGAGGATCATCTGACACAATGCCACCCTGTCAAAATACAGATTTGAAAAACTTTCGAACACTCAAAGTTAATAATAGACCCACAAAATCTCTCTTCGACATCATATAGAGAAGATGATGATTTGTGAGAGTCTTACAATATCTCTTTACTTATAACAAAATACGGAAAACACAAAAAGTAAAACTAGTAATTTTACCAGCCGTTGTAGTTGTAAAAACTGTTTTACACAAACCTACATCTGATGTTATTAAAAGAATTTCATTAAACAACAATACATTTCAATGGCACATCGGTGGCATAAATTATAAAATTAAAAGCTTCTTATGTAATTCCTTATGTAACGACATATATATAGTTTGAGATCAGCGGCGTCACAAGCTTTGACAGGGTAAACGTTGTGTGCTGTAAATTGCATAAAGGTCGCCGGCTCCATATTTTCCCTGAGGGTTAACCCACGAAGCATTTCCCATGTTTGGGTTTAGCTGCAAAGGCAGCAGAGGTTTGAATTCAGTTTTCCATCAACTAGGTGGGTGGCAAGCCAAGGCTAATGAGCCGTTCCTGCTAGAAGCGTACTGGTTTAGGCGCCAGTTACTCACTTTTGCCCCTTGTCCTGTTAGTAAAAATAGTTCCGCGGAACCAATATTTGAGCCAGACGTGAAAGATTAAGAGATACACTGGAGACTACTCTTTGCAAAAACTTTTACAATGATACTTAAGGCAAATTAATTTATTAATTAATATTTAATGTGTGAATATCTACTTTATAGAACAACAAATTCCTATATGAAACATAATATTCGTAGCAACGAATGCATATCCTGAAGAAAAAAAAACACATTTCCAGCGGGTTTAGTGATTCCTGCAATACATATTTAATGTTATTTTAATTGGTTTAAATTTGAATTTTATCAATCAAAAATTATAGATCTCTATACATTTATTGTAGCTTTAAATTACTTTTAATCTCTTCAACTCAAAACAGTTAGAAATAAGTTTTTAAAAAAATGACAATGAATTTGCAAAAAATTGCATACAAGCAGGGGGTCTACCGAAAACCAGAAAACATGGCAAGAAATCTACGAGACAAAAAAGTTTGGGATCCACTGCTTTAGAAGGTTCCTAGGTATCACATACAAAGACAACATAGCAAATGAATTATTTAGAAACATAATCACAGCAAAAATTGGGACCCGCGATTCCTGTAAAAAAAAAAGCAAACATAAACTATATGGTTGTATCCAAAAGTCCTCGTGGCTCGCATAGACATTTATGCAGAGAACATTACTAGGATAAAGAAAAAGAGGCAGACAGAAAAAGCAATGGGAAGACAATGTCAAAGAATTGACGAGCCTGTCATTGAAAGAGATTTTATTTGAGGTAAAAGATTGAGAGAAATGGAGAAACCGTCGACAGATCATGTGTGGTGCCCTAATAGTTCAACAGACTAAGATATAGATAAATGTGAAAGTGATTGGATTTCTATAGATAACATTTTTTGTTGTGTCCATAAAATTGTTTTTTTTTAGTATGTATCTAGATAAAGTTATGTCTACTTTGTAAGTAGGTTAATTTTTTTTTGTAAGTAGGTAAAGTTATGTTTTGAATATGAAAATGTTTATTAGAAATCAACTACTGGTATTCAAGAAGAGGTCCAGTTGTTCCTATTCCAATTCCAACCAGTAGTAACCTCGGAGGACAACGGCTTACGTGGCAAAATGTATGGGTCGCAACTGGGTCTGCGTAGTCATGCCAAATATTGCACTCATCTGTAATCTTCGGGCTGAGAGACTTTTCCTTAATCTTGGTTGTCTTCACGTCATTCTCCTACTCAAACACGTCATTAGGTGGAACGTACAAGAGAGAGAAAGAGAGAAAGAGAAAGAAGAGAAAAGAAGAAAAAAAAGCTGACATGTTTATTTATCAGCACAAAAAAAATCCAGAAAATCAAACATTCATTAGATAGAATGAGAGAGAGAATGAGAGAGAGAATGAGAGAGAGAGAGAGAGAGAGAATGGGAGATGAGAGAAAGAGAGTGTGAATGAGAGATAATAGGATAGAAAGAGATAGGATGATAGTGAGAGACAGAATGAGAGAGGATAGAAAGAGTGAGAGAATGAGGTAAAGAGAGAGGTGAGAGAAAGAGAGAGAGAGGGATGTAAAGATGAAGAGAAACAGAGATAAAGAAAGACCAACTTACGCTCTCTACTTATACTAAACACAATGCAATAAAAATTCCCCAGTACTCCTAACCTAAAATCCCAACTATGAAATCGGTGCTAAATGCCAAACCCTAGATGATTGGAGAGTTACAAGTGTCCACATCCGGTGTTTCCCAAAAGTCTGTTTGACTGGACACACAGGTTTAAACAGGACATGTCATATCCCCCTTTCCCCCCCCCCCCCCCCCCCCAAAGTCTCAGCCCTCATTCTGGTCAGTCGGGCATTGTCATCTTTTCTCATCACACAAATCTGGACACGGCATGCACCAGACTGACCGATACATTCCAGTGAAATACCTTTGGGATTTCTCTCGCCTATAAGAAGGTCATATGTCACAACGCGTTTGTTTCTAACATACTACTACTAATAATAAACTGGGAACGTAATCTTGCAGATGGTTATGGGAGTTGTCTAAGATAACAATAAAGTATATACCCTGTTGTTATAGCAACTGAGGGGATAATGACAAATGACCTCACAGATACCTTTAAGGCAACTAACATTCCTAAGAGGATTCTTATTACCTGTCAAAGGGCAGTACAACAAAAAAATGTCTAATTGGACACTGTTAAAGGGACTACACTGAATTTCCCTTTTAACGAAGCTCGACCCTGTCAGTGCCATCCATCTCAGTGGCGCTACAGCCCATGTAGGGCTCTGGCCTGCTTTAACACATCCTTCCATTCAGATCTCTCCTGGGCCTTTCGTCTCCACGCCCTAACCCCAAGCTGCTTCCGATCTGCTTCCACATCATCTACCCATCGCATTCGGGGTCTGCCTTTGGGTCGCCTGCCTTTTGGTTTTTGTCTGTATACGATTTTCGCCCCTCTGTTGTCTGACATTCTTTCAAGGTGACCTGCCCAACGTAGTCTGTTCTTTTTTATTTCGTTCACTATTGGTGGGTCTTCATACAATTGATATATCTCATGGTTAGTGTGTGTCCTCCACCCTGTTTCATCCTGTATGGCACCATAGATTTTCCTAAGAATTTTTCTTTCCCAAGTGTTAAGTAAATGTTCAGATGTCTTTGTCAGTGTACAGGTCTCACTTCCATACATTGCTGCTGGTCTTATTATAGTTTTGTATATTATTTTCTTGGTTTTCCTTGAAATCGTTTTGCTCTTAAGTAAATGGTGGGTGCTATAAAATGCCCTGTTGCCTCCTGCTATTCTTTCCTTTATTTCTGTTAGTATGTCATTTTTGAAATTAATAGTACTTCCTAGATATTTGAAAGTTTGGACGTTTTCAAATTCGTGGTCTTTGATTTTGATATTTTGTCCCTCTGTATGATTGTCTCTTGTCATTGTGATGTACTTGGTTTTACTGTCATGCTTGTCGAGATGCTTCTTCTAGTTGTATAGAGGCTCGCGATGTCAGAGGTTTCTTTACCCAATAAGGCAATGTCATCGGCATAAGCAAGGTATTGTAGAGGTTGGCTGTATATCGTCCCTGTTGGTTGTGGACCCGTGTTTTCTCTCCTGAAGTAGTTAGTAATAGTTCCCCTTGTGTTTATGTGTATATTTCTTATAACTCTCTCCAGTGTTACATTGAAAAACATGCAGGAAAGTGCGTCTCCTTGTCTTAATCCTCGTTTAATCCTAAATTCCCGTGAGTGTTCTCCTTGTATTATGACTTTGCTTTTTGAGTTGTTTAATGTCATATGTATAAGTCTTGTCAGCTTGTTGGGTATTCCAAAATCCTGTAGAGTGTCATATAGGTATTTCCTTCTGATACTGTCATAAGCCATTTTATAGTCTATAAAGAGTTGGTGGATTGGTATGTTGTATTCATGGCATTTTTCTAGTATACATCTTAGTGTGAAGATGTGGTCGGTTGTGGATTTGTTGGGTCTGAAACCACATTGGTAGATTTCTTCTGAATATTTTCCAAGTCTTTTAGTTATAAGCCTAGTCAGTATCTTATAAGTCACATCTAGTAGAGAGATTCCTTTGTAATTACAGCACTTTAACTTGGATCCTTTTTTGTGTATTGGGGTTATAAGAGCCGTTTCCCATTCTGTTGGTATTACTTCTTCTTCCCAAATTCTTGATATTAGTCTGTGTATTTGGGAATGTAAGTCTTTCCCTCCATATTTAACTAGTTCTGCTGTGATTTGGTCCTCTCCTGGTGCTTTGTGATTCTTCATGGTCCTAATTATTTCTGATGTTTCAATGAGTGTTGGAAGGTTCACTAAGGGATCTGGTCCCCCATGTGGCAGTTCATATTCTCCATTGTCTCCATCTTCAGTGGTATTTAGGATCTCCTCAAAGTATTCAGCCCATCTCTCAATGATCCTGCATTTTTCCGTGATAAGGTGACCATCTTTGTTCTCACACATGTGTGATCTAGCTTGAAATCCGTTCTTTTCATCTTTAATTTTCATATACATTCCTCTCATGTCTACCTCCTTTGCTAGTTCCTCAATTTGAGTAATTTGGACTTTTCCCATTCCCGTTTTTTCTTTCTTACAACTTTTGTGGCCCTTCTTCTTGCTTCATTGTATTGCTGTCTAGTGTTCCTGGTTTCTCTTCTTGCTTCATTGTATTGCTGTCTAGTGTTCCTGGTTTCTCTTCTTGCTTCATTGTATTGCTGTCTAGTGTTCCTGGTTTCTCTTCTTGCTTCATTGTATTGCTGTCTAGTGTTCCTGGTTTCTCTTCTTGCTTCATTGTATTGCTGTCTAGTGTTCCTGGTTTCTCTTCTTGCTTCATTGTATTGCTGTCTAGTGTTCCTGGTTTCTCTTCTTGCTTCATTGTATTGCTGTCTAGTGTTCCTGGTTTCTCTTCTTGCTTCATTGTATTGCTGTCTAGTGTTCCTGGTTTCTCTTCTTGCTTCATTGTATTGCTGTCTAGTGTTCCTGGTTTCTCTTCTTGCTTCATTGTATTGCTGTCTAGTGTTCCTGGTTTCTCTTCTTGCTTCATTGTATTGCTGTCTAGTGTTCCTGGTTTCTCTTCTTGCTTCATTGTATTGCTGTCTAGTGTTCCTGGTTTCTCTTCTTGCTTCATTGTATTGCTGTCTAGTGTTCCTGGTTTCTCTTCTTGCTTCATTGTATTGCTGTCTAGTGTTCCTGGTTTCTCTTCTTGCTTCATTGTATTGCTGTCTAGTGTTCCTGGTTTCTCTTCTTGCTTCATTGTATTGCTGTCTAGTGTTCCTGGTTTCTCTTCTTGCTTCATTGTATTGCTGTCTAGTGTTCCTGGTTTCTCTTCTTGCTTCATTGTATTGCTGTCTAGTGTTCCTGGTTTCTCTTCTTGCTTCATTGTATTGCTGTCTAGTGTTCCTGGTTTCTCTTCTTGCTTCATTGTATTGCTGTCTAGTGTTCCTGGTTTCTCTTCTTGCTTCATTGTATTGCTGTCTAGTGTTCCTGGTTTCTCTTCTTGCTTCATTGTATTGCTGTCTAGTGTTCCTGGTTTCTCTTCTTGCTTCATTGTATTGCTGTCTAGTGTTCCTGGTTTCTCTTCTTGCTTCATTGTATTGCTGTCTAGTGTTCCTGGTTTCTCTTCTTGCTTCATTGTATTGCTGTCTAGTGTTCCTGGTTTCTCTTCTTGCTTCATTGTATTGCTGTCTAGTGTTCCTGGTTTCTCTTCTTGCTTCATTGTATTGCTGTCTAGTGTTCCTGGTTTCTCTTCTTGCTTCATTGTATTGCTGTCTAGTGTTCCTGGTTTCTCTTCTTGCTTCATTGTATTGCTGTCTAGTGTTCCTGGTTTCTCTTCTTGCTTCATTGTATTGCTGTCTAGTGTTCCTGGTTTCTCTTCTTGCTTCATTGTATTGCTGTCTAGTGTTCCTGGTTTCTCTTCTTGCTTCATTGTATTGCTGTCTAGTGTTCCTGGTTTCTCTTCTTGCTTCATTGTATTGCTGTCTAGTGTTCCTGGTTTCTCTTCTTGCTTCATTGTATTGCTGTCTAGTGTTCCTGGTTTCTCTTCTTGCTTCATTGTATTGCTGTCTAGTGTTCCTGGTTTCTCTTCTTGCTTCATTGTATTGCTGTCTAGTGTTCCTGGTTTCTCTTCTTGCTTCATTGTATTGCTGTCTAGTGTTCCTGGTTTCTCTTCTTGCTTCATTGTATTGCTGTCTAGTGTTCCTGGTTTCTCTTCTTGCTTCATTGTATTGCTGTCTAGTGTTCCTGGTTTCTCTTCTTGCTTCATTGTATTGCTGTCTAGTGTTCCTGGTTTCTCTTCTTGCTTCATTGTATTGCTGTCTAGTGTTCCTGGTTTCTCTTCTTGCTTCATTGTATTGCTGTCTAGTGTTCCTGGTTTCTCTTCTTGCTTCATTGTATTGCTGTCTAGTGTTCCTGGTTTCTCTTCTTGCTTCATTGTATTGCTGTCTAGTGTTCCTGGTTTCTCTTCTTGCTTCATTGTATTGCTGTCTAGTGTTCCTGGTTTCTCTTCTTGCTTCATTGTATTGCTGTCTAGTGTTCCTGGTTTCTCTTCTTGCTTCATTGTATTGCTGTCTAGTGTTCCTGGTTTCTCTTCTTGCTTCATTGTATTGCTGTCTAGTGTTCCTGGTTTCTCTTCTTGCTTCATTGTATTGCTGTCTAGTGTTCCTGGTTTCTCTTCTTGCTTCATTGTATTGCTGTCTAGTGTTCCTGGTTTCTCTTCTTGCTTCATTGTATTGCTGTCTAGTGTTCCTGGTTTCTCTTCTTGCTTCATTGTATTGCTGTCTAGTGTTCCTGGTTTCTCTTCTTGCTTCATTGTATTGCTGTCTAGTGTTCCTGGTTTCTCTTCTTGCTTCATTGTATTGCTGTCTAGTGTTCCTGGTTTCTCTTCTTGCTTCATTGTATTGCTGTCTAGTGTTCCTGGTTTCTCTTCTTGCTTCATTGTATTGCTGTCTAGTGTTCCTGGTTTCTCTTCTTGCTTCATTGTATTGCTGTCTAGTGTTCCTGGTTTCTCTTCTTGCTTCATTGTATTGCTGTCTAGTGTTCCTGGTTTCTCTTCTTGCTTCATTGTATTGCTGTCTAGTGTTCCTGGTTTCTCTTCTTGCTTCATTGTATTGCTGTCTAGTGTTCCTGGTTTCTCTTCTTGCTTCATTGTATTGCTGTCTAGTGTTCCTGGTTTCTCTTCTTGCTTCATTGTATTGCTGTCTAGTGTTCCTGGTTTCTCTTCTTGCTTCATTGTATTGCTGTCTAGTGTTCCTGGTTTCTCTTCTTGCTTCATTGTATTGCTGTCTAGTGTTCCTGGTTTCTCTTCTTGCTTCATTGTATTGCTGTCTAGTGTTCCTGGTTTCTCTTCTTGCTTCATTGTATTGCTGTCTAGTGTTCCTGGTTTCTCTTCTTGCTTCATTGTATTGCTGTCTAGTGTTCCTGGTTTCTCTTCTTGCTTCATTGTATTGCTGTCTAGTGTTCCTGGTTTCTCTTCTTGCTTCATTGTATTGCTGTCTAGTGTTCCTGGTTTCTCTCTGTAGCATTGTTCTTCTCTTCTATAATGTGTCTACCCTCATACCCCCCCCCTATTGTCTCGTTCTTTGGTTTCAATCCAACGACCTCTTCTGATGTTCTTTTGATAGCAGGCTTTATTATTTCCCAATGCTCATTTATGTTATTTTCGCTGTCCTTTTCCAATGTTGTCAGTTGCGTTTGGAGTGCCATTCTATAAGATTCTGCAACAAGTGGATCCTTTGTGAGTTTTTGACTATCCTATTGCTGTGCTCTCTTTCTTTAGTAATTGTGTATGGTACTTATTCTTTGTCTAAGTTTAGCTTTTACTAGTAGGTGGTCTGAGTCAGCATGAGCTCCTCTGAAACTTCTTACATCTAGTATGTCTGATCCATGTCTCTTATCTATGAGTATATGATCTATTTGATTCTGGGTGTTGCCATCAGGTGAGATCCAGGTAACCTTGTGAATATTCTTATGTTGGAATTTTGTGCTGCTGATAGACATTCCTTTTCCTGATGCAAAATCCACTAATCTTATGCTATTATTGTTGGTCTCTTCATGTAAGCTTTCTTTGCCAATTGTTGGTCTGAATGCTGGTTCCTTTCCAATTTTTGCATTGAAATCTCCTATGACTATTTTGATGTCATGCTTTGCTGCTTCATCATAAATTCTTTCCAGTCCATCATAGAAGGCTTCTTTTGTGTTATCATCTGCATCTTCAGTAGGGGCATGAACATTGATAAATGATATGTTGAAGAATTTTCCTTTCAAACGTAGTGAGCAGAGTCTATCACTTACAATGACATTGCCTACAATTTCCTTTTTAACAGCAAAACCTGTGCCTAAGTTGTTAGTGCTTCCACCAATATAAAATATAGTATACTACTTGGTTCTGAGAATTTCCACCTGATTTCCTGTAGGGCTACAAGGGGTATCCTATATTTCTTTAACACTTCAGTAAGTTGGGCTAGCGCACCTGCTCTATAAAGGCTTAGCACGTTCCATGTCGCAAAACAAAAATCATGTCCTTTTCCAGGCCTAGGTCGTTTTCCGTTGAAATCTGTCCGGGTTTTCTTGTGTGTATTAGCTTTCGTAACAGTTTTTTTTTTATATGACAGAGTTGTTAGACCTGTGCATAACCATCTGGGGGGCTGTCCCTTTCAGCTCTCTGGATAGCTGCCTTTATTTTTGGGTAAGGTGCCCTAGCCTTTGTGGATCCCTCCACTTCCTGCAAGGCAGCAGGTTTGATTTTGGTCCACCCCGGGTATTTTATTTCCCCGGTACCCACCATATCTGGAGGGCATTCCCCTGTCCGCCACCTGGGGAGGCGCTCGATGGGAGATCAAAAACTCCACACGAGCCCTGGCAGTGTCAAAGAATGAATATTAATTTATTTCAATAATAATACTAATAATCATCCATGAGGAAATTCGTCTCACGATGTGTGCATTACACACAACAAAATATTAAAACTATTGAAAATGAATTATACGCTCACACCAGTTTTATTTAAACATTACAGGTGAAATGTTTGTATCAAAGTGTATTTGTATTTAATAATTTATTCCCATTGTAACAAAGAAGTATTTGTGTCTGTTTAGGTTTTGTAATCTTTGTCTTGTATCTCCTTTGTGATTGGGTGTTGTTGTTTTTTTTTAAATAATTCTTCTATTCAGCTGGTAAATTCATGGCAGTGGGTGGGTGAAACTGGGTGGACGCGATTCTCAATAACGGCTCTAACGATTTTTCTAGAAATGTGACAGTTAATGAATATTTTTTCGAAAAGAAGTACTAGCTGTTTGGTACTACTGGGTTAACTCTATAGTTGAACCGTTATAATTTGTTAAAGTATACAAGAAGATGAATTTTAATTTGGCAGGAGGACTAGACAATCTTCATCTTGAACAGATTTCGGGTGTTTTCGAGTGTAGGCACTTACCATTAAAGAGTTTAATGAATTCATATTCAAATACACAGGCCCAGAAGCTTTTAAGTCTGAATACGTAAATGAAACATTATCTATTGCCTAAAATCAAATGAAAAGCAACGCCCAACAGACTTTACTTCCTCCAGATGTGACCATAGATCCATCTCAAAGAACTTGAACCCCCCCCCCCCCCACCTCATTTTCGAAGATAAAATACCGAAATAGAAAGTGTTATCCAGGACTCGAACATTGTTTTAGTTCCTGTTTTGATCTATTGGTACATTCAGTGAATGTTTTCAAGATTTTAAGTTATGCCCCACATTTTTTATTTTGTTTTGTTAACGCCAGCGGGACATCACCAGAATTTTCACAGTAAAAATGACTTTTAGAGGGCTAGCAAGCATACCAGAGCTAGCCAGCAGTGTCACACTGTGACTGTGACAGGCATTCCAACACGCATGCGCGCACAAATCGTTAAGACAATGTTTAGAAAAGACAGAATCCTAAATTGGTATCTCAACGTGTCTACGGCGGTAATGTCCATTTCTCAGACCATCGCCCACCGTGGACCATGTTGCCTTGTAAACAAATCATCCGGACGACAAGGTGAGATTTCACCTCCAAACTGCCAAGAAGTCGACCATCTTCGACACACAAGCCTTGTCCAGCCTGCGACAGATTTGTAAAAAGAGTAACTTTTTGATTTATTGCTTATTTGGTTCTCGCATGAAAAACATATTTCGCATCTTTTATAAGTGAAAGTCTTATAATTAAAAAATATAAACAGTAAATTTTAAAAATTTAATAAAACTGGGTTCTATGTTATTATTTTATATAAATTTTTAATTTAAAAAAATGTGATGAGAAAAAATGTGGCCATTGTTTAAATGGAAGTGTCACTCCTTTAAAAATCTGGCAAGTCTCTGCAGGCGGGCTGATGGGAAATTGATGGTTCAATTGTTTGCAGTGCAATATTTGAAAGAATTTGAAGAAACCTGCCTAGTTGACTTTGGTCACAAGACGAGCCAGGCGGATGAGTGCGGGAAACAAGGCCGTTAGATCGGAATGCAGAAACAACCTGCCGTACGTGCAAAACATTCAAAGATTTTAGTTTTCCTTTCTGTTTGTTGTGTGGTATGCGCTCTAGACGTTAATCTTGATGGTCCCGGGTTTGAACCCTGTCTGCTGTCACCCCCGGAACATCCGAAAGTGTAATACCTAACGAACAAATTACGCTTAAAAATGTTTGTCAAGTTTTGAAAAAAATAAAAAAAGAAAATGATGTTGTTTTCTTTGGTCTAAAGTTGTGAGTGTGTGTTAGTTATTTTCAAGAGCATAAATATCCTTATTACAAAATTAGTTCATGAACTGGAAAACACCTATTTCCTTAAAATCATGCATACAAACATCTCTCTCTCTCTCTCACACACACACACACATAATACATAGATACTTATACACACACACATATATATATATATATATATATATGCCATTCAGTACATCCCATAATATATATATAAATATATATATATATATATATATATATATATATACTGTATGAACTGAGTGGTTTAAAACCATTAGGTCTACCTAACTGCTAGGGGTATATTTCGAATCCTAAAGTAAATTAGTTTTATTCGATCTGAGTTGCGTTGGCTGAGCCTCTTTAAGGCAGCACGGAAGCCTTCTCACACATGGCGACATTCCCACACACAAAAAGTGCATTTCTTGGTGTGGTGATTACATGTGTATATATTGTTATGTTTTTCTTGTCAAGTACTCCTTCTCCCCACCCGCGCCCCCCCCCCCCCCCACTACTTACAACCCAGAGCGCTATTTGAATAGTGTTGACGCTCATCTTTCGACAACATTTTATAATCTGATTAAGATGGAGTGTGTGTGTGTGTGTGTCTGCTTCCTAAGTTTATTTATTAACTAGAACCCATTGGTTTAAGAGTCTGTGGGAACTACAGTGATGGAACCCTAGTCTGACGTGACACACTCGTGGACATTGAGAAGTAGTCTAACGACTCAAGGTTTGCTAAATAAACTTTCATAAAATAAAACACAAAATTCCGGCCCATACGCCTGACACCCCTCTCCGCTCTTTCTTTTTGCTCTTTCCACGTTCAGAAACATGTTCATGTTCATACTGTTCATAATGTCCATAATGTTCATAATTTTCATAATGTTCATAATGACCTTGAAAACGAAAAAAAAAGGTGGATGGTAACCCGAGAAGGGTAGCATTTTTTAAAAAATTAGTCATTGAAGAGTATTATTTTAAAAATACCATTTTTGATTAATTGGAGTAAGATATACCAGGATATCAAGAATACCAAGATATAATATAAAAATACAAAGATATCCATATACTATGCTATTAAGATAATATTGTGATAATACAGACAAATTGAGATATTAAGAATTTAAGATACCAAGTTATCCAAATATTAGGCTTTCGTGATATCAATATATCAAAATAAAACGGTATCAGAAGATTGAGATGTCAAGATACTAGTACAGCAAGTTATCAATGTAGCATAATACCAAAATATAAAGATACCAAATATTTAGATGCCAAAATATCACGATAGTTTCTAGAGGCAGAGTTGTTTGTTGTAGTTTCAAATGTCTTCCTCCTCGACCTACCATTTGTCTGCCACCCAGCATCATTAGTGTCACATCCCTTCTTTCATCGACTCCCCCCCCCCCCCTTATTTTCCTAACACACACACGCACACATATATTAAAATACAACGATTCCGTTAATGGCTAGGTTCCAATCTTAACAGTCCACGTGAGACGCCCCTGTCCCCACCCTTTCAGGCGCACGCGAATACACCCTACGCCACGCGCCCATTCATTTCAACACGTTCAAGAGTAAAGGGGAGGGGGGGGGGGGGGGGAGGGGGCCCTTACTCCCTCGGATTAATAGGAGATCAGAGACCGTGACCTGACTCGGGGCTGTCACATACAAACACATATCACAACAATCCATACACATAAACATGAAATAAACACATGCGTAGCTCACCCCATTCCAATTCAAAATAAGCGGGGGGGGGGGGGGGGGAACGGGTCTTTTAAACTCAGCGCGTGTGAGTGTGGGTACTAGTTGGACTATCTAGTGAAAGCGATCTTCGATTCACGTGCACACGTCAAAGTAAGAAATGTCAAGATCAGTTCGCACGCGCTAACTCTATTTCCCCCCCCCCCCCCCTACTATAACTCACCTTTCTATTGTAACTTAAGTTTTTAGCATTGAAGTCCCGTCTTGTCTTCTCTGGCTAATTCCCCCTAGCCCAACCCCCCTCTATTGTTTGTGTGGTGTGAGTGTGTCCTTTTGTACGTCTTGTGTCCTTTAGCGACAGATGGATGAATATGACCGGAAGACAATGGTGGAAGATTGTTTTCGCCTTATTCGCTTGCTGAGTCCGACTGTCTGTCCATTCTTCAAGGGAGAGAATTGTTCTTTCAACATCATGGATACTTCTTTCTTGCAGAAATTACTGCTTTAGTATTCTTCTCTCTCTCTTTCTCTTTCTCTCTCTCTCTCTCTTTCTCTCCACTTCCGTGTCTCCAAGTCCTTATGTCCATCTTGTTTTTTTTTGTGTTTCACAATCGGAATACAGTAAAAAGAAACTGTCCAAATGATTCAGTTAAGATGCAGTGAGTGAAAGCCTTCAATCTATGGGGTGGACTTGACGACCATCTGTTGGAGACCAAGATCCACTGACCATTGTTCGATGGGGGCAGACAGACGTACCTGGCAACAAAAAACAACAGCACAAGAGAACACTTAGACAGTCCAGCGTACCGGAAATAAAGTTATAGATACACACGGACGTAGAAAAGAGACATTGAAAACTCGGACTCGGAAAATGTCAAATAAATAGTATCAATGAAAAGTAAAAGAGGGATGGGGATAAGAAAGAGTGAAGCGTTGCTGTGGAGGGCAGGGGGGGGAGTTCTAAGTGGGCGCGTGGAACAGATTTAGATATAAAAATATTATTGATGAGAGCGTTAAGAAAGAAAAACAAAGGGGTCGGGGACATTCTAAATTATTAACATGTGTTAAAGAGTGAAATAAAAATGAAAATGAACTAAACCTAATAACAGGCTTCACTCTGCTTGAACGACGCATCGAGTGTCAAAAACACCCAAATAACAAGATACAACATTAATGTTGTATTCAGATTCTCATGTCGTTACAGAAACATAACTACTAAACTATAACACAAGTACAATTTTTAAAATTACTTTTCAGAAAAAAAGGTTACAAAGGCAAAGTCACTCTGCACACGAACTCAAAATCGGCCCCCGAAGTGGTCCACTTAGTCTTCACCAGGATTCAAACACGGGACTTCCGGTTCCAAGTGCTTTACCCCTCAGCCATAGTATCTCCATATATTCAATTAGCGCACACTTATTTTTTTTTTAAATAATGATTATTAATCTTATCTTATCTTATATAATACAGACGTTACTTCAAAAAAAGATGATGATTACGTCATGCATATTAACCAATGACTTAAATTCTGCCTGGCTAGATCCATCTAGTTTTCCTGATAGATTCTACATTCAGCGTCCCATTTCATAAACACACAAATGTCGGAGAAACAGTGAGGTCCTAACCTAATTAAACTAAACATAATTTTTTTTAAACCTCTTTTAGTATGAAGGGTGGATTTCCTACACTTGGACCGACGTTTCGACGGCCTGATGGAACCTGGCCCGCAGGCTGCATTTTGGACGTCTGGGATATTTCTAAATTGTATTCTTTGGGATATCTCTAAATTGTTTTCTTTGGGATATCTTTAAACTGTATTCTTTTGGGATACCTCTAAGCAGTTTTCTCCTTGGGATATCTTTAATCTTTTTTCTTTGGGATACCTCTAGATTCTTTTCTCTTTGTATCATTACTCGGCTTGTATCTCTAAACTGTATCTTTCTGTCTTTGTGGAATATCAGAGCTTTTTCTAAAACTACGCACATAAGGCAACATGAGCATGAAATAAAAACTTTAAAGCGACACTTGTCGGGAAGCTGTGATAGTACACTTTAGGTCAGTTTCGCGAAAAAAAAAGGCAATGGACACTGCCACACCCACTGGTATCCATTCTATCCCTTTAAGTCTTAACATCCATTGTGGTCTTCTTCATCTTTGTATAACCCTACAAAGTATATATCAATGTTAAAGTTCGTTTAATTGTGTGAACCTGTAATCCAGGCGACTGACCATCCGATGGGCGGCTTAACTTCTTGTCAACAAACAAATAGACCCTGTTCGTTTCGCGGCTAGTGCCCTGCCCTGACAAATGACAAATGTCACGTTTTGAGATTTACACGCAGACAGAAGATGACACAAGGAAACTGGACAGGTCAGTAGCGTTATGGATTGAGGATAAGCGCTTATTGTCGATGATCCGGAAGGGTCTTTTCCGTAACGGAAGTTCGGGTTCCTGTAAACAAAAAGGGGGATAAGTCTCAGACATTTAAGCAAGAACAATGCCCTATATGAGAGAGTCAAAATGTCGTGGGTCCGAGTGTGGACCAAATGAAATAGATGGATGAGGAGTTCACTCAGTCATTGAAGTCTGGATTCATTTCGTTTGTTTTCAGTTATTATTGTTAAACTTTCACTTTTTTGCTGTTTCTTTTTTGTACAACTCTCTTTCTCACCTTTTTCTTTTTAAATCGTTGATAGTTTCTCTCTTTCTCTCTCTCTCACGTTCTCTCTTTCTCTCTGTTTCTTCACTCTCGCTTTCTCTTTCTCTCATCTTCTCTTTCCCACTCTTTTTTTGTTGTTTCTTTTTACAAGCTCCTATTCTGTCTACCTCATCTGTGTTCTATCTCTTTCACTCTCGTTTTCTCTTTCTCTCTTTCCTTCTCTGTCTCTTTCTCTCTCTCACTGTCTCTTTATCTTTCTGTCTCTCTCTTTCTCTCACTGTCTCTTTATCTTTCTGTCTCTCTCTCTGTCTCTCTCTCTATATATATCTATATATCTGTCTCTTTCTCTAGCATTCTCTCTTTCCATTCAGTTACATCTTAATTCCTTCCTCTCTCGCCCTTTCTCCTTATTTCTGTCTCTCGATTTCTTTTCGCTCTTTTCTTTTCCATTTAACCGTACATTTAATTTTATTGCCTGTCCTCACTCGAACTATTTTCAGTTTTCATGTAACCCTCACAAGCTTTCATTAACTCTGTCCTTGCGTACCACATGGTGGTCCTGTTGGTTATGCAATAGGTGAAAGTCCTTGTTATTCTCACACACATTGTTCATAAACAAAGTGCATTGTCGTATAATCTTTATACATTGGTAAAGACTGGTTAAGTAATATTTAGGACAACTTGCAACTTAGACTAAGTTTAACAATCATCTTAGCACACAGAGTCTAGTATTAGTAAGTACTTGCGTATAACACTTATAATGCCCTCACTTTCCTGACATAGTAGCTTTACTTTAATTCAATTTTATTAAAATTCATCTCACACGCTTTTCTGCAATGCTGCGTTCTTATTAGCTCGTGTATTTCCCTCTTTTGGTCCGTCGTGTAATTTTCAAACTCATTTAAAATATGAAGACTATTTATAATATTATTTCTAATGGTCCTATTAGGTAAAGTTAGTCTTTTTGGAACGGAATGATAATGTAAAGCTTATCCTTTTCTTTGTAGCAGACGGTGAACAAGGGTGTCATGTAGCCAGTACAACTTCCCTAGCGTATGCACGGAATGTCCTAAAAATTCCGAAGTTTAAAATTACAAATTTAATAATAATAATAATAAAAATAATAATAATACTCTTTATTGTCCTTATGGAAATTTGTCTTACAATTTGTGCATTACATCAAACAAAAAACATTATAACTATAAGAAACCAAAATGTACATTCGCACCAGACTCACTCATCATTTACATGTGACAAAGTTTATACCGGATTTAATGATTTGATTGCCAGGGGAACAAAAGAGTGTTTGTGTCTGTTTCTCTTTGCTATCGGTGTCTTGTATCTCTTTTGTGATGGTAAAATCACAAAATCCTGACACAAAGGGTGATTCTTTATTTCGAGGATCTTGTTAGCTTTTTTTTATAGATGTCCCCGTGATTCGAACTCGAAGGCCTAGTTTTTTACCGCTCATCCTCCAGGCCACACATTGCCACTATTTAATCTGGGGCAATTTATCTGGGCGCAAACGTTGTCTCTCAAGACAGAGGAGACAGAGTGTCTCAAAGCTAAAAATTTGAAAACAGAAAGAAAAGGTCATAGGTCATTTCCAAGAATACTTGTATATTAAGTTAAAAGTTCCCCCCCTACCCCTATTAATAAACATTATCTAATAAAATGTCTAATATTATTTCTAAAACTATCCATGATTGATACAATATTTCAGTCCTTGGGTGCCCTGTCCCTGAAGAATAAACTCTACCTGGATCAGACGCGAATGCTAAGAGGGTGACAGATTTATTTCCGGGGGTTAGAGGAAGGGTGGGGTCACTGGCGTGAGGGTGAGCACGCGGCCTGGTCGTTAATTCACCCCCCCCCCCCCCCCGCAGCCCTCAAAATGTTCAGAAAAGGAAACATTTTGCCCGTGTCAGAAAACAAGGCGCAGAAAAGAAAGTGAACTAGAGACAAACAAACAAGAGAGAAAGAAAAAGAGAAGGAAGAAAACAAGTCAGGAGACCCTGGCCGGCACGTAGCTGACCCCATCAGGGGCGGAGGTGAAGGGTTGCTGGTCGTGTCTCCTGCATCGCCCCCCCTCTCTCATTAGTTCTAAAATCAATCATTTTCTATTTTTCAACACTAATGACTTGGACAGTTGTCGAAGGCGTGTGCTGCATACCAAAAATGCATTTAAACTGGATTGGAAGGTTCATCTTGAATTATCGTTGATTTTTCCCCCCATTATATCATAGTATCAATTATCAATTTTAGTCATCATGCCCTAAGCATATTTAATATTTTTATTACAAAGTTAATGTCAACTCTCTCTGTCTCTTGTCTGTCAGGTACATTTCTTTTACATGCTATTTCTCCCACAGCCATTCTTGAGTCAAGTTGAAACTTTTTCAATAAATTGTTGTGCCAAACAAAACATGAATCAATGTAAAAAAAATAACCAATACGTTAATTAATTATTGGTAAAAAGGGAAATAAACGTTACTTATTGAGAGCGTGCCTGTATATGTAGAGCTATTCCCCTCATTAAGTTTCGTACACGAGTTTCTCCCAGTTCTCATTCTCGGATCAAGTTAAAACTTAGAGTAATTGGGTCACTGTGGATGACAATGTATGAATCCATGCCATGTATTGCTTTCTAGACGTTCTCGTCCATGAGAAGGCTGAGATCAGCTGTTCCCAACCTTTTGAGCTCGGCGACCCCTTTTTACAATCCCCCACTCTCCCGCGACCCCCCCCCCCCACATACACAAATACAAAATTGTAGGGTAGACAATAACAATTCATATTTTCGATGGTCTTAGGCGACCCCTGGCAAATGGTCAATCGACCCCCAAAGGGGTCGCGATCCACAGGTTGAGAACCCCTGGCTTAGATTGTAACTGACAAGGTTGCTTCTGTCTGAGAGAAACAATCAGCATCTTCGACGTGGAGCTTTTATCTAGACCAGAGCACTTTGTATTTTGCATACAGAAAATATTATATTTTGTCTAATATTAAGCTACTGAACGAATACAAAATATCCAAATGTCAATGCCTTGACTGTAACATCTCTAGAAGAGTGCAAGTACAGGTCTCGTCCACAGTTGATCACAAAAGTAAAGTGCAGTTCGTTTTTCAGACCATGCGATCTATAGGGCAGATGATCTTGAGGTCATCTGTTTCTTTGGCCAACGGTTAACGAGCATGGTGTCATGTGACAGAACGACGCAGAGAGCAAAAGAAATGAAGTAGCTATAGTCAAAAAAAAAAAAAAGAAAGCTGCCCTAAAACTGATGCATATACATGCCCGAACTGTGGAGTCTTGGTTGCTCCAGAATTAGCTTGATTAGTGTCATGAGAAAGGCTATAATCAGTTACTCATTTAAGGCGTGTATTGTCTTCCGAGACAGAAGGCTTATATTCTTATGTCTTTTTATTAAATAGGATCCACTTTTGTATACTAAAAGTTATAATTTGTCATTAATTTGAAGCTCATTTTATTGTTTTAAAAATAGCTTTTACTCATTTGCAAAAAAAATTTTTTTTTAATTTTAAAATTACAATGAAGTTGTGGAAACATTCCAATGTTTAGGTGGTGCTCATATTTGCTTATATTTGTAATTTATAGATAAAAAGATCTGAAAAGGTTGCTTTACTTTTATAGTGTAAAGAAAAACTAAGTTTTCAAAGACAAAGACTTTAGAGATTATTTGTCATTTCTTCCATAGAGCCATTAAAGAATGAAACGGGTTGCCTGAATCATGCATGAAACCAAAGGCTACGAAGAGTTTTGGTCTTCGACATGCATGACTAGATTGACTCATCGATATTCGTAGGACGTCAGTATCTTCTTCTTTGAAGGAGCGTCTGTAGTTTATAAGATAAGAAAATTAAATAATGAGCAGGACAAGAGAAGACACCCTAAAATAGACACCTATAACATAGACACTACTAACATAGACACATCTGACATAGATATCACTAACATATAGTTCATATACACCACTAACATAAACACCCTAACATGGACATCATTAACATAGATACCACAAACATAGACACTACTAACATAGACACCACTAACATAGACACTACTAAATAGACACCACTAACATAGACACCAGTAACGTAGACACCACTAACATAGACACCACTAACATAAACACTCTATCATGGACATCATTAACATAGATACCACAAACGTAGACACCTCTAACATAGACACCAGTAGCATAGACGCCACTTTTTGAGAGGAGACACTTATTATCTGTGAGAAAACCCAGTCGCAGCGACGAACACAAAAAAAAAAACATGTTAAAAATCAATTTATTTCTGGCTGTTTGTATATATAAAAATATTTATCTTATAAAACTTTCAGAGATTCACTTATCATAAAAGATTTTTTTTTTTCAGGCCGCTTTCTTTTCTTGTGTTTTCAGCTAAACATATTTTGTGTCAGCGCCATTATAGATGTGCGTGTGTGTGTGTTTAATATCGTCTGCATTAAAAACCATGGTGTGAGAAAGTTGCATCTCCTTCATCGTAAGAGTTCCCTCCCTCCCCTGCAATCTCCATGCGCATCCCCCCCTCCCGATCTCCCCAGCCACTGATTCCTCTCCCCACAAAAACTTTATCAGTGTGGGAAGTATGGTGGTCGAGGGAACAAATTTGTCTCTTCTGACATAGAAAGTGGTGCGTAAATAAAAGTCACTTTGGTTTTTGTTTTTTTAATACTTCTGCTCAAGCTGATGTAATACTTTCCCCAACCCAGAAAAACTCAATTCACTCCCCCCCCCCCCACCCTGATTTTTGACACCATATAGTACTTTTAGTTTTAAAAAAATAAACCATAAATTATATTTCGATTTGTTATTACTTTCCACAATTAAACCAAGTCTTAGTTTACAGGGGCATTAATCACAGGTTGGTGGAATAGACTTGATAAGATCAGGATCACCAAACAAAAAACTACAATTTGGAATGTTGTCGAAGATGAAGCAACGAACGTACAGACAAGTGAATTCAGGTCTAAGAACAAACGGTTTTACTTCTTGTAAGAAATAAATGAAGATACATGTAAGAGAGGAGGATCCTAGCAATGGAATTGAGATGCTACAGAAGGATCCTAGGCATCCCTTTCAAAGACCGCATCACAAACCAAGAGATTAAGAGACAGGTTTACTGCAGCGATTGGACCACTAAATATTGTAAAGAAATGCAAGCTTAAAATATATGGCCATATTACCACGGGGCTCGCAAAGACCTTCCTTCAGGGAACAGTACCAAGAAAAAGAAGAAGAGGCAGACAGAGAAAGCGATGGGAGGACAACGTAAAAGAATGGACGGGCCTACCATTGATAAAGGTTTTAAACACGGTAAAAGACAAGGAGGAATGGAGAAAGACGGTCGACAAATCTTACTTGGTGCCCCAACGGTCCAACAGACTAAGGGATATGTAAAGGTAAAAATGGTTCTGCACGATTATTATTGTGGGAAGTGGTAAAAAGTGATAAAAAGCACTCCAATATAAAATTCTGCCAATGGCATACATCTCAAACAGCCCGTGACAACCAGTCCAACTCCTGGACCACACGTGCGACTCAAATATAAGGTTCGTCGGTTCTGTTATTACCAACAGAAGAGGTAAAGGCGAGTAACTGGCGCCCGAACCAGTAATCCTTGTACAGGAGAAGGTCATCAGCGTTGACTGACGTCGTAACTAGGAGAAAGAATCTGAATTCAAACCTCTGCTGCCTTGTATTTATACCCAAACCTGGGAAAGGCTTCGGGAGTCAACTCTGAAGGAAAAGGAGCAGGCGACTTGCAGCAAACAGTCAACTGTGTAGGTCAAAAACAATAAGAAATTCTAAATCTAGTTGTCTGGCGAAACTTCCAAGTCGAGACTTTGACCGGCTGTATAGACAAATACCTTGATCAGGAAGAACAATATTCGAAAGAATATTCGTGGGGAAAGGACAAGAATCATCGCCATTTCTAGAAAGTTCTTTATAAGAAGAGTATAAAAGAAAAGGCGAAATCTCGACTTCCAATCGAAGTTCACTGGAGGTTCATTAGAGTTCGTTTTGATATTGTCAGTCAGGCTACCATATTGTATTATGGCTGCCTGGTTGTGTGGTATGCGCTCTGGACTGTCGTCTCGATGGTCAAGGTTCTAACCCTGACCTAGCAATAATGAAGCATTAAAAGCTGGTCCCTAAACGAGAAATGATACACCGCCATCAGCATTATAAAGTAGGAATTGATTTCTTTAAAAAATTGTATTTTAAATTACTTGTTTTGTTGTTGCTTTTTTAAACAAAGATTTTTACACTACCATGACAACAAACACACCGCGTTGTTCATTTGCATACCGACACACGTTTATGTAACATTCTTTCTACACATTAACCACTAAACTAAACAATCTGGGAAAATCTGAATAATTTTATCTACGTTAGCTTAATGGGCAATTAAAAACAAATTATACTCTTAGATCAATGATCTCCCCACTCTGTCTCTCCCCCCCCCCCCACCCCACCTTTTTTTCCGTCGTCTGCACGCCATACATCCTCTTCCCACCATTTTTGTCGCTGCCTCCCGAGACGACGCGAATTGTTTCTGCGGGATGTCAACGGTGCCAAACACGCGCCATGGGAAGCGCATTTTTTTTCTCTTAAGTCTAGCCCAGTGCACGGATCCCCGACAACCCAGTGGTGCGTAGTATACTTTACCTTTTTTTTTTTTTTAACATCTGTCTTTTTATTGAACTGGGGGCCCCGATAAGCTGTGGGCTCAAGATGGGTCGTCTAGAGTGGACGGCGAGTGTACCTGTTTTCAATGACACCGGCTTATCCGGCCGGATTGATTGGTTGCCTTGGTGACAAGGTGTATCCTCCCTCAGCATAACCGCTTAGTGTGGCGAGTCGTTGGTTTTTAACTACACGAGACTAATAGAGCATTGTAGAAGGATGGAAATGGTGTGTGTGTGGGTGGGAGAGGGGGGGGGGGGAGCAGACGCGAAATCGTGGCTTACATTAAAATATAGTGTCAATCCTTGAATAGATTGACATCTTACTAGCTTGGCAAATAAGTCATATGGACGCTTTGTGCTTTGGGCCATGGGAGTAGCCAGGATTTTTTCTTAGGCTTATTCTCATGAGGAGGATTTTTATGAGGGGGGGGGGGGGGCAAATTTTACAACGATAAACTGCCTTTACTTTCCCCCCAAATAATGGCAGATACCCATCATAGCTGGGTGGACTCAGAGGCGCCCAAAGATCCCGAAATTAAAAAATCCCAGTCTTCACCAGGATTCAAACCCCCGGACCGCGGTTCAGAAGATAAGCGCTTTACGCTCAGCCACCACGCCTCCAACTGGTGACCGTAGTTTTCATAAATAAAAAAAAAAAAGATAACTTAATTAAAAAAGGAACAACTATAAAATAGTCGATTCACGACTGAAGGAGGCAGTAGATTAAAATAAAAGTATGAAGACCTACCAGAGTCCAAGCATTGCAGCACTGGAAGAATTGAACATACGAGTTAAGAAAATGTGATTTATTAAACTAGTCACATGTCTGGAGAAAAATCACAGGTAAAAAACAAATGTAGGTTTTAATATCTTTCTATTTCACTAGTGGTTATCATATAAGTGCATATGCCTTTCACACTGACCAGTGGTACTCATTGAACGAGGCTCGGGACTGAGTGGTAACGTGCTTAGTGTCAAAACCGAGGGTTCCTGGTTTCTATTGCTGGTAGAGACTGGGATTTTTCATTTCGGAATCTTTATGGCGCCTGTAAATCAGTCCAGCTCTAAAGATTTGGCGCCTCTAAGTCAGCCCAGCTCTAAAGATTACCTGACATTAGTTAGGAAAAAAATATTGGTGATTGAGGTGTCCGCATGACACCTTCGTTACCAGTGGGCCAAAGAAACCTACGACCTTTACATCATCAGCCCTATAGATCGCAAGGGGCTAGAATGTCGGTCTCTCTGGAACTGTAGCTTGCTGCTAGTCAAAACAGTTATGATAGTAACTTTTATGGTGCTGTGTATTCATTGTTCTTTCTGTGCCAACTCGCCCCCCCCCCCTTAACTCCGCATTCCATCAACATAATTCAGTGGCAGAGATAGTCGCCACGTCGGGGGGGGGGGGGCTGAGGGGTGGGGGGAAGAGGTGGAGAGAAAGCGTCATCTTAACCACAACCATACGTGTCACTTCTGTGGTTATCCACTTCTGTCACACGCGCAACACTCAAGGTCAAGTGAGGTCAAGGACGCTGGACAATAAAGTGCACGAAGCCGTATATTTCAAACGTCCCGCGCTCCGTCCGTCGCTCCTCTCAAGCCTCCCCCCCCCCCTTCCATCACTCACCTTTCATTGCCTGACATGACTCAAGGCAGTCTTATCATAGTGAGCAGTTATCTTGCATGTACAATCTGACTCACTCTCTGGCGTATCTCTTTAAGACAAGTAGTTTCTCAGCCCCCAGGACTATGTCATTGTCCCACACTGAGTACAAAAGCTCGTATCCAGGAACTCTCCCTCCCCTCTGACTCCCCATTTGTTTTATGTCGGGGTTAACTAGTAGAACATTTATTGCCCTTCTTTAGGCTGTCTTTCGTCTTCCCATCTAAATATAGCATCAAACAAATTATGAAAATATACTTTAAATAAAGCGAATCTTATAGAAGGGAAAGAAGTGTACATGTACAGCCATATATCTCAATATTTTTAGATTTTTTTTCTTTTTCTATATAAAACAAAATTAATGAATTCTCACTAATTAATTGTATAACTGGATGGCTGCCTGGTCGTGCGGTTTGCGCGCTGGACTATCGTTTGGATTTATCGATGGTCCCGGGTTCAAACCCTGCCCGCTCCCACCCCCCGTCGTCCTGCGGGAAGTTTGGACTAGGAAGTAAACTATCTTCAACTCTGAAGAAACATTGGAAACCTATAAAACATTTTACAAACATATGTTTTTATTGATTCGTGTTTTGTTATGGACAATGAATAAATTTTAAATTTTATACAAGAAAGGAAAACGGTAGAAATAACGTGTACAGAATTTGTACTAGACAGACAGACAGACAGACTGATTGTGTTGACTTAAGCTTTGCATCAAGCAATATATGCATTTATATGTATATACATATACATCTTAAACTAGTCACATTAGAGGGAAAAGTCACAACTTCGTATAAATATACAGAAATTCCATCAGGGAACAGTACCAGGAAAATGAGGCAAGAAAGGAATGGAGAAAGACGGTCAATAGATCTTGTGTGGTGCCCCAACGGTTCAACAGACTAAGGCATATTTGATTCAGCGTTGGCGTTGTCTATTTCATCGTTTAGACTACTTTAGACGGTACGAGTTGGCGACGAGCTGTCTCCACTATCCAAAGGTTTTGACGTTGCAGGTCAGTGTTAAGGTCCGTTGCATCCTCATGGATTGTTATGGAGTGTGTGTGATTCCTAGGTTATATAGAAAGGAGTATTTATTGTTGGTTTGAGAGAGTGAGAGAGACAGAGACAGAGAGACACATACAGAAAGAGAGAGACAGAGAGAGACAGAGAGAGAAAGAGAGACAGAAAGAGACAGAGAGAGAGACAGAGAGAGAAAGAGAGAGACAGAGAGAGACAGAGAGAGAGACAGAAAGAGAGAGACAGAGAGAGAGACACAGAGAGAGACAGAGAGAGACAGAGAGAGAGAGACAGAGAGAGAGACAGAGAGAGACAGAGAGAGAGACAGAGAGAGAGAGAGACAGAGAAAGAGAGAGAGAGACAGAGAGAGAGACAGAGAGAGACAGAGAGAGACAGAGAGAGAAAGAGAGACAGAGAGAGATAGAGAGAGACAGAGAGAGAGCATTAATTTCATGTTAGTCTTGTAGAATGATGCAAGATAAGATGCACTATCATAAGCTGTCTTACGTACGCGAAACGACTCCAGGAGTGTAAAGACGTGTTTTTGTAGTCAGTTAGATTTGTTTAAATATCAGTGTATTTCATTTCACCTCAAGTTGAATTTGTCTATATCATAATACAATTTATAGCTAGTTTTGTTCACAAAGAAGTTATTCAATTTTTTTTTAAGTTTTATAAGTGAAAATATTATACTCCTACAGCAGTTTAGATGTCTACCAGCAGCTTGGTGCTTCAAGTCAACGAGCGTCAACAACATAGGTACGCCTTGCACCTCACTCTGAGAGACGCTGCTGTAGCTATTCACAAGCTATTCATCAGACGTCTTACAAGACTTCCAAGTCAGATGCTGTCTTCCTGTCTGTTTGTCTGACAAAAACTATCCATCGACATCAAATCTGTGCTCAAACAAGACATGCATTTCAGAAGACCAATTCGCCAGGGAAAGCGTCCTTGTTCAATAGAGAGGAGATCTCATTGGCAAACGACCTTTGGCCGGCACAATATGACCTTTGATGTTCTCAAGTAAAACGCCAAGAAAAGCGCAAAAGTCAAACGCCATTGCGCTAACGAGAAACAACCCCCCCCCCCACCCCAAACCCGTTACCCCCGACTAAACCGTCAAGACTTGGAAGCTACGTTTTAGATGACCGAGGCCAACACCCAGCGAGACTTTCAATTAGCTTCTTGTCTCTTCCTCTCTTGGCACGCGCCCCTTCAACCGTTTCAATATCACGTCTTCGGCCTCATCTTAGCAAGAAATTTCAAAGACATTTCTGTCCCCCTCTTTGGCCGAGATGAGCGAGACTCCGACTCTGACTGCTCACGCGAAAACTGACAGTTTGAGAACAATTTTGTGTGTGTGTGTTGAATTGGACGGAAGACGCGTCACTTAAACATTTTATATCCCCCAAAATATCCGTCACCAGTTTTTTAAATCCCACAAGACAGTTTGGCCGTCCATTAGGTTTGGTTCTCAGTAAATATTTGTTTTTTACAAAAACTTATATCACATTAACTCTTGTCTGTCTGTCCGGTAAAAGTTTGTACACGTTATTTCTCCCACACACAATCTCGGATCAAGTTGCACAAATATCCATTACATAGCGAAAACATGAATCGATAAACATAATTAACAAATTAACTCTTGGTAATTAATTAATTTTTTTGATACCGACAAGGAAACTAATCCTTAGGTATTGATAGTGATGGGTTAGAAATGTTTAGTTTAACTAAAAAAAAGTAGTTAAGGCCATTGTTTAACTAGAAAAAAAAGTTTAGTTCAAATCGTAGTTTAATTAATTTTTTTTAGTTAGTAACTAAAAAGTTTAATTAAAATTTGTGAAACTGTTCAACGTGTGGTCAGGGTTGAAACGCACATCGCTGTATTCTGGTCATGTGATATCATTGATTATAAAAAAAAATGGATGCAGTTAACAATTACTTAGTCAGTCTGCATTTGAAGAGGGTAAAATAAGATCCTGGTAGAAGTTACGGGAGTAAATATTTGCAATTGAAAGTAGCAGTATTTATAAATTGTTAAACATTTTTGTCACAAGCTTCTATGCAATATTATGAATGGGGTTGTTCCGAATGTTGTATTTTTTAGCCACGTAATGGTGTTTAATTTCTGTTAATAGTGGGAATCTGAGTTAGGTCAATATTTAGTGGTTTTAATCAATGGACCTCATTCACGAATAGTAAACAAACAACATTTAGTCACGTGATCTTATTGATCAACGAAAAAAAAAACTGTCACGTGACAACCATCATAAATTAAACATTAGATCGTAAATTATATAGAAGAGATAGAGCACCACGTGGCTAAATGTTGTTTGTTTACGATTGGTGAATGAGGTCCATTCATTTGCAGCAAACAATATTTTTTTTTAACTTCAGGAACATCAAGTACACCCTTTTTATAGTCTTAACACTTATTATTGAGATCTATTAAGTCTAAATCAACAGCTAGGCCTATATAGATCTAAAAGCATTAGGGTAACTAACTCTACAAAAAAAAAATCTTAATCCACACCCTCTCTGACCATAAAGTAAATAGACTGTGTCCAACTGATTTTAACAACCTGGTCAGCTAAACATACACATGACCACATGTAGGCCTAGTGACTGTATGCGTGTGTAGTCGATAACACTGCAAGACTACCTTGCATTAAGCGTTATATAATAGTGTTTGCTTTATGTGGAGTGGTCTGACAAGAAAATAACACAGTGGCATGGCTAGTCAAGCATGTTCGTAGTTATATCTTTACCCTATAATAGTTACCCACGCTCCCTGCCCAAAAAGTAAATAGACGGTGTGTCCGACTGATTCTAACAACCTGGCCAGACAGACGTACACGTGTAGGCCTATATAGTGTACTGAGTGTGCAGTTCATAATGACAAGATCACCCTGTTTTTTTCCCTTGCGCGTTTAACGGTTATGCAATAGTGTTAGTTGCATTTTTAGTCAGACAAGAAAATAGCACATCGGCCTGGTTATAGTCCAGCATGTATTGTACACTATAAAATAGTTATACAGGTCAAAATGTTTCTTAAAACTCCAACGAGTTCGTTTCTATATCTTTGGGTACTAGATCTAAAGTTGAAAGTCTAAATCTGTTATTTAATAAGATGTTAAACTTTATCGGTTAAGTAAGATTTTCCGTTATACAATAAGTTAATATCATTTTTGTTAAAAGAGTACCACTATTTTCTAAAGGTTTTCATTCAAGGCAAAAATACAAGCACACATATTTATTGAGACATTTTATTTTATTGTGCAGTCACGTTTGTGTAAGAAACATATTCCTTAATACTGAGTTGACTATGGATAAATATGTCTAGAGTGTTAAAAGAATAAGATCGAACCGTACCGTAAGCATACGGTCGGATGATTATATCTATAAAGGTCTAGTTCAACCCCGTACCTCCCCCCCCCCCCACCCCCCCAAAAAAAGTTATGAAAAGTTTGTTATAGCTTAATTAACTTTCTTTAGTTTAGTGTAACTATCTTTTGAAATTTATGATAAACTAATAGTTTAACTACTTTATTTTAGTTGAAAACCAGCTTTAGTTAAACTTTTAAAAGTCAGTTTAGTTCCCATCACTAGGTGTTGATAGATATGGCTAAATAAGGAGGGTCTGGTCTCCTTATATACTTGTTCTCATTATTTTATTATTATCAAGTTGAAATTTTAAACAATCATTGATTGTACCCAACAAAATTTAAAAATGAACGAATTAGTCAATTAATTATTGGTAATGAATTATTTTGTTTATATCGAATAGGGGAAATACTGTCTTCATTATCTATATATATTATTATTATAGCTTTTATATAGCGCTACTTTCATGCTTATAGCATGCTCAGAGCGCTTTGGTCCAATCTCATTTGTGGACCAGTGGAAGGGGGGGGGGGAGAGGGGGTATCTAGGAGTTGGTTTTCCGTGTTGCCTATAGGCGCTCAGTAAACGCAACTCTGCCCGAGTCAGGTGTCAAACCTCGAGCCCCCTTCGAGGTAGCCAAGACGAGCCAGGTTCAAGCGCATTTAGCCCCTCGATCACGCTTCCCATATAGTTGTAAGTTTTACTTAGATAAGCTTTGTGTAATTTTAAAAAAAGGATTTTTTTTTTATTTTGCTTCCTTATTGTAAATTTTTTTTTACATGTTTCGGACACTCCTTCAAAGTTGAAGATAAATTATTTCCTAGTCCAAACCTCCCACAGGACGACGGGAGCTGGGAGCGGGCAGGGTTGGAACCTGGTGACATCGATAACTCCCAATGACAGTCCAGCGCGAAAATCAGGCAGCTATCCAATATCAGGCGTTGCCATGTTTAAAGTATGGATGTTTTGGTTGTTTGATATTGTAAAATATAATATGATAGAATAACTAGGATGCTATAAATACATGTTCTTTCAAAATAAAACTTGTGTCTAATTAAATAAGTAAAAATTCATTAGCCAGAGACTTCATTACATAATATGCAAATTCTTTACATCCGATTCTTTTAATGCGGGTATATTTTGTGACATCACACTGGGCGACATTTACCTTAAAATTACAGTCGTCCCTCAATCTATTCAAAGAAGATAATTACATCATACATAATAGGTTCTCTAGTCGTGCATGTTACAGACTTAAACTCTTCTAACTCATTGGATTTCTGTCTGATTCAGGCAACCTATTTCAATTTATAATGGCACATGTTAAGAAGGGACACTTGCACGAATTTATCCCAGCATGCTTAAAAAAAAATGTCCTTTTTATGTGTGTGTCTAAGTATTTTGTCTAAAGAGGGAAGCGTGGTCGAGAGGCAAAGTACACTTGAACTTAGCTTGGCTTGGTTACCTATGAAAGGTGCTCGAGGTTCGACACCCGACTGGAGCACAGTAGTGTTTGCTGAGCGCCCAATGGCAGCACGGAAAACCTTTTCCAACTAATGTCAGGTCCCAGATATCCCACCCACCCCAAGCATGAAAGTAGCGCTATATAAAAGCCATAATTATTATTATTAAGAGTGGTATTGGTCAGCCGAAGCCAATTATCATTTTAAATGTACTCAGCGCATGGTGGTTTTGCAGTATTTAGTAAACTTTAATTTTTATTTTATTTCTATAGTTTCTGTAAAAGCTTTATGAGTGTTTTATTTGATCGCAAAAACACGCACAAACGCACATACACACAATCGCGCACAAACTCACGCCATGACGAAAACACAGAATCGATCCGGGGGGGGGGGGGGGGGCATTCCAATCAAGAATTTCGAGATCTTTCATTCTCTAACACCTTCTGAAATAGTGTTCCTAAACGCGTCCAGTTCTATGAAGTCTCCGGCGCTTCTCTTGGACCCGAGATGACCAGCGGTCAGTCGCGAAATGACAGAGGCTGCGCCCCCGGGACCAGAGGAGTGAGTAACCTATTTATTTACGCTTGTTGCTGCGGGAACGTCAAAACGGACAGGGTCCTGCGCGATACCAAGGAAGTACTTTTGATTATTAGTCTGGCCAATCTTCGGAAGTAATCGAGATGTCTTGGAGTGTTTTAGATACAAGGTTTGAAGCGTTGGGCGCAGGGATGGGCGGCGGGTGAGTTTAGGCTTTGTACTAACTAAGGATAGGATCTCTTTCTGTATGTGAGTGTACGTGATAGAGGGACAGATAGAGGGAGAGAGAGACAGATTGGAACGGGGTTCTATTCTTTATTCTAATTTCTGTGAATGAGCTAAGCTTTGTAAAATGTTTGACATGTTTCGGATGTTCCTTCAGAGTTGAAGATAGTTTACTTCCAAACCTCCCGCAGGACGACAGGGGATGGGAGCGATAAATCCGAAAAACAGTCCAGCGCGCAAACCGCACGACCAGGCAGCCATGAGATGGGAATTAGCTAAGGAATAACGGTAGTAAATCTTAATTATCTGCACTTGAAGAGCTACTGGACTTTCATTAATGTCTAATAAACTGGGTTATCGTTTCTGTCTTTTGTGGCTGTTATTGAGATTCACTTTAAGAAGTAACCCAGCTTTATACTATTAGCACCTATTCCTTAAGTCTGTTGAACCGTTGGGGCACCACACAAGATCCGTCAACCGTCTTTCTCCATTCCCCTCTGTCCTTTGCCTTGGATAAAATTTCATTCAATGCCATCGCCTGTATATGTTGTGACGGGCAAAAGTTGAACCACGGACGATCGTGTTTGATTCCAAATCGTTTACCACTCGACCACCTTGCTCCAGTGTTTTGTTGTTGTTGTTGTTTATTGTCGAAACAGTACCAGGAAAAGAAGATGAGGCAGACAGAGAAAGCGATGGACAAGAAAAGAATGGACAGTATGTTGTAATGATGAGCATCGCAATCCTTGTCCACTTGTCGTTTTGTTGTATGACCAAAAAAAAAAAAAACAACAAAAAAGTTTCATTGCGAATTTGTCAAAATCGGTCAAAAGAAATCCCGAACGAAAGGTTGTAACCCAACACCTTCTCCATCACCTGACTATATATAAAAAGAGAAGAGTTGTATTGAACAAAGTCTCACGTGACGTGACGAGATAATCTCCGAATTAAGGTCAACGAGATCACGATTTGTTTAAACGTTTATAACTGCACTTACATTCACTTACACACATAGACACACACACTAGAAACACACACACACTAGACACACACACTAGACACACACACTAGACACACACACTAGAGACACACACTAGACACACACACACTAGACACACACACTAGACACACACAATAGAGACATACACTAGACACACATATAGAGACATACACTAGACACACACACTAGACACACACACAAGAGACATACACTAGACACACACACACTAGACACACACAAGACACACACACTAGAGACATACACTAGATACACACACTAGACACACACATACACACTAGAGACATACACTAGACACACACACTAAAGACACACACACACTAGACACACACAGTAGACACACACACTAGAGACAGACACTAGACACACAGACACTAGACACACACACTAGACATACACTAGACACACACACTAGACACACACACACTAGACACACACACATAGACAGACAGACAGATAGATAGATAGATAGATGGATAGATAGATAGATAGATAGATAGATAGATAGATAGATAGATAGATAGATAGATAGATAGATAGATAGATAGATAGATAGATAGATATAGATAGGTTACGGTCATATTTTCTTGTTATTTATTATACTGTCAAAAATTCAATGGTTTAGAATTTAACTTTAATCTCTACGTGAATGAAACTAGGTCAAAGTGAGCTGTGAACACAAGTTCAATGGTACTGCTTTTAGCTCACACCTTATTACACCACAAGTGGTTGAGGCGTGAGCAAGAAAGCGACCGAGTCAGCTACACACTACACCCAATGATAATTTATGATTTTATCTGGCAGCTTAAAAAATAACGCATTTGGTAAAAAGATAATCCTCTTGATGTGGCCCGTAATTTTGTTGAAATCTGGCCACGCAGATTAAAATGTTAACTCGTTTACTAGACTAAATCGGCATACCCCCCCCCCTCCTCTTCTTTCTTCTCATATAAATTATTGTGCCATTAAAAATTCACCTAAAAGACATTTCTATAAAGACCTTTTGAAAAGATCATAGACCTAGTTCCTTAGACCCACCCACCCTCCAGAGTTCACAAACTGACATAAGATGTTTGGTCACATATTCGATTAGGAATGTTAAGATTTCCTCTATACATATCATTTTAATGAGCTATTTTTTTTTATTAAGTCCACTGGTTTTAACACTGCATCGATCCTAAAGCTATACATGCTTGAAGGCGTAGGTCTGAGTTGCATAAACTGTTTTACTATTTGCGAGGGAATTGAGTTCGAATCCATTTTCCTTTTGAAAGTCAATGATCGATGAAGAAAGTCTGTTCAAGATAAAGATAAATTTAATTTTCGAAACATTTTCCCGGTCATAATAGAGTTGTTATTTTGAGTGTGGCTAATTAGTTAGTCATTTTTTATAAAAAATATACGTTAACTGTCTAATTCCTGGAAAATCACTAAAGCCGTTTTTCAGAACCGAATCCATCACACAAGTTTTTTTTTTGTTGTTGTTATTTTTTGACTTAATGATGAAATAAGCAAGTTGAATAGAGAATAGAGGGAAAACAAAATGATATTTCTTAACTTATTAGTTATGAAAGTTCCTCTTTACTTGTAAAATATCAAAGGGTCAATCTTTCCGTCGGGATGTAGTTCTCATGAAGAACAACTGTCTGTCGGGCATGACATATTTCAAGGTTGTAGATAGTTCACAAATTCGTCCAGACACGGCCCCAGGCAAAGACTTTCTTTGGCACAGCTTGAGCAGCTTTCAATCTTAATTGCAGTGCTTTCTGAAGATACCTTCATTTAGTGTTTTTTTTTGTTGTTTTTTTTTGGTGTTTTTTTTTGGGGGGGGGGGGGGGCTTTCAACTAGACACATGTTACAAGATATTTATGAAAATGCGGGGAGGGGGGGGGGATCGGGGAGGCGAGGGAGGATTCGCACCTGAACTACCCCAACTGTAGACATTGGAGGTGTACATCTTGAAGTACCTCGTTCAGATTTCATCTGTCTGTAAATCTCCCTCTCTCCCCCCCCCCCCTTTTATTTTTTTCAAAACCGCCTACCCGTTGCCGTAAACCATTTGTGTTAGGTCCTCTAACGGATTATAGCCAAAATTTTTTTTTTCTTCTACTGATTGCCATGTTTACTTTAGCTGTAATTTGCTACTCTGCAGAGCGGCTCGCTAAATGACACTTCAGTGGCGAGAGACACTGCGCGTAGAATATGTTTGGATTAGGTTGAATAGAGACGCGAGAAATAGAGAGAAAAACTTTCTACGCTCAATGATTATGAACGATTCTCAAACTAGAAGAAAGAACACTGAGCTCTCTATAGAGTTCTTTTAAATCTTGCCTTCGACAGATGACTGTTCATTCCTCATTTTGATCAAATTTATAGATCAATGCTTCCACCAATACTGTCCTTTCCTCTTGAAACTGATCATTAAATAAAACCTGGCTAAATACCTTCTTTTAATTTCTTTTAATAAAGCCGTTTTAAGTATCTGTTATAGTAAGTCAACTAGTATGTCTAACGATGTCAAGGCTAGTGGTCAACTTTAATGATAATTGTTGTGAAGTCTTAGTTGTGAAAGATTAGCATATTTCAAGCAAATTTTGCAACCGATAGACGAGTAGATTAGCATATTTCAAGCAAATTTTGCAACCGATAGACGAGTAGATTGGCATATTCCAAGCAAATTTTACAACCGACAGACGAGTAGATTAGCTTATTTCAAGCAAATTTTACAACCGACAGACGACTAGATTAGCTTATTTCAAGCAAATTTTACAACCGACAGACGACTAGATTAGTTTATTTCAAGCAAATTTTACAACCGACAGACGAGTAGATCTGGCCTTAAGATGCAAAACTTAAAATTGCATTAAACGTACTGTTAATACAGACAAAAAAACAACAACTAAGCTCATTAAAATAGTCACCAGCTTAGCAGACAATTTATAAATGGACTTACCCTAGAAAGTTTCACTTGCCTGGTGAAACTAGGCGAGTATTACAACAAGCCATGTCAGTGTTGTTAAATAGTATTATATAACTATTACTAGATCTCCCTTAACTTCCATGTATATGTTTTAAGGTGAGGAACAAATGAAGGCATTACTAACTGTGTAATTAATTAGCAAATTATTTCTAAAACAATGCGGAAAAAAAATAGAGCTGCATAGTTCAATTTATATTATGCATTTATATTGGCAGAATTAAGCCATATCATTTATATTGAGAATCCCTGAATTCCCAGGCTGTGGTAAAGTAAATCTCGGAAAATCTCGCGCCTGCAGACAATAGGATGCCCTTAGGGGGTAGAGTTCATGGTTCTTTGGGTAAACATCTTGAAACCTCGTCCTCACCACACACACACGCACACACATACATGTATTCATACAAATAGGGTGTTAATTCGTTACGGGATCCCACGTTCGCCACAACAGCTCCCCTCTTAACCAATGTGTCAATTATTTCAGAATTAACAATCACATCTTTAAAAAGAAAAAGTTATGGACAAAAAAAACAAATAAAATGGAGGCCAGGATGTCACAGATATTTTTTTTTTAAAAGATCCCGGAGGCAGGAGCGTAGCAAGCCACTTCAATACATCTTTTTTTATTTCATAACTCTATAGACGGGATTTTGTGTGGAAGGGTGGATGTGTCGTATTGAGGTGTCGGGGGGCGGGCGAGGGCGGAACATCTTGAGCTCATCCGTTAGGCGCCAAGCGTAAAGTTATTGAACGCCTTCGTGACGTCTGAATGAATGACGTCTTCAGCCGTAACTGGAACAGATGTGGAAGCGTCACGAAACAGACGATGAGACTCTCCTTTTCGCTTGAAAATTCGGTTCCCCGCGCCAAAAAAACTTCCACGAACCCGTAATGCAAAAATCGGTTGAAGGTCTGTTGAAGCCATCCAAGAACAATGGCCTTTTATCCAGGCTTTGTACCGGGTGGCCAGGCCATGAAAAGATGGCATTCATAATTAGCATCCAACCGTGAAGTTTACTGTTGAATAAATTAGAAACCCAATAATTTAGCGTCACTCAAATATTTTATCTAAAAGAACATGTAGCTCTATATTTGGAATTAACATTAAGCTTAAATTATCAGACGGACTGTCCATCGAGAAGTCCCAGGTTTGAACCCTACCAGCCGCGATTCCTTTTGGGAGGTTAGATCTAGGATGTAATTATTTTCAAATCTGCAGGAACATCGAAACATGTAAAACAAATAAATAAATAGATCGCGTGGTAGGCGCTTAAAACTGTAATTTCAATAGTCCAGGATTCGATCCTAGGACTTCATTTCTTAAGGAACACCTCAAATGTATAAAACAAAAACAAATTGCCACAATCATATATCATAGCGCTAGACTTCGAATTCTGGTGAAGACTTGGATTTTTAATTTCGGACTCTTTGGCGCCTCTGAGTCCACCCAGCTCTAATGGGTTTCTGACATTAGTTGGGGAAAAGTAAAGGCGGTTGGTCGTTGTGCTGGTCACATGACACCTTCGTTAATCACAAGGTCTGAAAGTGGAACTTTACTTTAAATCTTCCTCCATTCAAAATGTACATTTAAAACTGAATTGTTTACATTCACAACCGATTCAAGACTCCAGAAACTGAATTGTTTACATTCACAACCAATTCAAGACTCCGGAAACTGAACTGTTTACATTCACAACCAATTCAAAACTCCGGAAACTGAACTGTTTACATTCACAACCAATTTAAGACTCCGGAAACTAGTTTGTTTTGTTTTTTAACACGTAAACAAAGAGTTAGATAGATAGATAGATAGATAGATAGATAGATAGATAGATAGATAGATAGATAGATAGATAGATAGATAGATAGATAGATAGATAGATTGATAGATAGATAGACAGATAGATAGACAGACAGATAGATAGATAGATAGATAGATAGATAGATTACATTAAATTAGATTACATTAGATTAGACAGACAGACAGACAGACAGATAAGTGAATGAGAGTACTAAGACTATTCAAACTATTTGACGCTGTTGGAAGATCATTAGTAGTCCATGCAGTTAAAAATACGCCTATAACTTTATTAGATCTATGTCAGTGGTATCAGCCTCTCTTCTTCCAGGGGACAATGCATCTCGAAGGTAGCAGGAAAGAATGCAATATATCACCTTGATGTTTATGAAGTCTAAACATGATACCACACACACGCATTCAGCTGAAACTATCTAGAACTTTCTTACATGTTTGTGCATCTGACTTTTTCTATTCCTCTAGCTTATATATTGCTAAGTTTTTGCTTTTCATTTGATCATTCTCAACTCTCACACAAAAAAAAAATTGTCTCGGTCTGAAGGCCAGCACCTCGTGACACTGCGCTAAATCAGGGGAATTAACCTTCGACATCTCCAAGGAGCACAGCCCATCCACAGGCCACGTCTTTGGGGTTTAATGGAATAAGATGTCACGGCACTTGGAGGGAGGGTGCTGCCCCCGACCCCCTTTTCATCTTCCTTACTTTATTCCATCTTTCTCTCTCCCAGCATCTCCCAAAATTAAACTCCTTTAAAGACGAAAGTGAAAGAGAGAGAGAGAGAATGAGAAAGAGAGAGAGTGAGAGAGATTGAGAGAGAGAAAGAGAAGAAAAAAACTGATCATTTTGTGGCTAAGGATGTAAGCGTGTCTGTTCCAGACATCCGAGCTATCCCAGAACGATTCTCTTCTCCCCCCCCCCTCCCTTTGCGCTCAATTCCTTAGCGCCCCCCCCCCCCCTTTCCCCTTGCCAACGACACCCAGCTCACGTCTCTAATGGAAGACTAATTTGCCCTAACACATGTCAAAGATCGCGACGTCTTCAGCGCCCCCAGATTTATCTCACTACATTGATTTCACCCGCTAGGGGGCGTTCTTGGTTACTCGATTCTATTGAAATCGAATATGAAGTTTACTTACCTTACATCGCTTATTTCTTTCAAGTTTTGCAGCTTTCAATTTTAAATTTGGTTTGAAAAAATAAATATCGCGTATTTGTATTTTATTTTCATAGACTTATACTAGCTGATTTACCCGGCTTTGTTTGGGGAAAATATATATATGATTTTTTTTTTTAAATGCTGATTAAACTAAGCAGACACACTAAAGACTTATTTGAGGAAAAAGAATGTTCTCAAAAGAGCAAACAGATAATTTAAAATTGTAGAATTGGTCAGCACATAAAAGTTATTTTTTTAATAATATTTGATATATAAAGAATGCAATATTACACTAGGAAACAGCGCACTGTTCTGAACTCTACTTCAGCGCGATTAACCAAGATAAGCCAAGTCCTTCTCTAAGCTATAGTTATAATAGTCTGTTATTTGGTACACACTATTTATAAATAGTGTACCAGCAGTGGTCACCAATGTTAACTACTGGCAAGACATAGACCTAGACTGGCAAGATGTAGACCTAGACTGCCCAAGACGTAGACCTAGACTGACAAGACGTAGACCTAGACTGACAAGACGTAGACCTAGAGCGCACTATGTGGATATAGATGATGACGAAGAAAGCTTTGGATGAAAAGCAAGCTAATGGAAAAAAAAAGACTGTCTTCTCGACCACCGAAGCTAATGCCCCCCCCCTCCCTTATTAGACTAAAATATATTCGATTAACATTTTCTTCGGTTTACTTCCATTTGGTGTTGATAGTTTAGTATCGATATCGTTTGAATTGAAGCCGGGAATACTCGATACCAGAGAAAGTTAATTTGGGCGGGCCAAGACTTCTACGGGCCGTCACCAGCAACTGACACGGCAGCTATTGTCTTCCCGTCCTTGATTGGAATTCTGTCAGCCGGGCCAGGGACCCCCTCATGCAAGGTGGCCCGGTCATTTCCTGGCCCAAACAAATAAGAAGAGGACATCGTGACACCACTGTGGCGTGAGGAGGGAGCCGGAATTAGGTGGCGGGGAGAAGTGAGGGGAAAAAAAAGAGTAGCAAACGTTAAGATTCAAGTGTTTAAAGAAGTCGATTTGATGAGGAACTGTTTTGTCATTCTGTTTGTTTGCAATGATTTAAAGAAGTCGTTTTTTGGATTTGATGAAGAACTGTTTTGTCATTCTGTTTGTTTGCAATGATTTAAACAAGTCATTTTTTGGATTTGATGAAGAACTGTTTTGTCATTCTGTTTGTTTGCAATGATTTAAAGAAGTCGTTTTTTGGATTTTATGAGGAACTGTTTTGTCATTCTGTTTGTTTGCAATGATTGTTTTCGCTTGTTGTATTATTTATTATTTATTTTTCAAAAAGGTCACCGGTACGTCGTACCGGTGCGTACCGTCACAAAAAAGAAAAAAAAACCTGCACTTGACTAACAAGTTCTCCAATGTTAATGGATTCAAAACGCCCCCACCTAATCCAAGTTTGTCCTCTTTCAGTCTTTGGCCAATTACAAAATATTACAATGTATGGACACCCTCGACATTTACTTCAGATATTAAACCATATCTTGTATATTACAGATTTTACTTTAAGAAAAATTAGAAGATTACGACCTACGTATTGTATGTGTCAATCTAGGCTTGCATGCTAATCAATTACTTAAACTCTGCTAAATCGTTGGTTTTTCTGATGACTGAATGTTCAACTGTATTCATGGTACCGTTTAATAGGAAAAGTAATAACAGAATTCCTCTTTATGAACTAAAATAGTTTGATCCAAATATATCTATTTATCTATCAAATTCAATAAAAGATTCACAAAAGTAGACTTTACATAAAGCTTGAATCTTATGGACTGAATCGACCCATTTTTTAACTATATACTTCTAATTTTTCAACCCAAAAGTTCTAGATAGAAGCGGCTACAGGAGACACGCAAGTTTTAATAGAAACAAAAAAGCAAAAAAAAAAAATTCTAATTTTAAAGCATGTCAACAAATTCATCCACATTTTCAGACGTATTCCTGATGATAATTCCAATAGAAATGCCAAAATGTTGGAATGTCCAAAAAAGAAAAAGATTCACTTCGTGAGAAGAATTTCTCTTGGATCGTTAACGAGCTCCCAATAATCGATACAGACAAAAAAATGTGATTCAAAGATGGAGTCTTGAAACAATTGGCCTAATTGTGGCTTTCCAATATTTAGGTTGTCATCCACTTTTAATTCCATTGAAATCTGAGCTCAAAGATGATTTTTGCTATTGAGTTCAAATGAAGTTTCAATGGAAACAAAAGTGGATGTTATCCTAACGCTGTTGCGTATCACTGGGAGATGTAGCAAGTGGAATAGAGCAAGGTGTGAGTTCTGATGAAGAACGTACCTTCTAGCTCTGTTCCAGCCTTGCTTTCCACCAAAACAATTTTTTCTCGGCCTTCTCTGCTATCAGGTAAGTACTAGCCCGAAAACGCTATTCTTCCTCAACGTGGCACTCGGGTGGAAACGATCGCTAGAGGAAGGGATTAGTCTAAATGAATAGCAAAACAAAATTCCTGTGGAGTGTCTAAGGGAATGCGAGAGCATTGCACAGTGTGGAGTTGAAAGAGAGTTTCCACCTCCCTGTCGATAATCCATGCGCCGTTCCTCAAGGGACAATTACACTAATGGCGAGTCCTGCATGGTTAGCTTGATAAGATATACGAAAATATCGGGAGTACCCGGTGTGCTCGACCTTCGGCCATGTATTCTAGTCCATGCCTCCAGAGTGCTAGATACATCGGAAATAGCAATGCTTTACATAGACATTGATGATGCGCGGTGGCTGATCGGTAAAGCGCTCGGCTTCCGTACCTGGGTCAGGGGTTTGAATCCTGGTGATGACTGGGATTTTAAATCTTGGGATCTTCGGGCACCTCTGAGTCCACCCAGCTCTAATGGGTACCTGACATTAGTTGGTCGTTGTGCTGGCCACTTGACACCCTCATTAACCGTAGGCCACAGAAACAGATGATCTTTACACCATCTGCCTTATAGAACACAAGGCCTGAGAGGGGAACTTTACTTTTTTTTACATAGACATCGACTAGAACTAGGACCTCTTCCAGATAGAACGTTTGTTCAAGCAGGCTTACACGCCTAGAGCTCGAAGAGCCTTCGGCTCAACTCTTTTGACAATTACACGACTAGAGCTAAAAATTTGTTAATCGGCATTATTAATAACACTGTTAAGAGGGGAAACAACTTTAAATGAACTGTTCCAGATACGTAAAAAATAGTTCAGATGAGATCAAAGTGTTTCTCAAGAAATTTTGTTTCGAAGCTGCTTTTTTATTGTTGACGCTGCAGGCAAAGTACCTCAAAGGAATGGCGCTATAAAGGCATGTATTCAGCTGAATGCTATCCCAAATACAACTCAAAATAAACAGATGCTACATTCAAAGTTAAGTCATGAAACAAGTATTGCAATAACAATAATATGTAAAGAATATGTATCCTATAGCTCTAATAGTTGCACATATCATAGCACAAACAATTGTAGCACATGACATGTGGGTCTAACTGGGGTAACCAAGCACTTGCATTTCCATCGAATGACAAAAAGGAGGACAAGGCTTAACGTAGGAGGACACATTGGAAGAGGACCTAATGTAGGAGGACAAAGAGAAGACAAGACTAAACAAAGTAGGACAAATAGGGAAGACAAAACTTAATATAGGAGGATATGTCACTCACACACCCCTAAACCAAACAAACTAGACTTTAAAAGCTTACTCTAAATTTGCATTAAATAGACATAATACTGTTTCATCTCCTTGATTGACAAAAAAAAAAAAAGTCTCTTTTTCTGATATTTATAAACACTTTTGTGTATTTAAAAGAAGTTATGAATAAATAAATACGATTAATGAAAAAAATATATGCTTTTGTCATTTATAGCAAATTTATAGAAAGCCGGACATTTTCACATTCTATGACAAAGCCATAAGTATGGAGGTCACGACCCCTAATTGGAGGCCATGTAATAGTGGCAAAGGGAACATTTAAATAATGCAATCCGCATTAATTCCTCTACACAGTTAAATCTGGTCAGTTTTCAGCTATACAGTTAAATGTGGTCAGTTTTCAGCTATAGTTAAATCTGGTCAGTTTTCAGCTATACAGTTAAATCTGGTCAGTGCAGCATTTTTTTTTCTTAAGCCAAGTTTACGAAGAGAGAGATATTGATTAGGAAATGAAACATCATTACGTCCTAGCCCAAGTCTCTTGCAGGTCGGGATGGAGAGGCAGCCTCTTGCAGGTCGGGATGGAGAGAAAGCCTCTTGCAGGTCGGAAGGGAGAAACAGCCTCTTGCAGGTCGGGATGGAGAGACAGCCTCTTGCAGGTCGGGATGGAGAGACAGCCTCTTGCAGGTCGGAAGGGAGAGGCAGCTTCTTGCAGATCGGAAGGGAGAGGCAGCCTCTTGCAGGTTGGGAGGGTGCTGCAGGGGGCAAGTTTGAACTCTGCACCACCGTGACGCCAGTTTGAAGCGCATGTCGCATAGTTTCTAAACGCCGAAATCTCATCACTGCTTGACACCCTTTGCTTGTTTGTAAACTTTCTTTAAAAAAACAGAAATATTTCATCCAGATTATCATAAGTCTGTGTCACATTGTCAAGGACACATAATGACTCTCTGGTCCACATTCAAAGACACACTGACTCTCGGATTCACATGTCAATGACACACAATGACTCTCTGATCCACATGTCATACACTGACTCTCTGATTCACATGTCAAGGACACACAATGACTCTCTGGTCCACATTCAAAGACACACTGACTCTCGGATTCACATGTCAATGACACACAATGACTCACTGATCCACATTTCAATGACACACAATGACTCTCTGAGCCACAAGTCACACACTGATCCACATGCCAATGACGCAAACTGATTCTCTGATCCAAATCTCAATGATACAAACTGATTCTCTGATCCACATGTCAATGACGCAAAGTTCAGTAACTACGCGGACATTAACTACACTAACTACGGTAACACTAGTTAGTCTGCAGATCAATGTCTGATCTATCCAAGGACATCGCCTAATTTCATTACGTAGACACTGCAGAAGTGGGCATCCCCCCCCCTCTCGACTTACAATGACTTTGACATATCAATACGGTGTCCTGTTTTTTTTAGTATCATTATTATTATTTGTACTAATCTCGTTTGAAAGATCAGCACTGGCCTACAAACAAAGAAACAAAATAACACTAACTATGCAAAGCCCTTTCAATTAATTGCTGTTTTATTCCCCAACTATTTAAACTCCTTGTCCTTGTTCAATGATTAGTGCTACAGAATACACAGTGGCGTGGTGGAAGGGCGCCCCATATTCTAAAAGCCCGGTTGGTGTTGATAGGGCGCTTATCTAGTATAATTGTGTTGTTTGCATCATGTCCTTATGGAGTGTGTGATTGTGGGCAAAGGGCGGCGGGGGGGGGGGGGTTGGATATTAATCACATTTTAACAGTTGGGGGGTAGATGCGTGGCCAGAGCGGGGTAAATGCATGGTACATGCGTGCGGGGGATAAAGCTAGCACCTCTAACTCGAGTCAGTGGCATGTCAGCGTGGACGTGAGCACTCTCGTCATATTGTTGCTCACAGATTTCTTATCGCGTTAAACTGTTAATGAATGAGACAAGGCTGTGGTGGTGGCTGCGGTGGTGATGCTGGGAGGGGAGGTGGTGGCGAAGGCAGGAGAAAGAAAAACGGGGGTGGGGGGGGGTGGACGGGTGTGACAAAACCATGTCGTTACGCTCCCGCAAGCTGTGCGTAAAGCGAGTGTGTGTTTGGGTGTGAATGCGTGTCGCGCTGTTCAGTCCACGATGTAGGCATATGGGACTTGCCAGTGTGGTCGAGCGTGCATGAATAAAGTGTAAATGATACGGTTAAATAAGCAGGAGAATCGAGGCTCACATTCGCGGAGAAAATATCTGGTCAACAGGGAGAGAAATAAATATCTCAGTTTACAAGACGGCAATGAGAACAGTTCACTGTTAGTTTGTAAAACAAAACTTTATGGTATCCAGATTTGGCTTTTGTTTACTTCGTTGTTTGTGAATATTTAATTAGTTTTGTTTGTTTTTGTTTGTTGTAATTGTTTGTTGGGCTTAGTTAATTAATTGTTGTTGTTGATCTTTCAGAACTTAACTGTGGTCCTTGTACTTGTTTTTATGTTACAACATTACAATTTCAGATTCCACTGAGAATCTTAAACACTATCAGAGTGTTAGAAGACTCAAAAGTAAAGTAGCAATTATTCATAAAACACTGAACCATAATTCTCAAATACAAAATCTAATAATATAATCAGACAGACACAAAGATTAATGCACAATTCTCATGCCATATGCTAGGACAAAGTCCTTCTTCCCTAGTGCTGTTAAAGCTTGAAATGGGTTGCTCGAGCCAGCCAGGAAATCCAGTGACTTGGCAGAATTGAAGTCATTGTTTAACATGAATGACTAGATGCATGACGCGTAGGACGTAATCATCTTCTTTTTTTTAAGTAACGTCTATATAATGACATATAATAACGTATATAAGAAAAGATCAATTATAACTTCCGAGGGATAAAGAATCCGGAAAAGACGAAGGAAATAATAGACCTACACTAAACCTAGAATTTATCAGCTCTCGTCCAATCTTCAAGAGAAAGGACATCTTTTACAAGCTATCCCGACACAACCAACGAATAATTTCTCATCTCCGAACGAGACACAACGGAACGAGACACAACGGAATGAGACACAACGGAACGACACATGTGACGGAAGCAGAAAATTGGGAGATTTGCCATTGCGGAGTGTCACCAGAAAATGTCGACCAAGTCCTTCAAGGCTGTATAGCAGGGGTTCTCAACCTGTGGGTCGCGACCCCTTGGGGGTCGATTGACGATTTACCAGGGGTCGCCAATGACCATTAAAAAATTGATTGTTTAGTCTATTCTGCTATTGCTGTGTATGTGAGCAAAGGGGGGGGGGGGGTCGCGGCAGATTGGGGATTGTAAAAAGGGGTCGCCGAGGCTTAAAAGGTTGAGAACCGCTGCTGTGTAGTAAAAGGCCCGAACTAGATGCTGGTCTCAAAGCACCTGGGTAGAAGACAACTGTACGGAGAACTACCTGATCTGAAAAACACTGCGCGTTCATCTTAGATACATGGTCATGTCTGTATAAACAAAAAAAAAAAGTAAAGTTCTCCTTTCAGCCCTTGCGATCTATAGGGCAGACATGTCTGAAACCACCAAAATGATAAAGAGAATTCAGACAATGACACTATTTAAATTAACATGTCTTTAGCTGAGTAATATCAACCTCTAGTCCAGTGATGCCCAAAATACGGCCCGCAGGCCAGATCCGGCCCGAGAGGTGGTTTTATCCGGCCCGCGGAAACGTCGGCACATTTTTCAGAAAAAAAAAAAACTTTCAAGAATGTTTCTTTACCTACTTTAGGGACATTAAAATGTGTAGGCTTATGAAATGGGAGAGCTGAAGAAACTAAAAGCGGACTCTGAATTTAGAATCTACAAAGGAAAAGTGAACGGATCTTACCTTTTTTTTTGTGTGGAACCAACATACTTGTTTTGTAAAGTGTGGCTGTTTTAAAGCACAACATATAAAAAGATTATAAAACATTCTTAGTTTGACAGCGAATAGGTTATAAAACTGCTCATGGAGGATCAATGGGAATATTTGTCAACAAGAGACAAGAAAATGAGTCGTTGGTAAAGCTATCTACACTGTTGCTCACAATTTAAGTAAAGAAAAGTCAGTTTCCGTAGCGTAAAGAAAAAAAGAGATTAACTTTCAAAATCCCATTCATTAATGTAAGGACTAGATGGAAAAGTTTCTAATAAACTTGTTTTAGGCCAATTTCATTTTGTTCTGTACAGTTTCGGTCATGTGGTCCGCGACACGAGTGTTGGAAATTAAAATGGCCCGCAGGTCCAATTAGGCTGGGCATCACTGCTCTAGTCTACTTAACTCTTTGACTCCGGAATTACTCCGGAATTACTCCGGAATTATTTTCCACCTTTGGACGGAATTAAATTTTCCGCCGTTTCAGAGTGCGCTACTCTGCTTCAATATAACTTGTATAACTTTTTTATTTATTGTTGGAAAATAATAAATTTGATATAGAATTAAAGAGAAATGGATGCTCTTTCCATTTCTTATGTTTTCTAGTTTGCAAATCATGTTGTTTTTGTAATTTGGATTTTGAATATAAAAATGAAAAACTCACCAACTGACATTGAAAATATCCATCCAAGTGCATGTTATAAGAAATTTATTGTTCAGATTGAATCCAAATAGCTTTTTTTCTCATTTTTATCCATTTGTTTACAGGACACCATAGAAGAAACAGCATTGGATGCAAAAAATAATTAAAAAGCAACACTCTTGGAACAAAAAACTTTTACCCTAAAACTAGTCTACCTGTACAGCATATATATATTTTCTTCTAAAGTTCTTCATGTACTTAGTATACAAATATTCCTTCTAGTTACGATATTCATGGAAGCAGTCATATGAATGTGTGGGTTCGACTCCCATCCAGCGCATATATAAACCGTTCTCCCTGACCTACAGTGTTTACATACTCTGTCTTTCTTTATAGTTATAGGTCTCCATTCTCTGAAAATGGATCTTATTCTAGCAGGGGTGTTCAATTTAATCCTATGGTCAGCATAGCTATTTATTTTGCTGACAAGACTATCAACAATGCCATTGTCAATGAAAAAAAAAAACATTCCAGCTCAATAGATGCAGTGCTGACTAAGTCCAAGTTGACACCCCAATTTCTTGGTGGAACAAATCTGAAATTGATCTGTTTCAGTGCCTAGATGATAGATCTAGAGATCTACCTCTATTTGATTAGATTTAGATCTAGATGATGTAGAGACAGCTAAACTAGTTCTTGATCTACATTGAACATTAGCTGGGGGTGGAGCTGCTTCATCAGCTGATAAACTTCATCACTACTGTCATTACTAGACCTAGCCCTAGGTCTAGATCTATAAATATATATATATAGACCTATATATATATATATATATATATATATATATATAATTAGGTTTATCAATATCACTATCAGATGAAACAAAATCACTGTCATCTGAATTATTATACTTCCTCATCAAAGAAATATTTAGATCTACAAAGTTTATATGGCCCTGGTTGAGGCTCCATGTTAAAAAAAACACGCACACAGAAAAAAATAAATGTCATCTCTTTACAAACTTTGTACAAAATAAAAACACATTAAATGAAGGAAATTCCGGATGTTTAGCAAAGGGATACCAGTCTAGATAAACAAAAAAAAGCAATAAAAAACATGAATTGGAGAAATAGAAACGAAAAAAATAAATTTTAAATAGCCGTTGCCCTCAGCGTTGGTCCGACTTTTTTTCCTCTTTTTTAAAATCAACGTCCTCTGCGTTGTTGCTGAGCCAAAGAGTTAAGGCGACTAGAGATATAAACCTCATGTAGACCATGTAGCGGAGTTGTGTTTGCTAAGCGCCTAAAACCAGAACAGAGACCAGAGTGCACTTAGCATGTTATAGTCGTCTGGAGACCAGAGTGCACTTAGCATGTTATAGTAGTCTGGAGACCAGAGTGCACTTGGTATGTTATAGGCTTTTGCTATATATAATAAATCATAAAAGGACCATCATCATTTACTTCTGCGTTCTCCCTATCCTAACAACCACTCATGAAGGTAATATCTATGTATTGTTAGCAACCATTTTTTTTTATCGCTTCAAGGGAGACTACTAATGAAATATGTATTGATTAAGTTATGATGTAGTCCTAACCCGAACATGTCACGAGTTCAAATTTGAAACTTCATTTTTTTTTTAAAGGCACGAAACGAAAGATATCGTGTGTCCAGCTGTTGCTGTGTCAATATCCCAAGAAGTGTATTTGTTCAGAAAACATTTAGACAGGGCTACCTCTTCATGTAATTGTAGATGTCTAGATCAGTCCGGACAATAAAGTAATTTTGGAAGATCGGCCCAGCTCGAGCGTTAAGCTTATTTGACCAACCAGCAATGATCCCGTGTCTTATTGGCTGGGCCTGATCACATGACAAGAAAGCCCGGGCAACATCTCGAAAGTGTCAGGCACAGATGTGTTGGGAGGTGGGAGGAGGAGAGGGAATCAGCTTCTCTTGTCTCTGGTAAGAAAATATTTATCGTCTGCATCATTAAATACGTCACATGTCAGAAGAAGGGAATTAATCAAATTTGAAATCACGTCTCACATTGTTGTTAGATAGATGGGTAATAGCAGAAGAGAAAAGACTAATGTTATAATAAATAACTATTGTTATAGGTAATACTTATTATTAAAGCTATGGAAAGTACTAAAATTATATATGTATACGATCCTGTAAATATTCAGCAGACACTGCTTATTATATACAATGCAGACGTTACTCCAAAAAAGAAGATGATTATGTCCTACGCGTCATGCATCTAGTCATGCATGTTAAGCGATCACGTAAATTCTGACAAGTTACTAGTTTTTCCCTGGCTGGCTCAGGCAACCCAATCCATGCTCTAATAGCACTAGGGAAGAAGGAGATTTTAGATAAATCCATCCTAGCATATGGAACGATGAATGTGCCTTTATCTTTCTGTCTTTCTGATTATTTTATTAGATTTGTTGTTGTTGTTTTTTTGGTTGTTGTTATTTTTTGCATTTGAAAATTGTGGTTTAGTACGCTCACTTTGTATGTCCGTCTGTCCATGTCTGCTTCACTTGCGAAATTGACTCTAACTAATAAGGAAGACTTGTTTTCATTCACGGAAGCTGGTTTCAATTTCTTTTTATATGATAGTTTTGAGATTTATTAGACGATTCTTCGAAATGACTAATTGATTCCCCACTTTCTAAACCAGAAGATTTCTTAATGCTTCGAAAGTGGAGAGTAGAGATTCACTTTTCACCTCAAGATGTCAGTTGTTTGTTGTTTTTTTTTTGGGGGGGGGGGGGGTTCTATGCAGTTTGCAATTTTGAGTTTTTAATTCAACTCTGAGGCACGTCCATACTAGCTCATTAAAGGATTCTATCTGCAGCTGTGTAGACTAAGCCAGATCCGTTCATATTTCACTATAGAGTCATCAAAGATGTATCATTCGTAGTTGTCCTCCTTCACTTCTGCTTTATGGTGCCAGGGCCTGCATTAAGGCATAGGTAAACAAGGCAGCTGCTTTGGGCCTCTCAAAACAATTATTTTTAGAAGAAATAGCCAAACTTGAGCCCATGTTATTGCTGGAGTAGACTAGGCTTTAAATAAATTGGGGTGATTTTATTTTTATTATATTTTATTTATCTACTTTTTTTTTTTTTTTTTTTTTTTATTATTATTTTATTTGGGGCCACCAAATTCACTTCGCCTAGTGCCTCCAATTATCTAAGGCCGGCTCTGATAACGCTGGTAGGATAAACCTGACAACAAAGTCTCTAGGTTGTAGCGATGTCGGAACGCTTTCTCACGACCAAAGGTTAGTGTCACGTATGCTTTGTCTATATTTAGCCAAGGTCTGTCGGCTAGATCAGCTAGCTCGGGAATTTCCAGCATGCAACAAACTTCTGTTTTGGAGTGAATGTGATTGGTTAGAAATATTAATTATTGTACGCTAATCTATATTTTATTAGTCAATTGATTAACCAAGCGACAAAGAGATATTAGTCACATGGTAACGCCCAAAGGTCTAAGAAGAAGATTGTAGATATTACCGCCAGTCTCGTGTTGGAACTCAAAGAAAGATGACATGATCATGTTATTGTGTAGATCATTCACTCTAGTAGAAATATATATTTCATGTTTTATTCAATCACAGTATTGTAACTATTGTGAATAGCGTTTCCAAGTTCTGAATTAAAGTATTTGTATTTGTCGAAGAGAAGTTTCTTCATTGATTATAATGATAACATACTTAGATCGTCTTATCGACTAGCAACTTCTAGATGATCCTCTTATTTACTGGCAACTTCTAGATGATCCTCTTATCAACTAGCTACTTCTAAATGATCATCTTATCAACTGACGATTTCTAGATCCTCGGCAACCACGATCATTGATGGTGCTGTTTAGATCAAGATAATCTTCCACGTGACATCTAACATCATAAAAGATCGTGACATTGGCACCTCAGTGATCGTGACAGTTAGGAACTCGCTTCCAATTGAGCTCAAACAAACCTCATGCTTCAGTTCATTGAAGAAGCATCTTATTTGGCCTATTCCAAGACTAAACGGATAGCTCTGTGCAAACCAAGACTCCAATTTTGGTGCGCTATACCGTCAAAATCTACGGGTTGCATGCCTTCTCACGACCAAAGGTTAGGAACTCGCTTCCAATGGACCCCATTCACCAATCGTAAACAAACAACATTTAGCCACGTGATAATATTGATCAAACAATGAAAATTACGTATCACGTGACAGCCTTTATGGATTGCGTTATTTGTATAGAAGATATAGAGAACCACGTGCCAAAGTGTTGTTTGTTTACGATTGGTGAATGAGGTCCATTGATCTCAAACTAACCTCATGCTTCAGTTAATTGAAGAAGCATCTTTTCTTTGACATATTCCAAGACTGGATGGATATCGACTCGGCTTAGGGAAATTGCCCAGATCAGAGTCCGATGTTCAAGGAACAAAAAAATAAATATATAAAGTGTTTCTACTGGGGCTCGAACCCAGGACCTTCCGCGTGTAAGGCGGATGTGATAACCACTACACTATAGAAACAGTTGATGTGGTAACTTGGCTCAAATATTTTTTTTGCATTGGATAGAATTTCATTCCGTGACACTGAATTAACTCGTATAAAAACAATTGAATTCATAAACTATGACTATCGCAATAGTATTGAGGAGTCATAGGTGCCTGTGTTTTAAGACCTGATCGTCTGCATCAGTCTCTATCAAACAGTAAAGAACTGAAGCTACAAACACACAAATAATATAATATGACAATAACATAGATGTTTTCTCTCAAAACTTTTTTTTGTTATTTCACACATTTGTTTAAATTTGATTGAAATAAAACAGAAAAAAAAAGAGAATTGTGGGATGTGTTGTTAAGTGGAATGAACCGCTTGGCTGCCTAGCATGGCGGCACCAGTTCGACTCGAGCTACGTGTATGCTGTGCGCCTAAAGGGCAGCACGGAAGACTTAACCCAGATACCACCTTATTCCCACAAGTCCATGAAACAGATTGGATTATAGCGCTTTTAGCTTCAAGAATACAAATAGCAATTTTAAACAACAAAAACATAATACTTTTTTTAAAAGACGATACCCTCCTTTATGTAACTTATAGGGCGATTTTTTTTTCTCTTAATAACTAATGAATGTTGGATTAAAAAACAAAACAGTGCGACAATCCCCCCCCCCCCCCCCCCCCCCCCCCCCCCCGAGATAGAATCCTGGTTAATCAAAGACCTTCCTTCGGGGAACAGTACCAGAAAAAAGAAGAGCCAGACAAATAAAGCAATAGGATGACAACATAAAAGAATGGAGGGGACTGCCATTGAAAGAGGTTCTATCCAAGGCAAAAGACAGAGAGGAATGGAGAAATGTAGTCGACAAATCTTGTGTGGTGCCCAACGGTCCAACAGACTAAGGGATAGGTGAAGGTGAAATGATAGATCTACTGCATAACTACACTTTAGAATATTCCAATGATAGGCCTTGAAATCTTGACTTGATTCGCAAAATGTTCCTAAACATTAATTCATTAAACTCTTGAATCAATTTAGCCTTAGGCTTACATTCGGAAATTCCCGAAAGCGATAGTTTTCAAGAAAGTGATAGACCTTTCAAATTCGATGTTGGATCTAGATTTAGATCTATTTCTCTAGCACAATTTACATTTATTTATTTTTTACTTTAAAAAATTATAACGTTCAAACTAGCGTTTTCCTTGTGTGGCCAACGAGCTAGCCATTCTTTACTAAGCGATATACATCAACTATTAAATTTCTAGGAAAATAGTTAGAGCCATTTTTTGAGATCCGAGTCCAGGTTCCCTCCGTGAAGTTCTAACTTGAATAGAGGTATCGTAAAAATGTATGAAATGTATAAAATAAATACAAATGCCGAGAACAATTACTTGTCATCTAGATTTTAACGGCCAAATCCTACTGTTGGCAAAACCTAATGTCTTAATATGTACCATAATAGCTCCGTACATACACACAACACGTTAGACTGGGGATATTATTACAATATCATTGAGCGTGTGTGAGTGTATGTGTGTCAGTGTTTTGTAAAGTATTAGAAAATAAAAGGAAGCTTGAAATTTTTTTTTTGAAATGTAAGAATCTCACATGGTATATCTTTACCCTGTTTGCAAGAAGTACACTTCCTTGTCTTACTTCCTTGTCATCTTACACCCTACACCACTCATACACACACACACACGCACTACAGTTACAATACCTCTGCTTCCTTTTGCTTTTTGCTTTTTCTTTATCTTGCTCACCCAAGCGAGGCATTCAAACTCCACATGCTTTGAATCTTTATGATAATTTTGGAGAAATTCAAACACCATTAAAAAAGGCTCGTACTCGCCCTAGCCAGACATTGCGAGGAAGCCGTCATAGAGCTGTGGTTTGATGTGGCGTCTGACGTCAGGGTGAGCAGGAAGGATTGAGATATTGAGTGGAAGGGGAGGGTGTTACCCCCCCCCCCCCTACGCCCCCTCGTTGCTTCTCCTCTTGTAAGTGTAACATCTTGTTGAGTAATTAAAAGAAAAGGGACATAATTCAATGAAGCGTGTAAACGTTGGAGCTTGGACGGTGTAAACTAAACAAAATATTAAAGAGGAGGAGAAAGAAAGGAAGCAGAGAGACTGAACAATTGACAAAGAGACACAAAGACACAGAGAGATATAGAGACACACATTCACGGAGACGCAAAGAGAGACACAGAGTTAGAGAGACCCGCAGAAAGGGAGAGAATAAGACAGAGAGAATGAGACAGACACACAGAGAGAAAGTGACAGTGACACAGAGAGAATGAGATAGTGACAAAGAGAGAATGAGACCGTGATACAGAGAGAAAGTGACAGTGACACAGCGAGAATGAGACAGACACAAAGAGAGAATGAGACAGTGACTAAGAGAGAATGAGACAGAGACAAAGAGAGAATGAGACAGTGACAAAGAGAGAATGAGACAGACACACAGAGAGAAGAGACAGTCTTACTGAAAGAGTCACAGAGACACACACATAGAAATAGAGACAGAGGGAAAAAAAAAAAGAAAAACACTAGCACACAAAGAGAAAGAAAGAGAGAGACACACTTAGAGAACAACAGACAAAGAAACAATGAGAAAGAAAGCGACTCACCCTCACAAATACAGACAGTAAGAGAAACAGACAGACAGCTCAATTTACTTACAAATGGAATTATTCAAAACATTGTTCAAGTTTAATGAATAATTTCCTTTTTTCAGTTCGTGATAATACAAACTCCTTCATTAAGGAAAACACCTAACACAAGTAGGTCTATTATTCATCGCACCACTAGGAGCGAACTCGGCCTTGAAAGATCAAGGCAACATGTCACGCTATTGGCGACACAGAAGAGCAATAATTTACATTTCTTTTAAAGTGCGTCATAAAAAGCATGATTTTATCATGTGGCTAATATTATATGGTCACTTAAAGATGTCCACACTGGTTCATGCGAGATGCATCACTCTGATACTTCAAAACACAAAGAAACGTTTGATTCACTTCCCGCTCACGCACAGCTCGTTTAAAGTGCATTGTTTTTTTATATGCCGCCACAGCCAGACACATGCTTTATTATGTTTATTACAAAACTGTCTGTCTGTCTGTCTGTCTGGAACAAACTTTTGACATTTTACTTCTCCAGCTTTCCATTCTCTGATCACGTTCAAATCTTGCACGATTATTCTCTGTCCCTAACAAGACCTGAATCAAATAGTGGTATAATTATCTTATGAGATCAAAAAAAAGGAAATAAATTTTACAGTATTGCTATTTTTGGCAATAAATGTGGAGTTCTTTCCCTTAGATAGCCGCCATTTTAAAAGTTTTTTTTTATTATATATTTTGCTTGTTTCATTTATTTTCTTTATGTCACGACATAGTTTAGAGAGCTTGTATTGTCTCCCCAATCATCTGACAATACGAGGATTCAGAGGTGCATACTTATCTATCTCACACACCACTAGGGTTTATGGAGGGAACTTTGTGATCAATAATGTTCTTGAGTTTAATTTAATACTGTCCAACTTAATTCAATAACATTGGTTCCAATCCAATTAATATTATCGTATAAGTCTGTTTATTGGTTTAAGTCTTCATTGCAGTATATCTGTCTAACTTGTTACAAAGGTATTCACCCATATATATATATATATATATATATATATATATATATATATATATATATATATATATATATACATATATATATTGTATAAATATATATATACATTGATTTTTGTGACGGTACGCACCAGTACGGCGTACCGGCACCTATTTCAATGTGGGGAAAAAATTATTACTTATCAGTACTTAAAAGTTAGCGATCCATCACTGAGTACGGCACCTATTTTGTTTACAACAAAAACCAATGTATATACACACACACACACACATAAGAAAATGTAGGAGAACCAAAACAAACAATGTTTTATAAAAAAACTATTGCATATATTTTTCTATAAGGCTGCAAAATTATGTAATGAATTTTATTTACTGATGTTTTTGAGTGAAAGGTGTGGGTTCAAAGCTTTGAAAGTGAGGAATACCCTTAAAGTATTTCACGACATTTCGTAATGAAACTTTCAAATAATTAGCAGAATACCTCATAATTTACAGTTGGAAACATTATAGACAGGACTTTGTTTCGATGACACAGTTTGATAAAGCATTTCTTTGGAAGTGTGATGATGAGTGATTTGGGTCCAGGGCTTGAGCCATTCTCCTGACTGCCGGATCTTGTTGCAAATCTTAAAAAGTGCGTTTATCGTGGTTTCGCTTCCAGAAGTTCATCAGGACTGTTGTCAACTCATACTGATTTCCCTTTTTTCAGGGCTTTCACTGCTGATGCTACTTCCGAGCGATGAATAGTTTTAAATACCTCGAGAGCTATCGTCTCAAATGAAAATACTAAACCCGAACTACTGGCCACAATTGCACAGTCAACAGAAGCACTTGCAAAACTTAAATCAATATGGAAAGACATAGGCTTAGCCCCTGACATGAAAATCAGACTGATGTGCTCCCTGGTAATAGCCATTTCTTATATGCTTGCGAGTCTTGGCTGCTGACTGCAGAGCTAGAAAGGGAGGATCCTAGCAATGGAGAAAAGAAAATGAAAATCCGACATCACGATATTTTAGGCCTTTCAAAGTTCTGATGCAACGGATACTTTTTTATTTTCTGAAAGTGAAAAATGTAATGTTTAAAATCTACTATGCAAGCCGTTTTTTTCATTAAAAATACACCATTTTTACAACTATTCACGATTAATAGTAACAAACACAGGAGGCTATTTAGTAAGGAAGATAACAATGTACCATTTTTATAACACATTTATGCAAACGGTTTTAGATTTTTGTCCCAAAAAAATAATCCTTTTTTTTACAAATCTATTGCTAAGTTAAGTAAGTTCTATCATACTAACTACTAGATTTACAAAAAAAAATTTTTTCAAAGAGAAAAAATCTATTTAATATGCATATAAGTGGAACATAATTTAAAACCACAGTTAATAAGTAGTCCCTTGTATAACTGCGTGAACCTAATTGCCACGGAATCGGGAACACTGCATGTAACTAAGGTTTTGAGGCTTTGAATAAGAGATTGACTCTATACAAAGCAATTAGATATTCATTATAAAACATCAGTGAGGCACTGTTCACATCTAACTTCACATTTACTTTCATCTTTCCTTTGGTCTACTGGACCTTTGGGGCACCACATAAGATCTGTCAACCTTCTTTCTCCATTCTTCTCTGTCATTTGTCTTTGACAGAATTTCATTTTGATACTCTTTCTGAAAATATTGAAACCTGCCTTTTGGCAGTGGTGGACCACTTAGGGGGCCGATTTTGAGTTTGTGTTTCAACACAAACTGTCTTTGTAACCTTGTTTTCTCAACTTGTTTTATTCCTTTTCCTTGCACTCAATTATTTCTCTCTCTTTCTCTCTCTCTCTTTTTTTTCTCTCTCTCTTTCTCTCTCTCTTTCTCTCTCTCTCTTTCTCTCTCTCTTTATTTATCTCTCTCTTTTTCTCTCTCTCTTTATTTATCTCTCTCTCTTTTTCTCTCTCTCTTTATTTATCTCTCTCTCTTTTTCTCTCTCTCTTTATTTATCTCTCTCTCTCTTCTTACTCTCTCTTTATCTATCTCTCTCTCTCTCTCTCTTTATCTATCTGTCTCTTTCTCTCTCTCTCTCTTTCTCTCTCTCTCTTTCTCTCTCTCTCTCTCTTTCTCTCTCTTTCTCTCTCTCTCTTTTTCTCTCTCTCTTTCTCTCTCTCTCTCTTTCTCTCTCTCTCTCTTACCTCATCATAAACACATTCTGTCCTTTGACGCTTGTTCACTAACACACACACACTCCTTTTCATTTAGCACACACGACCACATCCACAGAGACGTTCTGATCGGCAGACGACAAATTTTTCAAACGTTAATCGAGGAGGATCCCTTGAGAAGCTTCTTTAAATACATCAGAAGGGGAAAGATGGCACAGAGTCACGTGGTCTGAGATCTTCCCCACGAGAAGAGAAACCTCACACAGTCAACGGAGATAATTGGACTTAAACACAGAGGCGTCTGTCTGATAGCAGAACCAGTGAGAAAACACACTCAGGACAGGGTGAGGGAAAATATGCAGTCAGTCTGTCAAAGCGTTTGACTCGATCTTGATAAAATTTCTAGTCATTAAAATTATACAAAACATTCGTTTTATACTAGACATTCTCTTATTACTATAAATTCTCTTTATAATAAACATTCTCTTTCAAATACTTACGGTTTACCAACACTTCCTTCCCCTTGTACACCGGTTACACCAGAAAGCTAGCTATTTATAGTTTTTCCTCCATGTAAAACGAAAATCTAAAAAAAAATAAAAAAAATTTCCGCATTATTTGAAAGCTCAAGTTGACCCAAAAATAATGTTTAAAAAAAATTATAAATCTGATACAATAAATTATTGAGATCTAATGACATACCATAGAGTTCTTGTAGCATAAGTATCATATATCAGGGTTTTTTTAAGCCCCCAGACTAAGCGTAGAAGAACATTGAATGGTGGCTAGAAATATAACAAGTAATAACACTATAAAATTATGCGTTCTCCCGAGTTCCTTCTTCCTTGAACTTCCTCTCTTAACCCTTTCTCTCCGTAATTATTTACCACATTCTGGTGGAATCAACGTTGGTATCGTCTGTTAGGAGAGAAAGAGTTAACCCTCCAACTGCACACACACACACACACACACTCTCTCACACACACACACTTACTTTGAATATAATACACATACCCCTGTTTTTAATGCCACTGGGTCAGATATCATGTTGTAGCCCCGGTGAGGAGGGACACCGCTGGGAAGGATCTTCCTCCATTGCTCGCCATTGCCTCGTGCGGCAGACGAGCCTCAAGGGGGAAGCACCACAAGGACTTCCATTGATTGAAGACACCCAATGAGCAGGCAGTTTATTTGCCAACAAGGGAGATATTCAAGACGCGATTGAGGGTTGTCTGCCCGTGTTTCGATGACGCTTGACGCTCATTTGTAGTTCTTGTCTAATTTGTTCATTTCTGTGACTCTTTAATTAAACACTTTTTTTTATTTCTCTATCAATAGTATTTACTTCGTCGTCTTGAGAAATGTAAATGAAATTAAAATATATGAATGGGGGTGGGGGGAAGGTGATTGACTTGAGAAAGCCTGAGGGAGAGAGTGAGAGAGATGGAGAGAGAGAAAGAGATGGAGAGAGATGAGGAGAGAGATGGAGAGATGGAGAGAGATGGAGAGAAAGAGCTGGAGATTTAGAGAGAGATGGAGAGAGATGGAGAGAGAGAGCTGGAGATTGAGAGAGAGATTGAGAGAGATTGAGAGAGATGGAGAGAGAGATGGAGAGAGATAGAGATGGAGAGAGATAGAGATGGAGAGAGAGAGATGGAGAGAGAGAGATGGAGATTGAGAAAGAGATGGAGAGAGAGATGGAGAGAAGGATAGAGATTGTGAGAGAGAGAGAGATGGAGATTGTGAGAGAGATGAAGATTGTGAGAGATGGAGAGAGATGGAGATTGTGAGAGAGATGGAGATTGTGAGAGAGAGAGATGGAGATTGTGAGAGATGGAGAGAGAGAGATGGAGAGAGATGGAGAGAAAGAGAGATGGAGATAGATGGAGAAACAGATGGGGAGAGAGAGAGAGAGAGAGAGATGGATATTGTGAGAGAGAGATGGTGATTGAGAGAGAGAGAGAGATGGAGATTATGAGAGAGATGGAGATGGTGAGAGAGAGAGATGGGGATTGAGAGAGAGGTGGAGAGAGATGGAAAGAAAGAGAGTTGGAGAGATGGAGAAACAGATGGAGAGAGAGAGATGGAGATTATGAGAGAGAGATATGGAGATTGTGAGAGAGAGATGGAGATTGTGAGAGAGAGATGGAGAAAGATGGGGAGAGAGAGAGAGAGAGAGAGATGGAGATAAAGAGATGGATAATTTATAGTTACTTAGTCTTATAGAATGCCAGATGTCTGACTATGTCATTTCTCCAAAATGACACCACGATAAAAATTAAGCTTGTCATCTGCTTTTAATATAAATGTACTCGCATCGTCTTAACATTGTGAGAGAGGGAAGATAGTGAGTAGCGGGAGCTGAGGTGACGGGAGGGGAGGTAGTGTGGACGAGGACACTGTGTGACCTTGCCAACTTCAGAAATGTGTCGCTGGTATCGCTGCCAGGGTCTGGAGAAGGTCATGTGTTGTTTTTTTTCAAGGACATCTTTTATGGATATAAATATAAAAAAAAACTATATATAGCCAGACCTTGTTATCAGACGACACAATTTTGAAAAGACTTACAAGTTTATTTAAGTCAAGGTTATCAGAATCAAGAGTAATGAAGTTTATTGTGACCTCAGCTACTAAAGTACACCGAGGGACTCTTTTTTAAATTTTGTAAAAAGAAAAAAGAAATAAAAAAAAATTCATCACATAGAGTTCCCATTTAAAAGCTTAAATGTGTTACATGCTTTGAAATGACCAGCTTGATTCTCGATTAACCAATAGTCTAGGCACACACATGTTATAAAAACAATGAACATGACATGTGAGATATAACAGTCTTTTGAGGCTTATCACTGTTTCATCATATAGTCTTAAATTTCTTCTCTCTAAAGCATTATTTCTTAATGATTGTATTATTGTTACATGTCATGTTCATGTATAACCTATTCTAGATCCAAACTCCTCTTAGAATTCGATGCAGCGAGTTGCTAAAATAAATAAACTACACCTTTAATGGTGTTTATCTTTAGAAAAGTTTTTGGTCTGTCTGTGTAAAATGGGGTCTATCTAAAAAGTGGTCTGTCTAAAGTGGGGTTTATCTGAAAAACAAAAGTGGTCTGTTTAAAGTGTCGTCTGTTTAACATGGGGTCTGTCTAAAGTGGGATCTATCTAATATGGGGTCTGTTTAAAGTGTCGTCTGTTTAACATGGGGTCTGTCTAAACTGGGATCTATCTAATATGGGGTCTGTCTAAAGTGGTGCCTATCTAATAAGGAGTCTGTCTAAAGTGGGATCTATCTAATATGGGGTCTGTCTGAAGTGGGGTCTATCTAATATGGCGTCTGTCTAAATTGAGGTCTATCTAATATGGGGTCTGTCTAAAGTGGGGTCTATCTAATATGGGGTCTGTCTAAAGTGGGGTCTATCTAATATGGGGTCTGTCTAAAGTGGGGTCTATCTAATATGGGGTCTGTCGAAAATGGGGTCTATCTAATATGGGGTCTGTCTAAAGTGGGGTCTATCTAATATGGGGTCTGTCTAAAATGGGGTCTATCTAATATGGGGTCTGTCTAAAGTGGGGTCTATCTAATACGGAGTCTGTCTAAAGTGGGGTCTATCTAATATGGGTCGGTCTAAAGTAGGGTCTATCTAATACGGAGTCTGTCTAAAGTGGGGTCTATCTAATATGGGGTCTGTCTAAATTGGGGTCGATCTAATATGGGGTCTGTCGAAAGTGGGGTCTATCTAATATGGGGTCTGTCTAAAGTGGGGTCTATCTAAAATGGGGTCTGTCTAAAATGGGGTCTATCTAATATGGGGTCTGTCTAAAGTGGGGTCTATCTAATGCGGAGTCTGTCTAAAGTGGGGTCTATCTAATATGGGTCTGTCTAAAGTGGGGTCTATCTAATATGGGGTCTGTCTAAAGTGGAGTCTATCTAAATGGAGTCTGCCTAAAGTGTGGTCCGTCCCAAATGGAATCTGTCCAAAATGGAGTTTCTTTTTGTAAATACATTAATCGATTAAAAAATTAATATAAAAATCATCATGATCGGAGTCAATGAATGTTAGAAAAATTGGAAAAAAAAAGTAATTTTAAAATAAAAATTTACAGACAAAAGCGTTTTATTCATAAATCTTTTCACCTTTTTTTCTTTATTTTAGTTCTTCTTTATCGTCTAAATGTCTTATTATTTTATATGCACAACTGGTAAATCTAAATTGTCATCATTCTGGGATAAACTTTCTCGTGTAGACGTCATATGAGTTTGGACAGTGATCTCGAAAACGGCTTTAACGATTTTCCTAAAAATTGAACAGGAAATGTATATCTTTGTAGAAAAAAATTACAAGCTAATTTGCCACACAAGGAAAACTCTGGTTTGACCGTTACAATTTTTAAAAATATAATCATCTTCCAATTTAATTTGGTCGGGAGATCTAGATCTTCAACACGCCAGCGGAAATTCCCGCTTCTATTCACAAAGAATAAAATAAACGAGGCTGTCGAGGACATTTTTGCGCACCGTCTTTTGGAGAAACCAGTAAAGACTTTTGTCTTTTTATGGAAATATATCACAAACAAGAATTTCGTATATCCCTGATATACATGGGCGTAACTAGGATTTTTTTATCCTGACGAAATTGCACTTAATATAAGCTTTTTCTTTTCTTTTTTTAAAGCTATTTTAATTTTTTTTCTGTAAATTTTTTTTTTTTTTTGGTTATGTCACAAGTTTAGGTTATAGACAAATCATGATTGTAATTATAAGACCTTGGTATACTATACAAATTAAAAATTGATAGCAACTGAGAATGTGAAAAACAATAATCCTTTTTTTTTTTGTGTTAAATTATGCTTTGTTTCAGTTTTGACAGGATCCGAAACAAATCCTTTCTGAATCCAACATTTCGTTTAACTGGTTACCTGCTGACGCATTACCGTAAACATTGTGATATTCAATCTGCAATTAATGTCAGAATCTGGCGGTGGTTATCTCGGCAGAGCCACATGTGGATGATACACGCCACACTGTAGTCAGTGGTTCATTTTTCTCTCTCCCCCCGCCATCTTCAACGGCGTAATTTTAATTCTGTGAGACAATATTCGGCATGTCCTTCCCACGGCTACATTTCCACGGGGCCCCCACGCGCAGAAGATAAGTGACAAACGTGTTTAGTCTTCTTTACGGGGCCCCCTTCCCGGCGCGCTATTCCGCCAGACCCGTGTCTCTATAGACACATCATCCCGCTCAAACGCACACACACTCTCTCTTATGTACTCACACACACACATGAAAGACAAGATATCTCTTACCCAGAATACAAGTTGTGTTTTTATATATATATATATGTATATACCCTTATCAACTTAGTTTATCAACTTCGTTCTCATCGCTTTCTTATCAACTTACAACACCATCTTCATTTTCTAACCTCAACCCAACTTTCTTCTTTAACCAGGCATTTTTTTTCTGACTTTTCTCTCTCTCTCTCTCTCTCTCTCTCGCTCTCTCTCTCTCTCTCTCTCTCTCTCTCTTGCTCTCTTTCTCTTTCACTCCTACTTCTCTCTCTTTCTTTCTCTCTCAAATCTCCATCTTTCTATCTCTCTCTTTCTCTCTCTTCTCTCAGAATATCTTTCTACACTTCTCTCTCTTTTTCTTTTTTTGGCTATCTTCGCCTCTCTTTCTCTCTCTCTATCCTTCTTTATATCTCTTTTCAGTTTTATTAATTGTCTATCTATAATTCACTCTTTCTCTCTCTCTCTCTCTCTCTATCTTTGTCACGCTCTCAACGTCTAAGCATGGTTTACCTACCTAATCGTACTATCTTGCACTGTCTCTCTCTCTCTCTCTCTCTCACACACACACACAATTTTGTATTGCCTTTCGCATTCTCTTTTTTACCCTCACACACTGTCTCTCTTTCACACACATACACACACACATACACACACTCTCCTTACAAGTAAATTTTTTTTTCTTTTTCACTCTCACTCTCTCTCTCCCTCTCTCTCTCTCCCTCTCTCTCTCTCTCCCTCTCTCTCTCTCTCCCTCTCTCTCTCTCTCTCTCTCCCTCTATCTCTCTATCTTTATGTCTATTCTCTTTCATCCTCTCTGCTGTCCATCTCTCAGACTTCTGTACGTGTCCTACGTTTGATTTCTCCACCGTGAACATCAGCAGATCTTCCAAGAGTCAGACGCCAAGAACAACAACACCAGCCCCACTCCTCCCCAAGTGACACGCCTATGAGTGTTGTGTTTTCAGTATCGTGACATCAACACTTGTTTGCAGGAGGTACATCTTTAAGAGTCTCTCTATCTCCCTCTCTCTCTCTCTCTCTCTCTGTCTCTCTTTCCTACTATTTCCTGATATATGAGTAGTATCCTCTATCTCTCTCTGTCTGTGTCTCACTAACACAACAATTATACATCTTAAAATAGGTGTTATAATCTGTGTTAATTATTTCTATTTCGCAAGTAAAATATTAACAACTACATACGCCCATACAAAGCTGTAACGCGACTGTAAATCTCTTGAGCAATTCAAAATTCAAAAGTTACAAATAACTTTATAAAGTAGATCTAAATGAATCTCTTTCAGACTTTGGGCTCCACGGTGCAAATGATGTGATGTCTATATGTTTCTTATACACAGGAGGATATTGTGGGACTCCAACCGCCTTTACGATCACCCAGGCACAGGGCCCCCAATAAGAACTGGGTGGACCTACAGGCATCCTTAAAAATTCTTAACTTCCGAATCCCACTGGATTCGAACCCAACACTCCTTGGTTCCAAAGCGCCTCATGTAAAATAAGATTCAAGAACATGACTCTAAGAATCGTATAAAATGAAATGTTCGAAGCAAATTATAACAAAAATAATTTTGTTTAGTAATTAATAAATAGTATATATGCTTTGCCATAGTGAGTAATCTTTACTCCGCTAGATATTTCGCTAGAATTAATGATATAAAATGGTTATAAGGTCACGAAACTAAATTTCTTAACAAAAAATGATTCTATGAAGTTTCGCCATGAGAAAATGATGTTATTAACTCTTTCTCTCCTAACTATTGTTTATTTGACCTCGTTAAATTAATGTTTAATTTTATAAACCTGTCTTTGAATTATATAAAAACAGCATACATTTCCCTTTAATTCTATACCAAATACAACATTTTCTGATAACAAACAACAAAGCCTAATTATAACAGGGTAGTGAAATAGAAATGAGCGAAATGAAAAATTCCTTCGAAATGTTGAAAAATAATTACGGAGAGAAAGAGTTAACTTGAATGAAGATATTTATCTGCTGTTTAATGTCCTCTAGGTCTTGTCAATGTCATATCTATTGTCTGTTATTTTTTAAGTTACAGTTTCATAGATAGATAGATAGATAGATAGATAGATAGATAGATAGATAGATAGATAGATAGATAGATAGATAGATAGAGAGAGAGAGAGAGAGAGAAATAGATAGATAGATGATAGATAGATAGATATAACTCACTAATCAGATTCCCACTAGAAACAGAAATTAAACACCATTAAGTGGCTCACAAAAACATTCTGAACAACCTCATTCTTAATACTGCATAGAAGCTTTTGGCAAAAAATGTTTAACATTTTATAATACTGCTACTTTCAATTGCAAATATTTACTCCCGTAACTTCTACCAGGATCTTACTTTACCCTCTTCAAATGCAGACTGTCTAAATAGTTGTTAACTTCATCATTTTTTTGATAATCAAAGCTATTGATATCACATTACCAGAAAAAAGGGTTGTGCGTTTCAACCCTGACCACATGTTGAAAAGTTGTACAAATTTTAATTAAACTTTTTAGTTAGTAACTAAAAATAATTAATTAAACTACGATTTTAACTAAACTTTTTTTTCTAGTTAAACAATGGCCTTAACTACTTTTTTTTAGTTAAACTAAAAGTTTCTAACTTTTTAGTTAACTTTTGCCCATCATTAGGAATATGGGTCCCTAGACTAACCTATATATTTCCTCCAATCCGGTGATAAAAGCATTATAGACGTGCACTTTGCATGGGTGGACACATTAATCACGTTTATCTAAACAACGAGATTCTCTGTGTCAGACGTGATGTTCCTCGGCTGATACCATTGCGTTTCGCACGAGCTATTTGATACGGAGAGTGAAAGTCTAGGTATGGATCTGGGCGCAAGTGCAGACTGTGTCAGAGAAGGTGACCCCCGAGAGTGGGTTAGAGAGGGTGACAGAGAGGGTGAAAGTGTGTCGGAGAGTGTGTCAGGGAGGGTGACAGAGAGGGCGAAAGTGTGTCGGAGAGTGTGTCAGGGAGGGTGACAGAGAGGGTGAAAGTGTGTCGGAGAGTGTGTCAGGGAGGGTGACAGAGAGTGTCAGTAAGGGTAACAGAGAATGTAAGAGAGGGTGACTGAGAGTGTGTCAGTGAGTGTTAGAGTGTGTCAGTGGGTGTGGCAGTGTGTGAACATTTGCCCTCCTTCCCCTTAACATGCGTGTAAATATTGTTAACGCCCCCCTCCCCCCCCCCCTAAAAAAAACCCGGCGATTTCACCGCCCCTGCTCCCAAAGTTCACATTATAATTACAAGTTGTCGATACGCCACTGTCAGTTTGTCGGATAATTCGCCGTCGGATTGAATAGAGACGACTGAGCACGTCTCCGAGGGAGCCGCCTCTGTATACGGCAGGGGCGTGATTAGACGTAGACTTGTTTTTTATCTCTTTGTTCATCACGCTGTGGAACAAATGGATTCCCCCCCCCCCTGCTCCCCCCCCCCCCACATCAACAATCTTGGTTGTTGATGTACGATGATGAGACGATAAGGCGGGGGTGAAGTGAAGAGGCGGATCTCAGGGTGGGGCTGTTACGTGCTCTATCATAAGGCAGCTAACATCAATGTCTGTGCAATGTTATTTGAAACAGAGACTTGTATATAAGATACTATTACGGTATGTCTGCGAGACCCACACTACGAGAAATGTTGTTCTTACGATCTTGTACAAGAACAAATTCTGTGGCTGATCTTTTTATTTAGTATTGAAAGCATGGCAGCCATTTTGTGTTAGGAATCATTAAAACATTTGTAGTCTGTTGAAGTAACAGAATTCAAAAACATTTAGCTTCTTTTCAGAATGCTATGATACTATTTAGAATGCTGGGATACTCTTTAGACTGTTAGAATACTTTTTAGAATACTTGGATACTTTTTAGAATGCTAGGATACTTTTTAGAATAGGATACTTTTTAGAATAATTGGATACTTTTTAGAATACTTGGATATTTTTTTAGAATACTTGGATATTTTTTTAGAATACTAGGATACTTTTCAAATACCATTACACTTTAGAGAATTCTCACTGTATATTAAGCTTAATCCCAAGAGACCTCTGATCAAGTTCACAAATTATCCCAACCCTGTAATATCCCAATATTCGCGTCTTTTTTAAGTTCAAAGGTCATAACAATATTTTTTATTCGTAACATTGTCATTTCTTTCTTTTTATTACTAGTATTATAATTTCAAGTTTTTTTAGGCCAGTGTTTCCCAAACTGTGTTTCACGAGGCCAGACTAGGTGTTACAAGAACTACTGGAATAATTAACTAGTAGGCCACCACTGAATTAATCCTCAAAGAAATGAGAAAAGTATTCCGTTGAGGAAAGACATTTAGAACTAATGGTATAGTTGCTGTTCAAACAACCGGAAAAAAATTGTTAATTTCTTATCTGGTCTTATTCATCTTGAATATAAATGAATATTTTGTTACTATAGATACCATTGTAATATGAGATTCCATAAGGTTATTATTGGATATAGCACTATCTATAAAATGCTTCCGATGGCATGCGTCTATATTAGCTTCTGATAACCAGTTCATCTTCTTGGCTTTCCAGAGTGGTTCAGATATATCACTGACAGGGGAAGAGGCAACTGGCACCTAAGAGAAGAAACCTCTGCTGCCTTGCAGCTATACCCAAACATGAAAAAGACTTCCGGAGTCAACCTGGAGGAAAAATCAGGAGCCGTCGACCCTTGGGTAGTTCGCAACACAAGATGCTACTGCCTGGCAGCGCCTGCGACGCCGCTAATCCCAAACTGTATCGGCACTTGCAGTTCCTTTGAATAGATCATCTGTGTGGAGAGAGGAGGAACTGCTGTGTGGTCGACATCGTTACACTCTTACCTAAGGTCCAGGTTTTCTTCTATGAGAAATCGCTTTAGGGACACCCTCAAAGCTTCTCTGAAAGCCTTCAGCATTGACCCAGCCACGTGGGATAAATAAGCACATGACAGAGCATCATGGCGTCGGGCTGTGAAAACTGGCGCACTAATTGGTAAGGAAAAGAGAACAGCGCTGGCAGAAGAAAAACGCCAGAGAAGAAAAACAAGGCCAGTGACACTAGCTCTAGCTGGAATAACCTGCCCAGTGTGCAGCCGAACATTCCGGGTTCATATAGGTCTAACCAGTCACACGAGGAGGCACAAAACCCCAGTGCAAAGCCCTCAGCCCCCTGGAAGACAAAAATGGTTATCATCGAATTACAATGGACGAACAATATATCTATGTGTCAATTCAATTATATTGATGTCGCGACGGAAGGAGGCCAAACATTGTTCAATTAAGAACATAATTGCACCAGATAATTATTTTTTAATTAATATTAAATTGTGGCAACGTTTAGTCGCTGTAATATATTTTCCTTAGTCAACAAATCAATGAGGTAGTTCCGGGTCTTTGACCTACTTTATAAAAAGTCACGTGACTGTGGTCTTATACATGGGAATAATGGCAATATCTTCCTATGATAAGGTGTAGATCTAGATTTAGTGCTAGTCTAGATCTAGCAGACCTACTAAATAATCATTAAAATTAGTGAATTACTGTAATATACTTTTTATGTATAGATGTATAGATCTACACTATTTTCATGTTTAAATTACAATGAAATCAATGAGGTCATTAATGTAAAAAACACACCCACGTGAATGAGAAGAGATCCGGAACTACCCCATTGTCCCTTCGAGAGCATTCTGGGGATCCCTGAAAAATATTTGTGCTTTTTTCACCAGCGGTTGAACGGTCTTGTTGACAGATGATCTAGGACATCAGATGCCATCTCAGAGCAGACAACTGTTGTCTCAGATTAGCCAAGCAACGCCCCTGCCAAACCTCGTGCCGGCTGTTTAGACTCCCGTCGGGGGGTCCACCACATGTTGAGGACCATGATCTGTTTATTAGCTAAGCAGGATTCCCACTTCCACGTTTTCTCATTTTCTCGGAACACGCCAGCAAAAAAGCACTTAAGAATTTAAGATTTAGATTTGGTAATGGAATGAGAGTCCACGTAGAAAATGAGAGAGGGAGAGAGGAGAAAGAGGAGAGAACGAGAGGGAGAGACTTTGGTTTACAGAGAGGTGGCATATTCGATTACATGTCTGGTGAAAAACACAGTTCAAATATCTATGCAATGACAGACAACTGAGCTCTCCCCCATCCCATGGCGTCTCAATATTGCACTTTTTTGTTCAGTTATCTTCTAATCTTATAAATTACACATGTTCATTTCAAGGAGAAGATAATTACGTCCTGCGCACATTCGTGTGTTAATCTAGTCGTTGCATATTAATTAGGGTCTTAAAATCTGCTAAGTCATTGGTTTTGCTGGCCGATTCAGTCAACCCATTCTTTGCTCTAACATCAAAGAAGAAGGGGCACTTGTACGAATTTGTCCTAACATATGAAGTAAGAAATGTTGATATTAATTATTATGAATTTCATAATGCAATATAATCTATGATGGTTTTATGTATAAAAGTTCCATTTGAAATTACAGGGTTAGCGTTAAAGCATTCTTCTTTTTAATTTCTAAAGGAACTTTTATTTGAAGATATATCAATATATGCTTTAGCTTAAATGGGGTCTTAACCTTTTGTTAAATGTAGGTCTATGTTTACAACTTACAATATAACAAGTCAAAATTTAGTATTTAAAAACACGTTTTCTAACATACTTCAACAGGGGATAGTTTCCCATAACTGGCGCAATTTCTTGGGTCAGATAATTTGCCGGTTCCGGCCAAATTTTGATGCCCGCTGCCGACACTGTGGAGAGTCGGTGGAAACAGTGACGCATCTCTTGTAAGAGTGTCCTCAGCTCCGAGAGCTGCGGGGTAGTTTGTCTGCAGAGTCACTTGACCTGTATGGGAGCTTAAAGGCACTACGCCTAACAGCAGAGTTTCTCGCCAAGGCTCTACGGGAAGACTGATCCTTCCAGCCTTGCCATCAATTAGAGTTCAGGGTCAGATAATTTGAGATGGAATCATTCTGTCATATAATGCTATTGGCTTTATTTAATCACGAATGATTTGAAAATAACGCGCAGAGGACCTGCAAATATTTTTTTTGAAGTATCAGAGTTAGTAATCTACCCATCGTTATAACTGTTTCCATAGTGTAGTGGTTATCACGTCCGCTTCACACGCGGAAGGTCCTGGGTTCGAGCCCCAGTGGAAACAAGATTCGGAATTTATTTTATATTATATATCATTCTTTTTTAAAGAACAAATTAACGATGCAAATCTTAACGATGCAAGAGAACGATAGTTTATCTATTTTTTTTTTACAGGGAACAAATCATAAAATGCTATTTTGATGTTATACATGACCACTTATTGCAGGACATTTTTTCTGTTTGTTTGCATTTGAGGGCGGGTGGGGGGGGGGGGGGGGGGGGAGGGCGAGAGGGGGGGGGGAGTCTTTGTTGTTGATGATTTTTTTTTTTTTTTTTTTCTGTTATTGAAAATAATATTTATGGATTGGGTTTTTTTCGTTGATACGATTTTATAAATTACTAAGTGTTTCTTGTTTGTTTGTTTTTTTTACAAAGTTTGGTTAGATGATACTACACGGGGACGCACCAACTTATACACTAAAAATTTTGAAAACAATTTAAAAAAAAAACAACATAAAACCGATATTAGAGAAGCTATTCTGAAGTGCAGTGGTTCCCAACCTTGTTCCATAACGGTACACTTCGCACATTCGGAGAATTTAGCGGAACACTTTGATTATTTTTTAGGTTGGACTTTTTTTTTAATCATTTAAATTTACAATAAATAATTAAATCATATTCTAAATTAAGCATTGAAACTTTTTTTTAAATGTATAGATATTAGTAAGCTGAATTCTGATATCTAGAAAGTGGCTTGAAGCCAATTTCTAGACTTTGACTTTGGTGCAACATAAGAAAATCTTGCTTCGCACACAACAGGTTTACAGGAAACTAAATTAAAATTACGAGCAGATTGTTTTGAAATATCTTATCTTATCTTATATAATACAGACGTTACTTCAAAAAAGAAGATGATTACGTCCTACGCGTCATGCATTTAGTCCTGCACATTAACCAATGACTTAAATTCTGCCAAGTCACTGGTTTCAATATTGCGAATCTTTGTCGAAAAACTTGAGCAGAAAGAATTAAATTGTTGATCTTTTTAGTGTGTGTCTTTAAAATTAGACTCAGAATCAGTGGCGTCACCCGGTGCGGTAAGATCAGGGTATCACCCCCACCCCCACCCCCAACCCCACCCCCACCCCCACCCCACTTATTCTTCCCAATAAAAACTCTCGTTGTTTAGTTCTTTTTGCTCTATGGTTACAGTTCGTTGATTTCTGTTACACAGCCTTGAAATAAGCGTCGATTCTATTTCCCTTTTTTTTTTTGTCTCTGACATTTATATCGTTAACAATGACATAGATTAACATCAAAGATTTTTTTTTTTTAAATTAAGAAGCAAATTAAACATCAACGGATAATGCTTTCCTTAGTAAACATTAAACAGCTCTTAACGGAAACTTTGGAACATTATAGTGGTAGTATCCAGAGGACGACAAGTGAAAAAAAATGAAAAGTCAATTGATCGGTACAAAAACGTGAAAAGAATATTTGTATATCGTAACATTTAAAAGTTTACAAGAACTTTAGACAATGCAAACTTCAAGTTTCCTTTTCAGGATTTCAAATGTGACAACGTATATGAAAAAAGTATAAACTCAATATCTTTTGCGACTTTGTTTTCAATGGACAGAATAGCTCGATTTGAAATTTGTTTTTCAAAAGTGTACCTACTCATCATGCATGTACTATTATATCATCTATTATATCATCTATTGATTAAACTGTTGTCATTGAAACTCTCGTTGTTAACTAATGTATGAAAACTTAGTACCACTACTTGTTCATTAATACCACTACTTGTTCATTAGTACCACTACTTGTTCATTAGTACCACTACTTGTTCATTAGTACCACTACTTGTTCATTAGTACCACTACTTGTTCATTAGTACCACTACTTGTTCATTAGTACCACTACTTGTTCATTAGTACCACTACTTGTTCATTAGTATCACTACTTGTTCATTAGTACCACTACTTGTTCATTAGTATCACTACTTGTTCATTAGTACCACTACTTGTTCATTAGTACCACTGCTTTTCATTAGTACCACTACTTGTTCTGTTTAAGTCCCTACTACATCAAATAATAGACGGTCAGTGGTGCCCGGCAGACGAGCCACGGCCAAACCATAGAATTGTAATAACGGACCGTGAGGTGGGGAACCTGGTGGAGAATGTCATCCCCTAGATCAGGGGCTCTCAACCTGTGGATCGCAACCCCTTGGTGGGTCGATTGACGATTTGTCAGGGCTCGCCTAAGACCATCGAAAATATGGATTGTATTTTGTCTATTCTTCTATTGTTTGGGGGTGGGGGGATTGTAAAAAGGGGTCGCCAAGCTTAAAAGGTTGAGAACCGCTGCCCTAGATAAACCCGTTAACCCAACTTGACAGTTAGTAGGTCATCGTGGGGACCATTTTCTGTTGTAATCGTGTTTCTATCTCTTCGTGTGTAATGTGGTCTTTGTATGTGACACCTAGGATCTTTCTGAAGCATCTCAATTCCATTGCTAGGATTCAATAAGCCTCAGTTCTGAAGGAACATTCTAAGCATTGTAAAACAAAACACTTTAGCCTTACAGGAAGTGACGTCACAAAAGGGTAACCTTTCTTACGAGGTCAATGGGAAGGGAGGGAACAAAAAATGATGCGTGAACACTCCTTTTTTTTTCTAGTTAAATCAAGACAGACGTGAAGGAAGACAAACGCAGCGTTAGATTGTTCTGCGCATGTCATTGGAAGACTTACTCAGACCAACGAAGAAAGAGAAAAAAAAAAGCAATCATGTGGTTTGTATTGTTTAAATTTGTTCAGCAGACGCGAAGTTTTGGTACACACCTGGTACTAGGTGGTGCATTTTAGTGTTTTGATACACCTTTATCCAGGTGTCAACTGCATTTTACCTGATCCTTCCTGCGCATCCTTTTATCACCTCAGCATTGTTTCCAGGACTGCTTGAGTACTAAAGGTAGGTCAGAATAGTGCGATGGGATACCTCAGTTCTGGAGGGCTCTTGAAGAGAACGAATATACAAATAGTGGCAGATAGTAAAAGATTGCTAACACATTACTCAAAGCTAATTCAGCACAGAGAAGAGTGTTTTAGCGACTCGCTTTATCTTCACAACGAGGTGCCGCCTCTGGGGGGGGGGGGGGGGGCTTACCCTTGTTTCTGTTCTGCTGTTGCAATTACGTGTCCGCGGCTAATTCCCGACTAAAGACAATACCGCTAATAAATTCAACCTGATTAACGACGGCATTGCTTGGTGCGAAAACAAAAAGATGTTTCAAGTTGTGGAGGTCCTGAAAACTATAATGTGGTGATATATACTCGCATACTATCTAGCATATAATGTCACATAATGCCACATAATCTATAAGTGATAGATATGTTGATACAGGTAGCATATGTGTATATACCCAGCTTTCATCCAATTCAACAAAAGATAGCATTGTAGTCTGCTAATATAAGAACTTCCTTTTCAAATAGTCTTCAATACTGTGCTAAGATAATCACGCATTATCAGTTAGTTATCTTCTTTTCTTATCAGTTAGTTACCTTCTTTTCTTATCATTAAATATAAGGTACTTATAATATATATGGTGAGAATGTCAACAATAGATAATTCAATTGGACAATCAAAAAGTAAAAGTAGTACATGAAATTAAATTAAAACATTTTTAAACATCGTAGTCACATTTTTTCCCACTTTGTCTCCATTGCTTAGGGTTGTTTCCCTTGTTTTTTTGCTACATTACCCTAGTTCTTTATATTAACTTCTATCAAACGTGCATACACATTTATATGTGTACACACTCATGCGAGCATAGGCATTTAAACATTAAAATTGTTTCTTTTGTTCTCTCCCTTCATATGACAATTTTTTATTTCCTTCCTCGAGATTCGGAAAACTACTTCGTCATCATCAATGTGGAAATCATGTCTGCTAAAGTCAGTATCTGGGGAGTTTCTATTCTGTGACAATTTCTCTGTGGCTGTCTTTTAGTCACAGTGGTCAATTAGAGTCGTACAGAAAAGGTTTTTTTTTTCGTTACCTCCCCCCCCCCCTTCTTTTTCGTTTTTTCCTCTTCCCCTATTTAGTATATTATTTGTCTGTGGATTGCACAAGCATGAGCGAGCAATATTGACAAATTACCTTTTTTTTAAAGAAAAAAAAAATAATTTTCAGCTGAAACTTATTCATTTGATATTTATTGTAGCAGTTGGTGTTATCTTTCCCAAACATTAAGTAAGTTTTCAGATGTCTTGGTTGATGTTCGGGTCTCACTTCCATACATTGCTGCTGGTCTTATTATGGTTTTGTGTATTATTTTCTTGGTTTTCCTTGAAATTGTTTTGCTCTTAAGTAAATGGTGGGTGCTATAAAATGCCCTGTTGCCTCCTGCTATTCTTTCCTTTATTTCTGTTAGTAGGTCATTTTTGAAATTAATAGTACTTCCTAGATATTTGAAAGTTTGGACGTTTTCAAATTCGTGGTCTTTGATTTTGATATGTTGTCCCTCTGTTTGATTGTCTCTTGTCATTGCGATGTACTTGGTTTTACTGTCACTGACGTCAAGTCCTGCTGGTCGAGATGCTTCTTCTAGTTGTGTGAAGGCTCTAGCGATGTCAGAGGTTTCTTTACCCAATAAGGCAATGTCATCGGCATAAGCAAGGTATTGTAGAGGTTGGCTGTATATACAGGATGAAACAGGGTGGAGGACACGCACTAACCATGAGATATATCAATTGTATGAAGACCCACCAATAGTAAACGAAATAAAAAAGAACAGACTACGTTGGGCAGGTCACCTTGAAAGAATGTCAGACAACAGAGGAGCGAAAGTCGTATACAGGAAAAAACCAAAAGGCAGGCGACCCAAAGGCAGACCCCGAATGCGATGGATTGACGATGTGGAAGCAGATCGGAAGCAGCTTGGGGTTAGGGCGTGGAGACGAAAGGCCCAGGAGAGATCTGAATGGAAGGATGTGTTAAAGCAGGCCAGAGCCCTCCATGGGCTGTAGCGCCACTGAGATGGATGGATGGTTGGTGTTATCTTAGTTGTGTTAAATGAAAATATGAAGATTGTGTAACAGCATGAATCTAGAAACAAGGTGTAAGAGCATTTTCTTACATATTTTTTTAATTTATTTATTTTTTTTTTGGAGTGGGAGAAGTAACGTGGTCTAACCTTTTGGCCAGACTGAAAAAGTTTTTTTTTTGTTTGTTTTTTTATGTTGTTTTTTTTTTATTCAGTACCGGTACTGAAGATATGACCTTGCCAAAAACACATAAGACACTAACGTACGGTTTACCCATCAATTCACGTTAAAATTATTCATAAACTCTCCAAACTTGACGATCACTGGGTTGTCCATTGTCCTTTGTTGTGGACGAACGAAGTTATTGGGATTCTTTCGGAAGGATCTGTCCTTATTTCCTATGGAAGCCCAAAGGTTCCAAGCAGTATTAATGTTTTTGTTGATGCGATTAAATTCCTGAAACTGTTGTTATGTACCACAAAGCGGGCTAATCAACACAAAAAAATTGTTCGTGTACATCACTCAGTCATAAGTCCCACGCCACTGTATACAGGCTGAACTTTCCCAAATCACTAGTAGGGAAGCCTCCACAAGTTGACAGACCGGTACCAGTTTCCAGATGTTGAATTGTAATAATAATCATAATTTTATTTATCCTTTTAAAGCAAAAACGATTTCGAGTACCACATGAAAAGTTTACACATAATGTCAACTCATACAATTATTTCAAATATTTGAAATAGTCAATATGCAGTGTAATATTAAGGAGATGAATAACACTTGGACCAAAAGAAAAGCAAATATTATACATCAAATACATAAACTTTAACAATGAGTAGGCTTACAAGTAAATATTGTTATTGTTATTATCATTAAATAAAAAGGTGATAAAACACCTAAAATTTAAATGAAACGCTGTATTGACAATTTAAGAGTTATCTTCCTTTAATAGATTACATACTACAGTAATAAGATTTACATGGATTTGTTATTTTTGCTCGGACACCAGAAATGGAATTTAAGAAAAATGAACATGATTTAATTATAATAATGTAATAACGTGATGAAACAATGAACCCCTTCGCGCCATGGTTGCTACGCCACTGCGTAAAAAGGTCAATATGCAATGGTTAATGAAAACATATGAAGCAACTTAAATATGATTGTTGTTGCTTTTTAATCAATGGTTTGCATTGTCAAAACCCCCCAAAAATGATATATTCTATTTATTTCAAAATATACAAGTCACAGTAACAGGTCGAAGTAGTAGAGGACGGGAAGCTATGAAAAAGGCAACATGAAGAAAGTAATAAAATCATTTCGTGCATCTAAGAATTTAATTACTTTAAAGTTTAAACGAAGGCCGGCCTTCAAAATAGGCACAACACTAATAGAAACATTTATACAACATAAACATTCAATACTTCGAACATCAGATAAATACACTCTTTGCATGGGCAACCCACCCCCACCCCCACCCCCACCGAAAAAAAAATCCTGTAAGATTTTTTGGGGGGGTTTTGTTTACTACGTTTTAAATAGTCTGCATCAATACCGCCCTTTCACAGGCAACGAAAATGCTCCTAGGAATTTTAAGGGCCTTGAAGGTATCTGTGAGGTCAGTTGTTATTATCCCCTCGGTTGATGGGGAAAATTGTTGTTGTTTTTTTGTGTGTGTTTTTTTTATAACTTCACGACACGCTAAATCTCCTAGCCTAGGTTGCCATATTTTCGTTGCTTTTCTGTTTCAGTTTTAAATTATTAGATAGTGGAAATGTTTATAATGGTAGCGTTTTTTTTTTTAATTAATGAACAGATTAGGGCGATCAGGGTAATCTGTCGTTTAGTCGGTCAAAATAGGCCTATCCCAGTACAGCAGATGACCAGTAGACTTGAGAACTTCTTGTGGCGAGTATTTGTAATGGGGATGATTAGATTTACAGATCAACGTGTCAAAACCAAGTGCTGGTGTATTAACTTTGCAACTTTGTTTATGGCGACCTAGGTAGGCAGATTATTATTATTATTATTATTATTATTATTATTATTATTATTATTATTACAGAAATGTAGACTTATAACTAGACAGATTATTAATTAAAGGACGAGGATACAGGACTAGAAAGACACATGTGAATGCCGAGACACCGAGATGAGACAGTCTTAGACAAACAGTTCATCTCTTGGAGATCAACCCAAACCTAATGGGAGGTCCTAAGACTCACACGAAAAAGAACAAAAAGGGCGCTGCTCACACTCAAAGACCTCGTGATTCAGGATGCGGGACACACACGATGTGTGAGTTCATGGCGGTGCTCATATCTGTGATTCATAATTGTGGTATAAACAGGTCTATGATAAAATGTTACCCCCCTTCCTCCTTGATTCCCCCTCCCACTCTATCTCTCTTTTTCTCTCCTCCTCCCCTCTCCCGCCCCCTTCTCTCTCTCTTGTTCTGAGCCAGTGAAACATTGTCGCTCTTCTCTTGTTTGCTAAGGGAGATTGTAGAGCAGACCTACCAAAGCTGTGTATTTCCCTTTAGATCTGGGTATTTTGGAGTTTCTGTTAAGTAATCTTAATAAATATATTATATATGTCCCTAAGAAAAACCTATTTTACTACAAATACTACAACGTATATAATATAAATTTTTTATGACATTAAAATGATATACAGAGAAATACCGAAAACTTTCAAACTTTACAAGGCTAGAACTTCTGTGTAGCTTCAGTGCAACGTAAGCATTTCTACTTTATAGTACCTATCAAGCTAATAAACTGATATAAGTTTTCCTTGGTTTTGAAATACCTACTTTCTGGGGGGTTTTTCAACCTCTCCCCTTCTTTTCCCATATGTAAGCTCTGACGCACTGAATGTGATGAGATGCATTGTTGTGAAGCTGTCTCAAGGGCAGAGGTGAAAGGTCACGGGAGTTTGGTCTTAACAGGAGAAAGAAAGGGAGTACAGCAAGAGGATGTGCTGTGGTGAGGGGGGGGGGGGGAGATGCAAGCACCTGTTCCGATACCTGCTACTAAAACAATAGACCTACGTTTTTCAATTGTTGCATTTGTCTACATCTTGTTTGTTAATTTACATGTTTCGTATGTACCTTCAGAGTTGAGTATTATATGATTCCTAGTCCAAAACCTCCCGCCGGACGACAGGGAATGGGAGCGGGCAGGGTGTGAACTCGGGACTACCGAGAAGTCCGAACGACAGTCCAGGGCGCATATCGCACGACCAGGCAGCCATATGATAACATACGATAATCTAATTTGTTTTCCATGTTTAAAGTAAGCTAGGCTAATGAGTTGAAGATTATAAATGTCACTATTTCATGTAATCTCACAGCCTCGGACAAAATTCAAATCTCAAAGGTCAACAGGTCGGAGAATAGTTCATGCAACTGTATTAAGGGGGATTAAACACGTAGTCAGCGAGCAGACGGCTTCCTATTTCCTCACCGTAACAGCTTCATGGGCACATTTACTTGTAAGAATAAACACCAGGGACCAATCAGAGTCTATTCTCCGACCACGTAATCCAGTAAGAGGATGTGCTGTGACAGACTAAGGTGAGTTGATTAGAGTGCTTGGTCGTCTCAGCTCGTTTACTGGAACATTATTTCAGAATGTTATTTTATCTGGCTCCATAGCTCAGTTGGTTAGAGCGTCTTCCTAGTAAGCAGAAAGTCGCGGGTTCGACTCCCCTTGGAGCCTAGAGATATGGAATATTTTTTTTTTTTAGTGTTACAATTTTTATTCTGAGCTGTTTTGATATTCCAACATTTTTACAAAGTTATTATATATATAATTCTCTTCATGGCTCAACAGCCTGGATGACAAGAAGTAGTGGAAAGTCGGATTAGTTGACCTCATGTAATTCTTATTAGTTTGAGGCATGAGAAGTTAATTTTACCAAATTCCACAATTAATGCCGTTTCTATTTTTTTTTATCGCGCGTAGGATTGGCGTTTTCAATATTGAATGACATCCCAAAATTACATTTTTTCTACATATTTCAGGCGAATTATATGAGTTTTAATAATTTCCGGAGATTTCCAGGACTTTTTCGTATATTTTGCAATTTCAGGTTATTTCGAGGAGCTCCTGGTAAATCAGGAGGCCGCTGGAAATCTGTTGTAAATTTTAAATGGTTTAATTTAATAATTTACGCCTAAGGCCGGCCCTGGAAAAAAGTAGCGTATGCTGCGCCGTTGGTCGATATTATAGCTTTGTAAAATTGGAAATATCAAAACAGAACAGAATAAAAAGTAAAATAAGTAAAACAAAAATTCAACACTAGGCTCCAGGGGGAGTCGAACCCTCGACCTTCTGCTTACTAGGCAGACGCTCTAACCAACTGAGCTATGGAGCCATATATTAACTGTAGTAATGATTCACTAAACGAGCTGGGATGACCTCGCGACCAAGCATTCTAATCACATAGCCATATCTTCCATCATTTAAGGACATCCCTGGACAGTCTATTGGCCCTCTCCAGTGGTCAAGCCCGCCCCCCCACCGTGGATGTAAGGATCTCCTATCGCGGATGGCGCTGCGGGAGGAAGGGGCGGCGGGAGGAGATAGGAAATAAAAGGGAGACGAATCGCTCTCATGATGAGAAGAGATAATTGAAGTGTCGGATGCGCCTCGGGTGTGAGTGGTCTACGCTTGGCTCATCCTCCGAAGCAGAGACGCGAAGAGTAGGAACTGTAATGGGGAAATCGGAGAACGTGGCTTCTGATTGGACGAGAGGTGATCACATGACAGGAGCGAATGGAAACGCTGAGATGTGACAAAGACAACAGAATAAAACTTTTTTATTATTATTATTACTTGGATGGGTTGGGGGGGGGGGGGGAGGGGCAAGAATAGTTAAAAAATTTTAAATGTGCAGAGTTTTAATTACATTGTATTTGCATTTTGCACACAACGCAGTGATCAAATCGAGATATTTAAGAGAAACTTTGTTCAATTAAAAAACAAGAAAAAATATTGTTTTAAATCTTTTTTTTTTCAAAAGACAAAGCTTATCTAAGGGAATGAACACCGCATGTACAACTATATATCTCAGTAATGTAGAAGCTGCTTCCCTATCCGAAATCAAACAAAATAACTAATTACCAATAATTAATTGACTAATTACTTTTTTATTTTTTTGTATTGATTCCTGTTTTCTTAGGTACAATAAATAATTGTTTAAAGTTTCAACTTAATCCGAGAGTGGGTGTGGGAGAAATCAAATGGACAACTATTTAAGGGGACAGCATCCAACGTATTTAACCAAATCTGTGAATACTGAAGGTTTAATTTTGCTTGTTTGAGTCACAAAGAAAATATATAATAACCAATAGTTAATTGACACAATAGCTAACTTTTTTTTTTTTACTGATTCATGTCTTGTCTATACCAATAAATATTTGTGCAAAGTTTCAACTTGATCCGAGAATGAATGTGTGAGAAATAGCAAATATTTTGCCAGACAGACAATAAGAAACACACTTTAAAAAAAAAGCTTATTTTTATTTTAGAACAATATCAGCTCCTATTTCGTGGCCAAAGATTTGCAGAATTTCGTTCCATTTTCTTATTGCAGATACATTTTTTTTACAAAGCATATATTAACTCACTCTGTCCGTCTGTCTGTTTGTCTGTCTGGTAAAACTAAAGAACTAAGAACTAAAAATTTAGAAGTTTAAAAGATGAATGTATTATTGTTTAAAAGTGAAGTTTAATAATACGCGGTTTGATGGTAGGATGGTCATGGACAATTAAATAAATGAGGTCATTTGGAAAAAGTCAATTTCTGGTTTCTTTGGTTTCTCCAAGGAGAAAAATGTTTGATTTCTTTCTCTTTTCTTTCTGCTATCGTTTACTCCCCCCCTTTTTATCTCTATTTATATATGTGTGTGTGTGTGTATGTGTGTGTGTCTTCCTCTAGCATTCCCATCTTCCCGTTCTTTCATTGTCTCCCCTTATCTTTTCAATTCTTTTTCATATTTCTATATCTGCTAGTTTCTCTCTCTCTCTCTCTCTCTGTGTCTCGATGTGTCTCTCTCCCTCTCTCTCTCTGTGTCTCTCTCTCTAAGTCTCTATGTGTCTCTCTCTGTGTCTCTGTGTGTGTCTCTTTCTATGTGTCTGTGTGTGTTTGTGTGTGTCTCTCTCAGTGTCTCTCTCTCTGTTTGTCTTTCTCTGTCTCTCTCTCTCTGTCTCTGTGTGTGTGTCTCTCTCTGTCTCTCTCTCTGTGTGTCTTTTTCCCTCTTCTGTCTCTTTCTTCATCTATTCAGTCTCCTCATTCTTCTCTTTCCTCCCACTTTATGTCTCTCTCTCTCTCTCACTTTCTCTTTCTCACTTTTCTATCTGTCTCTCTCTCTCTGTCTCTATCTATCGCTCTCTCGTTTTACCTTACCTAATCCATTGACCTGAGCTTCCCACATCCCGACAGCCACTCCTGGTCAACAAAAGTGTAAGATCTACATGCTCAGTAATATCCTCAATAGCAGACTTGACATGTCTATGGCAGACCGGACGTGGTAGTGACAAAGTGGTCATCCTGATTTCCTAGCTTACATCATTGTTCTATTGTTGTCCCAGTTCACTCCTCGCCTCACTCGTGCTGACCATCACCAGTGGTCAACAGTCAATGACTCACAAAAGCAAGTCTTAGCATTTAATAGTACATGAGACACTATACTAAATGTGCACTGGTCGAGTTCCCTAAATGGCTGCCTGGTCGTGCGGTTTGCGCGCTGGACTGTCGTTCAGATTTATCGATGGTCCAGGGTTCAAACCCTGCCCGCTCCCATCCCCCGTCGTCCTGCGGGAGGTTTGGACTAGGAAGTAATTGTTTTCAACTCTGAAGGAACATCCGAAACATGTAAAACATTTTACAAACAAACATACGTGTTATAAATACGACACATACAGTATGTCTCTGGCCCTAAACCCTCCTATAGAACAAAAACTATACGGAGAACTGCCTGAACTGTAAACCATTGCGAGGCTCATCTCAGATCTAGGATTACTGATCTGAACATGTGAAATGAGAACGAAGAAGAAGTATGTCCCCTATACAATGATACGTTGTCATCCGAACAATATTTAAACATAATCTACGTACGGGATGTTTTCAAGCAAAATGTTTGTCAGAAACCGTAGTATATTTCTTTGTTATCGCAATGTTTTCTTTATGTGTAATGCAATATAGTAAAACGAATACTCGTGAATTATCACGATTTTATTAATTATATTAATTATATTCATTCTTTGCACTGCCAGGCTCAAGCTTCGGTAGAGAAACAAAATTCCCTGAAGTCCTTTGAACAGTGTCCACTGAGAAATGTTCTGGTGATGTGGCAGGTCTGCAGCAGTACCGCCATCTGACAGGCAACAAGAATGTTCCTAAGTATGTTAAGGGCCTTGAAGGTATCTGTGAGATCAGTTGTTATTATCCCCTCGGTTGATATGACAATGGGGTAAATTGTTGTTTTAGATAACTTCCATAAACGCTTAATCTCCAAGCCTTGGTTCCTATATTTTCATTGTTTTTCCAACTCAAGTTTTTCTTAAATTATGAGACAGTGGTACGGCGATGTCAATAATGGGAGCGTCTTTTTCTTTTTTATCAATGAATCAGGGCGATTAAAATCTACAGTTTTGTCGGTCAAAATAGGCCTATCCCAGTCCAGTAGATGATCCGTAGACTCGAGAACCGCTTGTGGTGAGTATTTGTAATAAGGAGTATCCTTACCGATCAAATTGTGTGTCAAAGCCAAGTGCTGCTGTATTAACTTTGCAACTTGGTTATGGCGTCCTAGGTAGTCAGGTTCTGATAGGGCTGATTATCCTGCCTTTATGTGTTCAATTGACTCACCCACATATCCACATTTTTAGCATTTGTCGACAACATTTAGTTTTTAGGATATGCTTCTCGTAATTTTTGTCCTAATTACTCTATCCTGTATTGCTGTAACAAAGCCTTCTGTTTCAGGGTAGAGATGACCTGCTTTGAGCCATATTAAGGAAGCAGCCTTGTCAATGTTGTCCCTATGTAATAAAGTCGGGAATTTTCCTTGAAGGTTTTTTCTTCCCATTGGCGAATCTCATGCCCCTACGTCGTCCAAACCGACATTGACCTCAGCATTGTGTAGGTTCAGAGGTGCTGCTTCGGATTATTATTATTATTATTAGTTGTAGTATTATAGTAACGAAATGGCACTGCCACGGTCGAGATTCGATAGTGGGGAACAAAATCCATTGTTGTCCCTTTAACTGTGTATGTCGAGGAATCATTCTTCTTCTTCTTCTAGCCAGCTTTATTGCTGCTGAGCTGTGAGCTCTTTTGCAGACTGTGCCAAGGAAAAAAAAGGTGTGCTGTTTTCTTCAGCTGTTCAGCACTGCCGATCATTATTGTTAAACTTTATGAACAGCATCAACATTTAAGGAACAGAAACTGCAGTTACAATTTATCTCTTACAACGGATAATGTAGCTGTTGCTCAGCACGTAGAATAGACGCTCGTATATTGTTAACGCAATTGAGCAACCAATAATGAAATCTTAATTTATTTTTTTTTTAATTAAAGCGACACATGAAATAAAAATCTCATCATTAGGAGAACAATGACTGCAGAACAATGTCGAAGAGATCAAGTCAGGATCAAGAGTGGCAAAGAAGCAACGAGGGGAAGTAGGGCAAACACAGACACACACAGAGACACACAGACACGCACAGACACACAAACATACACATACACACACACACCGAGACACACAGACACACACAGAGAGAGACACATATACACACAGACAGACACACAGACAGACACACAAACATACACAGACACACACACACAGACACACACACATCTCTTTATGTACTTCTAATTAGTTTTGCAGCGGATGTGCGTGGACCATTGAACAGGAGCGTGCGCGCGTCATGAAGTGTATCTGTGTTCGTGTGTGTGTGTGTGTGTGCGTGCGTGTCGTAAATAAAGTGTTGACGTCATAGAGCAGAGTTCATATCTCACAGTTTCCTCATCTAGCAGGCAAGTCGACATAGAGCTGTTTAAAATGGCGGGAGGTGGATATCAAAGACAGGATAACATCAGGGACACACATCTACATAGGACGCCACCTTGTGTTGAGTCTCTCTTCGCAGCCAGTGAAATGGGCGCTGTCCCATGGCACCCTCTGCATGGGTTCTTAAGTATTCTTATATTTACAAATCGTTGTGGATTTCCCCCAACCACAGGATTCATGAGGGGGAGCCTTATGGCGAACACCACGGTTGATGTGGTCAGAGAAAGAATATAGGGGACAGTTTCCCGTGTGCTCGGGCTTCGGCCTCGACTCTAACTCATGCGACTTGGGATACGCGCCAACGCTAATAGGGATGTAACACATTTACCTTTCCCTGACAGACCAGTTGTTCAGAAAGGCGACGGAGGGGAGTGTCAATGAGCCTAGAGTTCCAAAACGTCTTCCCCCCCCCCCCCTACTAAGAAGAAGCAAGCCCCATCACCATGACCTTTCAGCCTCTGGCTATTTAATCGCGCACCTTGCACTGTCATAAGACCGGAAAAGATTATTATACTCACCTACAAAAAAAAAGCTATGACTGTATTTGTTTAATGTATTTTTAATGCAAAAACTGCTACATCTTAGATTAAATATGACAAACAGAAGTAATGGTTTTTCTAAATATACCCATTGAGAACCGGAAGTGCTAATTATAAACTCTTCTGCTTAGGTCACCATTTTTCTTTTCATCATATTTATAGAATCGCTCCGGGCCGGAAGTTCAGCTGAATGCTGATTGGCTTACATATCTTTAGATTTGTCTTTGGGATACTCATAGTAATTAAGTTCTGATTATAGTATTAACGCCTATGTATAAATTACGTCCTCTGTCGACTTGACAGTTTGCGGTCATATTTCGAATGAAATTTTGAATTAAAGAATTTAGAGTATTAAAGAGATGTATGTAATACTGCTTAATAATGATGGATAATAAAAACTGTTACCAAAAAGAAATCGGAACTAGAAAACAAATTTGTAAGATAACAGATGAACGATAAAAAACTTAAAACCCAAAACCTGAACCAAATAAAAATATTTAAAACTAAAAAAGTTATTCTTCACAAGGATTCAAACTTGGGACTACTCGGTTCTGAAGTCAAGAAAACCACCAAACAGCAGAAGGAAAAAAAAGTGTCTACGAAAAAAAAACTTTGCGATTTTTCCTTTTTCCCTTTCAACTATCCCTTAGCTTTTTGAACTGTTGGGGCACCATACATGATATGTCTCCATTCCTCTCTGTCTTTTGCCTTGGATAGAATCGATTGACTATAACATCCTCATATCCAATTAGGCCCGCCGGAAGTAGGGGGGTACAAACAGGGCTCTAGGTTGAGGTCCCAATAGAAGACGGGGGGGGGGGGGGGGGGGCCTATTCACGCTTTGTATGCATCTTATATACGTATATATATTAGCATTGGAGGAGAGGCACAGGGGTCCAAATCCATCCAACTGTCTGGGGCCCAAATAGCTTTAGCATCTGGCTTGCAAGGCTGAATGTCTCATTTTCGGGACAATGGTTGAAAAAAAAATTAGAGATCAACCTCAAAGAATTTATTCCACACTTCAAGTAAAAATAAATAGCAAGTAGCTTAAGAAAGTCAATAACTCTGTGTCCGTCTTTGCATTGCGACATTGGTTGCTAAGACTAACATCAGAATGGCTGTGGAAAGTTAAAAACAAAAAAGTCTGTCATGTGAAACGAAACAACGTTTGCAGTTTACTCCTGGAAAATTTTAAATTTCTGATTCATATCTTTGAGTCACTCCCTCTTTTCGAGTTTCTCCCTCTCTGACACACACACAAACACACACACTTTATCTGCCATCACACTTCTCTCCAGCCTATCTTCTCCTTCTCTCACAGAAGTGGCACTGTCGTATTTTTCTAAACTTGTCTCTCTTCAAGTGTCCAGCAGTGGACGTCAAGTGTTGACCCCTCCAAGTCACCAGTGGCCAGAATCAATTACTTAAGGAGGGACTTCCTCTCCAGTCCTGCTCATGTTACTTACACAATGACTAAAGCCTTGCGTGGGCAGTCAGCTGGAAACGGTCCAGTACACAGTGATAGTCGCAGAGGTCATTTTATTACTGGGGAGAAAACGACTTCACAGAAATGATAGGGCAGCAGAAGTAACGTCCGTATTATATAAGATAAGATAAGATATACATGCGAAAAGGAGACCTATTGGTAAAAGAAAGCATTTTAATGAGGTTATCATTCCTTACAAAGACGTTCCTCCAGAAACAGAAGAAGATAATATATTACGTACTACGCAAATCTATGCATCAATCTAGGCAAGGCCGGTCTTACGCCACTGCAACCTATGCGGCTACAGTTGGCCCCGCACTTTCATAGGCCCCGCGAGAATTCTAGGTGTTAATTATTAAAATAAACCATTATAACTTATTATTAAAGAGTTTCTGGAATTCTCCTATAAATTGTAAAATATACAAAAAATTCATGAAAATCTCCTGAAATTATTAAAATCTTCGGAAAACTGACGCAAATCTCCTTAAAAACAGACAAAATTGTCATTTGTGGGTGTCATTCAATATGGAAAACGCCTATCCTACTAGCAATTTAAAAAAAAAAACGGCATTGTGTCAGCTTTCATTTAATTTAAAAATGTAATAAAAGGCGAATTTTAACCAAAACAGGAAGTTTGAATACTATATTTACTTTGATAGTCACTGGCATACAAATATAGATACTTTGGTAGTCGACAGTAAATCTAAAAGGCAGATCTGAATGTTTATCAGATTTTTGTTGCAAAACTACTATCAATGGTAGATGGCTCCTAAAACTAATTTGACAGTGATTTGGTTCTTAGTAAAGTATGAATAAAATGCAAAGACGAATTTATTTTCTAATATAAAATCTTAGTCTTCACTTATTATCCTTATCACAACCCAGAATAGGCCTCGTTCAATCCTTTTTGAATAGGGCCCGCAATCTGTAAGACCGGCCCTGAATCTAGGTCGTGCATGTTATAGAAGACATGACGTAATCATCGTAGGACGTGATCATCTTCTCTTGAAGTAACGTCTGTAGTTTATAAGATAAGATAAGATAGGATAAGATAAGAAGTCTTACACATATCTAGCGGTCCGAATGTCAAAGTAAGAGATAGAACCATCTAAAAACTGATATACACTCATAATCACAGACACATATACACAGACACAAAATCCGATCGTAAATCACGATAGGACCGAACTTTGGAAAGTTGAGGGCCTCTGCAAAGTGACTGTGGATGCCTCATTATTATGAATTGAGAGGGGCCCCAATGCAGCAAGTGGGCCTGGGGGCTTGAAGGGAGGGGTGAGATTGCTAGCATTGCAAGTGCGATTCTTTGCATTCTGTCTATGCATGCATTATTAGGTTGAGCGTAGTTATAGGTAATGTCTCGAGTCCTTTGGGGTTGTTGTTATTTTAGTTGTTTTTTTTTGTTTTGTTTTGTTTTGAACATTTCATTCGATTAATTTTAAAATATTTCCAAGTAATCTGTTTTAATAAAACAATTGTATCGCAGCATAGATTAGCGTACGGCCAAATGGTAAAGAGCTTGGCTTCCTAGTCAAGGGGTCACGAGTTTGAATTATGTAAATTGAACCTCGCTTGATTGCGACCTTACCCGCCACCAGAAATATTTGGACCCCCCCCCCACAGAATGTCAAATCTAGATTCTTTTTGACCCCCCTCCCTTTTTTTTTTTTTTTTAAATCCAATGGAGATACTTGCCTTTTGAAAAGTAAATTTCATCTTATACAGTGAGCAGCATAGCCAACAGATGACGTATTTCCTTTAAGTAACTGAAACAAGAATTTAAGCTTTAAAAATGAAAATCGTTGAACGATCCTCCTTTCAAATGAATGAAATATTACATCACAAGAATAAGTATGAGATTAAATTCTATTTTTGGACTGACCAGGGAGGAGCTTATCGAAATGTCGGGGGATGGGAGAAAATGGATGAAGGCTACTGTTTTCACTCTGTCCACGACTGGTAATAGGAGTAGGGTCAATATTGATAGTAAGGATCATGTGGACACTAAACCATAAGTGACCACGAAGTGTCCAGCGTCTGACCACTTTGTCCAGTCCAAATTAGAAACGAAGAGACATGCAGGCAAGGCAAAGACTTTGTTGTCCTTGCGTTGCGCTGGCGAAGACCCCGGGGTTGAATCTGTATGATTACCTCCCTCTTTTAAAGGGAGAGAAGACGAAATGTTGAAGTGAAAAATTGACTGGAAAAAGATTTAATCGCAATAGAGCCGTATCGAGGAAGACCGTACAAGTCCCTCGCGCGATGGCAGTTCGGAATTTGACACCGGACACTTGTGGTTTGACCTTTCCACTGAAGGGTCACTCAATCGTGCCAAAGCTTTGACCGTCAGGCCGAAGACAAGAGTTTAAAAAAGACAAAAGTAGAAGCGGGCGTAATGAGTCCCACAGGAGAATAGATTAGTACCGCCAGTATTGTGCAATCGGTGTGGTCAGACAATGGGCAGTAATACTTAATGTGTGGTCACGCGGGAGAAAAGCATATTCACAAAGGGAGTGAGGGGTCCAATAGACACGGAGGTCACGCCCTAATGGTCAGGCATTGATCTCTCTACTTTTTCGTCAGAGAACAAACATTTATTACGAGATGACGTGTCCAGACTCCTGACACGAAAAAATGTCAAACTTAGCTATGACACTGTATATTAATGTGTCACAATTCTTGAATCAACTAAAGCGTAGTTCACTTACAGCTTTATGGTTTTCTAGTGAACCATAAGCAGCATGTAGAGATATTCGTAAGTACTGGAACAAAATTAGTTCAGTAGATTTTTAAAAAAATCAGTACTACAGATTATTATTTGAACTCATATTATATTCCACAAGTTGCTATTCCTTTTGTATGTTTGTAAAATCTTTTATTTGTTTCGGGTATTCCTTCTGAATTGTGGATAGATTACAATTTAGTAAAACACTCCTGCAGGACAGCAGGACGTCTCGGTATAGTGTATTTTATCTGCACGACATACTACAGCACAAATCAGGCTGTCATATAGTGCGTCACAAGCTTTCAAGTTTTGATATCGCTTTCGCTTCCCTTTCATAATTTCTTAAATTATGGTTCCTATGAAAAGATTTTTCAATAACCTATTTTTAAAAAGGGCTCAGTATTCATCAAAATTATTTCAATACAACAGAGATAGCCCATTTTTTTCGTCGAATTATGGACGACTTTCTACAACAAAAAGAAATTCGTATTTCTACTGATTGTCTCCCCTCTTTTGTTTTTCTACTTTCTATAAATAACTTAAAAGTTCAAGATAATAAAATTGTTTTCAAATACAGATTAAAATAATTGCTAGGCATAAAAATACACAGTTAGTATACTAAATGTACTTGTTATTTTGGATTTGAACTCAGGTTGTCGGAGATTGTTTGTTGAAAGATTAAGAAGAAGAAAAAAGCGACCAGACTGGTTAAGACAAAGCAGACGTGACCTACGCTATTTGATGTTTGCGGTTTTGAAGTGACGCTAAGATAAGACTTTCCAGACAGACAGACAGACTTTTTTTGTGTGTGTCCTTCTGTTTTTGTAGACAAGGGATTCTCAAAGTACAGAATAGTTATTTCAACTATTATTTTGAAGCATATATGATAAAATGAGAGTGTAATGGCTGGTTGGATAAAACACTTATCTTATCTTATATAATACAGACGTTACTTCAAAAAAGAAGATGATTTCGTCCTACGCGTTATGCATTCAGTCATGCATATTAACTAAATGATTTTATCTTTGTGTCTTTCATAGTATTTTATTAAGTTTTGTTTTTGTATTTGAAGATTATGGTTCAGTGTTTTATGTATAATTGCTACTTTACTTTTGAGTCTTCTGTCCTGAAGGCTTTCTAAATTTAGTGATTTTACTATAGGTGTTACTCTAGTCAAATGTGAATATTCATTTGTTATGAATTTCACTGTTCTATTTTGTGTCTGATCCAGTTTCTTATTGTTTTCTTGAGTTGAGGGGTCCCAAATGGAGGATGCATATTCTATTATTGGCCTAACCAAGGTTAAATAACATGCTAGTTTTATGTTCTTATTTGATTTATAGAAATTTCTTTTAGTAAATCATAATGCTTTGTTTGATTTTTTGGCTTCCGAAACGAGCGTTCCGAGGTTCGAATCTTGGTGAAGAATTTCGAGATTTTTGAGGGCACATCGAAGTTCACCGAACTCTATTAGGTACCTGAGATTAGTTGGTAAATATAAAACGGTCGTTGTGCTGGCCACATCGGTCATATAAACAGATGACATTTACATTATCTGCCCTATAGATCGCAAGGTCTGTAAAAAATATGGGTACGAGGATTATTTACGTTCGTAACTATTTTAAAGACATCATAAAGTTACTTGGTCATTACTTATTAGTTCCCCTTTCAGACCATGTCAGTAGGGCAGATGATTTAAAGGTCATCCTGTTTCTGTCCCCGCGGTTAACGAGGGTTCAATGTGGCCAGCATAACGACCAACCACCTTTATTTTTCCCCCAACTAATGTCAGGTACCCATTAGTGCTGGGTGGACCCAGAAACGCCCAGAGATCCCGAAAATGAAAATTACAGTCCACCAGGATTCGAGCCCAGAACTGCCAGTTCTGAAGCCAAGCGCTTTATCACTTAATTACCGCTCATTACTTACGACATGACTCTTCTAGAATAGTGTCAGAAGTGCCCGATTTTAAGACGTATATTCTAAATTTCAAATTGTCTCAACTCACGCATGCAACACAAGCCATTCTTGACATTGGAAGACATGACCTGCTTCGGATGTGACCTTTTGTAGATTTCACTCTACATTGTCCTATTCGCTGTCTTCCTTCGAATCGCCTGCCTTTTAATTATTGCAGATAGATTATTTTTGACCCTGTTTTTGTTTGCTTTTTTTCAAAGTGACCTAACAACAAAATCTTTGTTTCCTTAACTATAGATGGGTATTAGAGCCGCTGTGGCTGAGCGGTAAAGCGCTTGGCTTCCGAACCGGGAACGGTGTTCGAATCCTGGTGAAGACTGGGATTTTTTATTTCGGGATCTTCGGGCGCCTCTAATGGGTACCTGACATTAGTTGGGGAAAAGTTAAGTTGGTTGGTCGTTGTGCTCGCCACATGACACCCTTGTTAAACGTAGGCCACAGAAACAGTTGACCTTTACATCATCTGCCCACAAGACCACAAGGTCTGAAAGGGGAACTTTACTTACTTTACATAGATGGGTATTGATATAGCAGATCTCCTGGTTAGTGCGTCTGTGGTGTTTGGTAAGTTTTATATATATATATATGTACTCTGGCTCTCGTTTGGAGATCATTGCACTTATAAACAAATAAGTGGATAGCACATGATACAATATAGGTTTTTGATAACTTTACTTCGCCTAGGGCCTTCATATTCGCTTCCTTTAAGGGCCTTTCTATTCGCGTCTCCTAGGGCCTACAATATGCTAGGCCGGCCCTGACTGAATACAACCTTGTATTATCTTATCATCTTTATATGGACGTTGTTGTGATAACATTGTAAGTTCGTTTACGTCTCTAGAAAGATAATGGGAGAAATGAAAAAAAAAAATAGCAAAGAGAAACTGATGTCTATAGCCAGAAGAAAGTCTGCCACAAGTTTTCGATCCATCAATGAAAGTGTGCAGGGATGCAAGATTGGATGGCTGACTGATCGTGTAGATGCCTTTTGCAATGTCACCAAGATGGGCATCCTTCGTAGTCAGGGACGTTAGGGATTGGAGGTCAAAGTGTCAAAGAAAATATTTCTTACTGAAGGAAAACCCGAAGGTTAGTCAAACTGACAAGTGAAGTCAAACTGACAAGTGAAGTCAAACTGACAAGTGAAGTTAAACTGACAAGTGAAGTCAAACTGACAAGTGAAGTCAAACTGACAAGTGAAGTCAAACTGACAATTGAAGTCAGACTGACAAGTAAAGTCAAACTGACAAGTGAAGTCAGACTGACAATTGAAGTCAGACTGACAAGTAAAGTCAAACTGACAAGTGAAGTCAGACTGACAATTGAAGTCAAACTGACAAGTGAAGTCATACAGATTTACATCTGCTGTCATACTGACTAGTGAAGTCAAACTGACCACTATATTTCTGCCGTGAAACGTGGTTTTCAACATGGACACTTTGGTCATCACATCAAATACAAAAAACAACATAGCACAGAGAACCACTGGTCATCTTGTGCATCACGTGATATACAAATGTCGTGGTGCATCTGTCCGTCAATCCCCTGAACGGAACTAGGCCACTCCGTCGTCTAGTACGCGACCCCAATCGTTGAAGAATTACAAAAATGTCTTTTATGGGTTTTTTTAGACAAAACTAAAGAGTGAAAAATGCCAAACTATGATAATAAGGATTTAAATTTAATTCCTCCGTGAAAGGATCGAGCCAGTATCATTGAATTAATGTTGTCAACAGTGTCATGTCATTGATTTACCACGAGCGTCACCAAATATTTTGTTTCTCAAAGCTGTCTGTGTTTACACGAAATTAATCTTTCTTTATCGTCCCCTGTTGAAAGCTCCATCACAATAAAAGACACCAGTTGAACTGGGCAATGAGTCTTGTTATGATAAATTTTGTTCGCTTGGCACCACCGATAAACTCACATTTATTTAATCTAATTTTCACCTTATCTTCTTATCTTATATAATACAGACGTTACTTCAAAAAAGAAGATGATTACGTCCTACGCGTCATGCATTTAGTCATGCATATTAACCAATGACTTAAATTCTGCCAAGTCACTGGTTTTTCTGGCTAGCTCAGGCAACCCATTCCATGCTCTAATAGCACTAGGGAAGAAGGAGTATTTGTACAAATTTGTCCTAGCACAGGGGACAAGGAATGTGCCTTTATTTTTGTGTCTTTCAGAGTATTTTATTAAGTTTTGTTTTTGTATTTGTATTAATTATCATGGCCATCATTGTAGATACCAAAATTCCGCATACGAAGGGGGATAGGCCACATACAGACTACATATATTTAATAATGTTTAAATCACATAAAACATAGGTTTATTATTATTCAATACCATTATCATTACCATCATTATAGATCTCCTCTTTTGTTGTAATGTAACCAAGATTATCCACTCCTCTAGGACAGGCGCCATCCACATACCAACGATAGACCACATATAGACAAGATATATTTAATAATTTTTACGTAACATAAAACATGGATGTATTATTTTTCAATACCATTATAATTACCATCTTTACAGAGATGCTCTTGTGATGTAGGCCACTAAGATTATCCGATTCCTCTCGGTTAGACGCCATCCGCATTTCATGGTCCCTCTTACTCTTTAGTTATTCAAGAACTGTCCAACCATTTTCAGTATTGGGTGTCATGAACATTTCATGCCCTCGTTTTACATGTCGCATCTCCATTAATGCCGGTTGATACCAATGGAACCGAGCACTCAGCGGTTTCATTTCGAACTGTGAACAGAAGTTCTAAGGGCTGAACAGTACTGTACTGCAACACGGGACGGATATGGCCCGCATGTCGTAGGTTGGGAAGCCCTGAAATATATCACCGAATTAATCCAACCTATTTTTTTTCTTTTTGCGACTGTATCAGCGAGCTCTCTTCGAGGTACATACAATGATGATTCTAGTCCCCCATTGTCTTCTAACCCTTCTAAGCTTTTTTTTATTTTCAAACCTTGAACAAGTCGTTGAAGGGAGTTCCATACAAATATTTTACTGTGATGTTAGGCATTAGTTTGACCCATACGTCGTAACATAGGTTTGCTTTGGTCAAAAGGGTACAGCGCGGGTGCGAATGCTGTCGTGAATGCGGTATAAACGGAATCTAGAGGCTAGATAAGGGGTTCTCAACCTGTGGGTCGATGGACGATTTGGCAGGGGTCGCCTAAGACCATCGAAAATATGGATTGTTATTGTCTATTCTTCTATTGCTGTTGGGGGGGGGGGGGTCGCGGCAGAGTTGGGGATTGTAAAAAGGGGTCGCCGAGCATAAAAGGTTGAGAACCACTGTAGATCAATGACCCCGGGTCTACGACCATTATGGGCCCACAGCCTGTGGCCATAACAAAACCATTGATAGCATTACAGGAATAGTGTGGGGAGGGGATGGGGAGATTTTGGTTAAGAAAATATGAATGTGTTGTACAGGGAGGAAAACAAAAGAAAAAGGTTCACAACAACACTGACGTCTATAGTCTATTTCGATACAGCTGTTAATTATTCATTTTTCTCAAAGCTTAATTGTTTATGAATTTTATTTTGTATTTAAACTATGTAAATTACTAGTATCATAGATGTGGACACGTGCCATCCATAAAATGAGAAAACCTAAAATAAAATAAAGACCAAACATATGGTAAAGAAAGGAAATGTGGCTATTCTTATGATGATAAAGCTAAAATTAAATAGCGCAAATTCTGAGGTTTCCTATAAAAAAAAAACTGAGGTAATGTAGCCAAAACAAAAGGGAAACAATCAA